>CM045765.1:40338919-40880848 GCA_025200525.1 Camellia lanceoleosa
CTGTTGATAAATGGGGCCGCATTGAGGTAACTGAGCCAGCACAATTTGTGGTTAAAGAGGATAACAACCTGTCTCTAGTTGAGTATGAATTGGTCAGTGTAGTTGAAGAATGATTTGAATCTCTTGGAAGTCAGCATCTTTAGTTATCTAAGTATTTTTATGAAGTTTGGAATCCTGATGATTTGTTTTGCTGTCTTAGGTACATTATTGTGTTTTTTTTTTTTTTTTTTTCCTTCCCTTCTAATAGATGGGTTTGGTATACAAATCTCACTAGATTCATAGTCGCCGTGACAACCTTAACACGTGGTAGGATCTGATGTCAGTTTCTGTAGTTGGTATGTAAAAAACAGGATTGTGTATTCCACCTTATTGTCATATACTGTCTATAAGGTGAATCCAGTTTGTGGTAGGATACTTATCATAATATATGCTAATGGTTCTGGCTCTAAATGTTTGCAAATGATGGTTTGTGGGGTTTTTTTTTTTTTGGCTGCTCTTGGATTATTGATTTGTAAAGGAAAAAAAAGAGGAAAAGACATGAAGAAAAATAAGTGAAATATGCTTAATCTATTTATTTTGTTTCCCATGATTAAATTCAAGATCTGAACATAGCAGCATTAGGAGTTGTGAGGTGAGGTTTCAATGAAATTCAGAACTTGTAGCTAGTTGAGTTGTTCTTCCATTAGTTAAGTGCTTCTCATTGTTGTAGGATGATCAGGTTTTGTTTTTTTTGTGGTTTTAGTCAAGAGCAGATTCTATAATGATGTTATTCATAGGAATTTTGTACTAATTATCTTGTGTTGGTGTGTCAAGCCAGTAGCCAAAAAGAAAAAAAAAAGAAGAAAAAAGAAGAAGAAACAACTTAGAAAAATCATAAAACACCATTGCTCGGGCATATAATCACGGGGTGTTACATGAATATTGGATAATTTATGGTTCCATTGGGTTGTTAAAATGGTGTGCGTAAACCGCTACAAAAATGTTGTTGGTAAACAGCTTATAAAACTCAGCTGCAAAGCATACTGGGAAAATGGTGTTGGTAAACAACCACTGTAAAAATCAGCTGCAAAGAATATGTGAACCAATAGAACCATTCTCGATAGCTCTTTGGTTCACTGATGTCTGATTCAAATGTGCTCAATTTTGGAATGGACCAAGTGGATTAATTGACCATTTAGGGTGAACTTCTGAGTTGGTCCCTAGACCAATTTCTCACAGTGAAGCAGGCCTGGTAGGGAAGAGGCAATACAGGAGTGTACAAATTTCCTGGTAACTCCAAAGAATAACCACCATATCCTCCAACAGAAGATGACACACAGCCAAACATAGATACATTAGCATTGCACAATCCACACATTTGAGACCACCGACCCTATTCAACATTTTTCAAGTAATATGGATAGCAAAATGCAGAAAAATGCCTCACTGAAAGCGAGGATCCCAGCAGTCTAAACCAGTATTACAATCTCATCCCACCAACTCAACCGAAAGCACAAGTGGTAGCACAAGCAGAACCAATTCCAGGAAGACAGGAATGAATTATTGCAAAGCTACACAAGAGTCTATACAACAAAACTGCCAATACTTGATATTTCGGGAAAAAAAAAAAAAAAAAAAAAAAAAAAAAAAAAAAAAAGGGTGATCCTAGCGATCCTATTAGATTATGTTTACCTACTTTCAGTTTATCAGAGTACAGCTTAAACTTTGGTTTTCAGATTCAATCAAGCGAATAATGCCTCAAGCAGAGCCTTACAATGTCAATGTCACTGATATCCATGAAACTACCATCAAGTGCAGCATCCAACAAACCAACAATCATCCATCTACAATACACCCTAAAAAAAGAAGAAGAGGGAAATAGAAGGAGCACATCCACAATCAGAAGTTAGAAAGAGGGGGTTAAACAAAATAAGAAAATATACTCCATTATCAGCTGCTAGCTGCGTTGTTCATTATTTACAAAATAATAATAATAATAATAGTACTTTAACCGAAAAGTAACTAATACTGGAAACAAGATGACAATTCCCAGCCTGAAGTCAGCCAATGATTGGTAATCACAGCCCTAAACAAAGGAAAACATCAAGTCAAAAAAAGAAAAAGGAAAAAGGAATCATAGACTTTTAAAGTGCATTGCATCAGATAGAATGAAGTTAATCATCCAAAATAAAAACCCTTGATTCAGGACAGAGCTAAAATGGAAGCAATGTTATATCATTGTCTGACCAAAATTCAAGTCCGCAGAAGGTAGAAGTAACCATTTCATGTTATATAGAAATTAATTTTGATAACGTGAATGCTATTTTCGATTTTGTTTGAACAGATAACCACCAATATATTGCTTACCCTGCATCACTATAATTACTATATTGTTGATGCTAAAAGAAAAGAAATCAAGAAAAAAGAGAGTCTCGGTATAATTCTTTTGGTTTACTTTTTTATTTATGAACCAGAGATAACGACTCATCTTATGATGGAGTGCATCTGCGATGTCCCATCTCCATGTGAAACATTTGGAGTTTGTTGTTGAAAAGCACCTAAATTTTAACACTTTTACAACAAACAGAATACATTTTCCTCACCCTCCTTGATGGGAAGCACAGTGTAAGCATAGATATGCTATGAAGAGATAATTTCCTCATCAACCTAGCGGCCGTAACATTTTCCATATCAGCAACAATAGCAGCAGCAGTAGCAATATAAATTATCAACAAATAGAAAACACAATCTCCAGATATTGTGTAGGTGGCTTGACTGACCTAAACAACCTACTAATGTGGATTGATCACATCATACAATCTTACAGAAGTTATTCAAATCATGTAGACTACAGTGTAACTTATTAGACACACTTAATTAGAGTAAAATATATATTTAGATTGCCTTCACACTTGGTTCTTTCAAGTCTTCCTCTTGATCTTGTAGTACCTATAATTGAGCTTCAAGTCCTATCTAGTGGATAAAATCAAAACTGGTATGGAGGATTAAATATAAAATAATAAAAAAATCGAGGAATCCTCTAGGTTTTTTTTTTTCTTCATTCAACACTAAAAAATAATTATATATTTTTATTTTATTCTAACCAAATATAATATTTCACTCTTCCTAACCAATCATTTATCTCGTCTATTATTCTATGATATAACTTATCCCCCACAATCATATCATATACCCATTCTGTCATCCCATTTAATCCCATGGTATAACTTATCCCTCACAATCCTATTAATAATCCTATCGTATCTAATCTCATAAAAAAAGATGCCACAACCAAACGTGGTCTTAATTTCTTCTATGTGTTCTATGGAAGATTAGTTTCATAAAACTGCTATAAATTCGTTCCTCCATGAATTGAACGAGGGTTGAATTCTAATGGAAACTACTGCAAACATCATATAAATATATATTGTAAGCTAAGAAACTTTCCACAATGCCCCAACCATCTAAAGAGACAGCGATCTACATATATATCAAATTAACACAAAAAGGGTAAATGAAAGAAAGCAAGGTCACCACTACATTTCTTATACAAACCAAATGACCAAATCCTAAAAAATTCATGATATTCAAACTTGTCACTTGAAATCAAAATCACTGAACAGCTCTATAATACACACTGAAACAGATAAATTATACATACACATATATATACACTAGTGGGTCGATGGGAGTGCAGTTAAATCTATAAAATATAAAATTTGATTTTGATTTGAAAGGACATATATGTTGGATGCTGCTCAAGTGACAAAGATGTTATTTTCCAAATTGAAAGTCTCGGGTTTGAGTAGCCACCTCCTTTGAAGGGTACTTTTGGAAATCAAAATGTCACATTGTCAACACCTTGGAAACATTCACATAGATAATAGTATAATATATATATAGCATTCAATCAAATAGAATTTCAATGAATTATTATATATATGTACAAATTTCAATGAATTATTAGATATATCATGTACATATATATAATAATTCATTGAAATTCTATTTGATTGAATGCTATATATATACTTAGGAGTTTTCTTAGGTGTGCAACACACAAAAGATGCACACAAAAGGTGTAAGTGTAAGTGTAAGTGTAAGTGGAAGTGGAAGGTATAAATGAAATGTATAAGTTTTACACAAAAGGTGTAAGTGAAAGGTAAAATATAGCATTACCCACTTACTTATAGCATTCAATGAAATAGATATATAGATAGCATTCAATCAAATGGAATTTCAATGAATTATTACATATATGTGTAAGAATTTTTCTTAAATATGGCTTAATGTGGCTTATGCATGATTATACTAGATTCATCTCATTACGTAAGATACATGTACATCAATTAGATGGTGACTAATTATTAATGAATGCACCTATATATACAATGTATAGAAGACTAATGCTAATGCATTGAATGTGATGGATTTATTATGAATGAATCTTAGAGATGCATTATGTATCTATTATGAATATGTAAGATACATTAATCTATCTAATGAATTCATTAATATAGAAGATGCTTTATGTATCATGAATGTAAAAGATACGTTAATCTATTTAATGAAGTTCATTGAATGAATGGATTCTTTAATGGGAAGAATACTAGTATAAATAGTGTAAGGTTCCAAACCACATTCTCCATCAAAAACTCAAGTTGTCACTACAAGAAGGCTCCTATCGCCTAGAGAGAGAGAAGTGGCTTGAAGATCTTAGACAAGTAAAGAACTTAAAGATCAAGATCTTCCATTCAAGGTTTCTCTTTCTTACAAGAGGATTTCATACTTTCATAGATCAAGGTATGTATTCATTTATTTTGTATCGTAGAAATTCATATAGTTTTCATGTATAGAATTGAATCTTTAATAGTTTTTAGTTTATGTTCCGCAAAGTTTTCTATCAATATGTACATGGTATATCTAATACAAGAGTTTGTAATTGATATAGAGCAACCTGAAAATGCACGAAGAGAGTGGTTTTTGTGTCCGGACACGGAATGGAGACTGCGCGGCCTTCAGTTTAATTGGTTTCGAAAATTTTATAATACAAATATAACTCTTCAAATACAAAGAATAAAATGAAATCATTCACATTTCTCTCTCATGATTTTTTTTTCCCTTACTTATAAACATAAACATATTAACGTAAAATCCGTGCTATACAAGTAACAAAATGTGATAAATAATATTAAACATATTACAAAATTAATCAAATATTATAATGTTAATTAGATGGGCATTTAAATAATAGATTTGAGTGATTTCACTATATTTATATAGATACGTAGGACTATTTTTATTTTTTTTTTGAAATACACTCAATTGAATAAACTTAATTGAAAAGAAAGAGTAATAGTGAAATTCTGTAAATATAAGATAAAAGATAAAAAAAAAATTTTTTTTTTTGAAGATGAATATAGAAAGAGAAAATTAGATAAATGTTCAAAAAAGAATAAAATTTAATTGAAAATCAAGAGTAGAGTGAATTCTGTAAATATAAGATAAAGATAAAAAAAAAAAAAATCAAGTTTAAATTTAAAAATTCAAAAATAAAATAAGATAAACTTGAAAACAAAAATCTAATATAACTCTAATAATAAAAGAATAGAAGCTGGTAGTAGTTTAAATATTGGATAAGAGTGAAATGTCACCTATAAGTTTTAAAAATTTGTAAAATAAAAAATAAAAAAAACCTCAAAAATTAGAAGCGGAATTTTTTTAAGGTCTAATAATAGTAATTTAGAGGATAAAAAAGAAAAAGAAAAAAAGAATGATGTCTCAGGTCCCTCTAATAATGCATGCTTTTTATTTACTTCTTGGACCAAAACACCCTTCACAATCAACGGGAGCCTCAACTAGATTCCGACGACTAATCCGTTCCAGTTTTCACATCCAACCATCTTCACGAGCAAGAGAAGAGCAGAATTAGGGTTTCCGAATCATCTTCATTATCGACATTAGCGTTTCATTATCTTCTGCGAAAATCTTTTCTATTCCTTCCTCACAAATTTCTCTGACTTGTTTTCGCTGTTCATCATCTCAGTTCATCTTCATCACAGTGTATCTTCATCTCAGGGCATTTCAATTCGCAATTAGGGTTTCATACTCACTCTGGTAAGTTTTTTTTTATAATCCAACGAGTTTTTCTCTGAAAACATAGTTAATTGTATTTTATATTAGCATTCCATTAATTAGGGTTTCAATTTCGTAATAAAAGCTACATGAATTTGAAAAATGTTATTTCTCTGCGTTTTGAACTTATTCTTGAAGATTGTTATGTGATTTTGTCTGTAACTTTCTCTGGTTTCAGAATTTCTCTAGCATTTGTTTGATCTATTTTTTTTCTTTGAATTTTCTCTGACATGTTTATTCCCCTTTTGTTTTTGTTTATTCCCCTATTTTCTCTGGCATGGTTAATTTCTCTGTATTTCTCCGTGTAAATTTCAAATTCAATTCATAAAAATTTCTCTAGCATTTTAATTTTCTCTGAAATTAGTAATTTTCTTAGGCATTTTTATTTTCTGTGCTTGCTAAATTTATGAATTTTTTTTTTGAATTTTCTCTAGCTATATTTTACATTTATATGTAATTTTACTCTCTTGTCTGTGTCTATGTTTCTCTGGCATTTATAATTTTTTCTAGCCACATCACTTTCATCCCTTGTGTGTGTCTGTCATGTTTAATTTTCTCTAGTTGTGTCTGTCAATTTCTTTGTCATTTTTATATTATGGAATGGAAATTTTTTTCTGGCTTGCTATGTTTAATTTTCTCTGGAATGTCTAATTTTCTCTGTCATTTTCATTTTCTGTGCTTGCTAGATTTATGTTTCTTTCTTGAATTTTCTCTAATTATTTTTTACATATATATGTAATTTTTAGCAATTATTAAAAATTTCTTTGTCATGTTTATGTTGCTTTGCTTATTTTCTCTGGGAATGGAAATTAACTGTGGCTGCATGTATTCACATTACTTTTCTCCCTTGTGTTTGTCTGCCATGATTAATTTTCTCTGGTTGTGTCTGTAAATTTCTCTAGCATTTTAATATTATGTAGCTTGCTAGATTTATGTTTCTTTTTTGAAATTTTATTTGGTATGTTTATTTTGTTCAATTCTTGGTTTATCTGTTCTGTAAGTTTCTGTGGCATGTTTACATTGCTTTATTTTTTTTATCTTGCTAATTGTGGAATGAAAATTTTCTCTGGTTTTCCATGTTTATTAGTACTTTGACATTTAATTTTCAGTGTCTAATTTTCTCTGACATTTATAGTCACGACCTAAACCCGCCTATATAGGTTTAGCATTGTAACTGGCCAGTAATCCTGAGATTACCGAAGACCTCTGAGACAGATTAACATAATATTAGGAGTTAGCGGAAGCAAATAACAAATATACAACGTCCATTGAGCTGTGCAGACATATATGAGACAAATTTTTTTAAAACTTTTTATATACATATATTATCACATCATTCTTACGTCGTCATATATATATACAGATGAGACAAAATAGGACTTAACCCTAAATACAAAATAAATGAAACTTAAACTTTAATTACATGGCTTTGACCATTTGACATATCTAGAACCTCCACGGGAGGCACATAGGCTGGTTGACAGGACGGAGTCTACGTAGAAGTTCTAGGCTTGGTCACGTGCCTGATCACCTATATACATAAATAATACAGTAAGCTGGAGCCTAGTGAATAATCTCGATGTAAAGAGGTTAAATAAATGAGGTCCATAACTTAAACAAAACAATATAACGTTCTTGACATAATTAAAGCATACTTCGAAACATATAATAACTAATATAGATCATAAAATCTTTCCACAATTCATAGTACCCAATTACCTTATCAAAACTTGTTGGAATACTACATAGAGTGAAATGAAACATTCGGAACGCCCTCACTAGGCGGCTTCAGACAAAACGCCCACATAGGACGACTTCATGCAAAACGCCTATATAGTATTGGACGACTTATGCAAAATGTCCACTTGGGACGACTTGGTACAAAACGTCCATCTAGGACGCGCTTATGCGAAATGCCCACTTCGGCAACCTTATTCAAAACGTCTATAACAGGCAGATATTATACAGATCAATACAATCGAAATCATGCGAAACGATCAATACAATCGAAATTATTAACAATCATAAAAGATCAGTGTCATAAATTATATCACAATGAGTCAATAACTTATACTGAACGTACATGACGAGTTGAATACTATACAGAAGTCATTGGGGATCAAAAGACATTTCCCCAGCTATTATCATAGTTATCGTTTCAAAAGAACTCATTCTTTCTTAAACAAATTTCATTTTTGAAAAGCTTATCATATCTTACTCATTCATTCCTAACAAAACCTCATTTTCAAAGACATATCATATCGTACACGTTTTAGAGTTTCAAAGTAGAACTTAACGGTTCTAAGGTGCTTGTTCACAAACTTATTGTATCCACATTTCATAAACATTTCATAATAAAACATAGGTGGCCCAAATTATCAGATAATATAGTGATTCTCAAAGTAATTCAAACACGAAAATATCTTTACACAGAAATTACTCACAGTGCTTAGCCAGACGATACTCCTTGTGTAAGCAACCTACACAAACACATAACTTATACGCATTGAAACGCACTATTATTTCCTTGATTCAACTTGGCTTCTCTCTTATTTTTTTTTATTTTTTATATTTTTTTTGTGTGTCTAAATATTCTTTCTTTATTTAAATGAATCGGGTTCTTATTTCACATATTCTTTCTTTACTAAGTCCTTCTTTTCCAAATAGGCTGATTTCTTACTTGGCTTCTTAAACAACTACTACTAGATCAACGATTTATTCTTCAACTAACTAATTTATGTTGATTGGTAGCTTATTAATCTTTACTAAGCCACAAATCCTGTCTAGAATGCTTTGGAAAGAGATGAGACTAAAAATATGAACTAAATGAAAATTTTCAAAATATGTTAAAAAAGAGCTGTTCGCTCAAGAGAACTTATTTTCGCTCGAGCGGTCTGTAAAGACTGTAAAAAATTCTGGAAGCTCATGATGTTCGCTCGAACCACCAACTAGTTGCTCAAGTGATCTGTAAAAATTCTAGATTTTCAAAGTTGGAAATTGAGCTTCCAACTCCATTTCAAAACTTAGGCTCATTCATACCTTATTTGAAAATGTGAAGATACTTTGAAAAACACCAACACATGACTATTCAGAAATCAATTTCCCAAAAGTCAACAATTTTGTCAAAACTTAAATTATTTATTCATTCATGCAAGGATTTCAAATTCTTTCTCTCTTGATTTCCAAAATATGCAATTAAAGCCATAAGACTCGTAGAAGAATATTTGCAAGTAAATTATAAAGCTTGATTTAACAAAATCAAACCCAAAATAATTAATTTCTAATTTAACTTTCATAACTTAATCTTAATTTCATTTCTTCTTTCAAAACATGACTCAAATTTTCAAATCTTCTTAAAAATTCATGATACATGTACAATTAAAACTTAGTTGATTCCAATTAACTTTTATAATTTTGAATCCAATTCAATTTCCTCAGCATTTTACTAATTCCTCTTAAATCATGAAATTGAAATTATAAAACTCTTTTAAAGAAATATTTGCATATGTGAAATTAAGATAAAAATTACTATATTTTTCCTAAGCAAATCATAAATTTAATTCTTGAACTACTCTCTAATTTAGATTTTTATTAATTTTCTTCATATCTAACCCAAATTTAAACTTATAAGTCTTTTATACATGAATTAAATCTAAAACCTTGAAATTCTAACATGCATGTAAGGATGAGTTTCAAATTTATGAAGAATAATAAAAATCAAACTCAAATTAATTAATTTCCAAATTTATGTCCATAATCTTAAACTTAACTCCAATTTTCTTCATCTTCTTGCTAATTCCTTTTAATTATATTTTGATTCCAATTTCATCTTTAATTTTAAGTGTAATATAAAGATTCTATAAAAATTAAGCATGATTTCATACCTTAAACTTTAATTTCATCATATTTAGTTGATCCTCCTCTACTTCCCCTTTTCTTCATTTCTTTCTTTAATCCATAGCTTTTTCCTTGAGCTTTTCTCCATTTCCAGCAAATGGTACTAACTCTCTCTCTCTCTCTCTCTCCGGCTTTTTCCTTCCAACAACTGATTGGGTTCCTTTTTCCTTCTCATATACATATAAATGATAGATGTCCAGCAATGCTCTCAACTTTTCTAGAAGTCTCTCAAGCATAAATCAACATCTTAATTAATTAGAGCAATATTAGATTAGCTTGCTAATTATGAATTCATTTAGTTAATTACTTTTTTTTCCTAGTTAATTATGATTAGCACTTAGCTTAATTAATCATAACTCATCACAAATTCCATATAATTTAATTAATCTAATTTGACTTCTATTAAAGCCCAATCAATCATAATTAAATTTATCATTCTGAATTAAATTTTTAATCAAATTCCCCAAAGGCTCCAAATATTAGATTAAACTCATTTCCATCATCAATCTTGGTTTCCCAAATCTTTAAAGCCTTCAATTTCATATCAAACACCAAATCTCCGTTAACAAACTACATACTCAATTGAACACCTCATAAATAAATTTAATTCATAATAATCTTAATTCGCAATTCTCATAACTTAATTAACTTCAATTTGGACCCAATTAATCCAATCTCAATTTTAAAAATCTGAATCAAATATTTAATTAAAATCTCATACAGTCCGATACTCGAAATTAAAATAATTCAATTCACCAATTATACTCTCTTGAGCCATTTAGGCTTTCAATTTCTAATTCCAAAATAAATCCTCAATAGAATCATATACGAATCAGCCTCCACAACTTTCACAAATCTCAAATTAAATCAGAATAATGGGCAATTAAACTTTAAACCTCCTTACTTAATTAGATGCTACTTATTATACATGTCGGGATCGTCACATTTATAATTTTTTCTATCCACCTTAGTTTTCTACCTTATGTGTAATTTTCTCTAACATGTTCAATTTTCTCTGCCTTGCCATGTTTACTAGTACTCTGACATTTAATTTTTAGTGTTTAATTTTCTCTGACATTTATAATTTTCTCTGGCCACCTTAGTTTTCTCCCTTATGTGTAATTTTCTCTAATATGTTCAATCTCTAGCATGTTCAATTTTCTTTGGGATTTAATGTTGACATCTTTATATTTTCATTGTCTAGAAATGGTGAAATGTAAAAGCATCAAAATATTAGAAACACCAAAAAAGAAACAGAAACTGTCTGAGTCTTATGATCTTAGATCAAAAAGTAGCAAAACAACACAAACTCCTCGCCAAAAAATAGAAGTCCAAGGTGATGAAGCAACAAGCATCAGGATGAATATCCCAACTTCAAAAGACTTAAGTTTAAGGGGGGGAAAAAACCTGCTAAACTCCAAAGAAAGAGAGTTCATTACAACATTCAATATCGATCCAACCTCTCATCTATTGTCTCATTTTTTCAAACACTTAAATTCAATTCAAACTAACTTGAAGAGCTTCAAAAGACTCCATTCTGGTATTTGATCCAAGCTCTAACCATTGGAAGGATGGATCTAAGAAAGTCTAGGAAATCTGATGATGATGCAATTGTAATAATCCAACATTACAATGAAAAAACGAAAGCATTCAGTTGGTAAAAAGAACTTGACCTTTACAACCAATGACATGACCTTGATTTTTAGTTTGCAAGGTGGTAAAGGAGCCAAGTCATTAAGATACTCAAAAGAGCCAAACACTGCATTCCTAAGGCGAAGATTCCCAAAGGACATAAGGCTCAGTGGTCCTGTTTTTAAGAATGCCTTGGTCAAAGCAATGAAAGGCAAGTAATCAATTAACTTCAAAGATGTAGCAATCATTGTTACTTTGTACTTGTATCTCACTCTATTTTTTGCAGCAAGTGAGAATTCAATAGGGTGGGTTTTTATCAAGTATGTGGAATCTCTTGAATCAATGAAGAAATATGATTGGCCAGAAGCAATCACAACAATATTGATTGATTCTATAATAGCATTGCACAAAACTCCAGAAAAAGTTACGAGGTGTATCATTGCATTGCTGGTAAGTAGAATTTTTATTCAAATTTATAGTTATGATACTTACAAATTTATGTGTTTAGCAAAATTTAATTACTTCAATTTCCATCACAGTATTGGCTATGTGAACATGAGAATATCATTGACTGGGAAGATAGTAACATAATTGAATTCCCAAGATGTGCCAAGTGGAACCTGCAAAGCTTGACCAAACAGTTGTAGAAGACACCAATCCACTCTCTTGCACCTCGACAGGTTAGATTTCTATCGCCACTGAAGTCTCAATGAAATTCCAAAATTTCTCTGACCACTAGTTTGTTTCCCTCCTTGTGCCTTGCTTGATTTGATCAATTTTCTCTGTGATGCAATATTTTATATGAAATTACTTATGTGCCTTGACTGATTGAGATCAATTTTCTCTAAAATTTCAATTTATGTTGCTTCTTTGATTACCACTTGTTTATTTTTGCCCTTGTAATGAATTCTCCCTAGGATCCAAATTTCTCTGACTGCAATTATAGTAACATTAACTTATATGCCTTGATTGATTTTCTCTGATATCTAAATTATGTTGCTTGTTTCATAATTTTCTCTAGCCCATAAAATTATTTCTCCTTGATTGATTTTCTCTGACCATTGGCATTTGGTTGATCTTATTTGAATTTTTCTCTCAATGAAATTTTAATATTTCTCTAATAAAAGAGCCTCCTGTTACAGATAGATAACAAGGAGCTAGTTAAAACCCCATCAGAGGAGTTTTGTCTTGGTAAAAAAAAGAAGAAAGAAGAAAGAAGAAAAAAAGGCATTGGCCAAATTCAAGGAGACATTAGAATATTCTTTTGAAGAAAAATGAGGGAATGAAGAAAGAGAATGCAACAAAGAAGAAGAAGAAGAAGAAGCAAACAATGGAGAAGAAGATCAAGCAAGCAGTGTATAAGAGGAAGCTACAGAAGAAAATAAAGAAGTTGAAGACAAAGAAGAAAATGAACTGAAAGAAGAAAAAGACAATGAAGAAGAAGATGCATGCACTGAATTTAAAGAGGAAGAAGAAAACAATAAGGAAAGGGATGAAGAAGAAAACAATGAGACGATGAACCAACATCATAATAGCATTTGTGGCTCAACAATGCATCAGCTTCAAGAATCTGAGGAATCAAAGGATGCTCAAATTGCTAATCTACATCAAAGATTAAAGGCACTTTCTAAATCCAAAATAGAAGAAGAGAAAAATTAGAATCAATTACTCGACAAAAAGGACATTGCAATAAGAACATTGACATCAAATAATTTAGAACTTCAAGAAAAGACAGCACAAACCAAATGAAACTAAGGATGTTGGAGATTCAAAGAGAAGATAATACAAAAATAATTTAACAGTTGAGGCATTCAATTTCAGAGCTTGAAACTGAAAATGCTAGATTGCATGAACAAATTTAAGAACTATCTATCCAACTAGTAACAAAACCTTACTGAACACCAACACAAGTTCAACCCCAAGGTCAGTGAAAATCTTGAACCACAAAAAGTTTCTTGTGTCAACATAACTTAGAGAAATTTCTATTTACTAAAATTTTCTGTCAATGGTAATTTTTTCTGGAATTTAAATTTCTCTAACTACATTAGTTTGGCCAGTTTAATTTCTGTTTTTTATTTGATTTTCTCTATCTATTTAGTTCTATATGTGTGTAATTTTCTCTAGATTTTGTAACTTCTCTGACCACATTGATTTTTGGAGCTTGTTTGATTTTCATTGTGTATAGTTGGAATGCAAGTGGAACAATAACCAATCACCCAACAAGAAACTGGCACACAAACAACAACCAAAACAAAAAATAAAAGTCTATGGTAACTGAAAAATATTGAATCAAATACATTTATATATTGAAATATGATCTGTTACTTCAGAGAAATTTAACATTTATTGATATTTTTATTGTCTATAGTGAAAAAAGATCCTACATCAATGATTAAGAATTTAAAGGCAAAAGAAAGAAAAGAAAAGTAAGATCCAGACTTTCAATATCTAAAAGTTGTGAAGATCACTAGAGGTTCAAAGCAAGCTGCAAAGCCAATAGAGTAAACCACCAAAGACAAAGAAGTACTTGATGCTAATGATTATGTCTTCCTCAACTAACAAGCATCAGAAAATCTAAGGTTTTTTCACAAAGTCTGCCGGTTGCAAAATTGGTAAAAGAACATGTCAAAGATATCTTGCAGCACATATCAAATGTGTTTGGACTAGAGTAAGTACAACAAATAAAATAGAAGATAACAAACAACAATTTACTAACTTATATTGCATTAACAACTATTAAATCCCTTATTTGTCATCTTGTAGGGCTTTAATCTGGACAAGTGAGTTGAATCTCATTACTTTTGAAGATATCGGAAACCTAATAAAGGAAAAAGAAATTGCCAACAATGTAAGTCTTTCATCAAATTTCTCTGTAATATTCTATCAGCCTTCATAAATCAATGTTACAATTATAAATGATATTTTTCAGGTCATTGATGGTTATGGAGAGATCCTATTTGTTGACCAAAGGAGAAAAAGACAAAAAACAACTTCATTTTTTTTCACATGCATGAGCTTAGTATGTTACTATTCTTTTATTTGATTTTCTCTAGAATTTACTTACTACTTCCTCTTGTTAAGATACTTCTTGAAGCTAGTGTGTCACTTGTCTAATTTTCTCTGGCTAGTTGTGTGTATTTAAAATTTCTCTATGTGTATATTTCTAAAATTCCTGTCATTTCAACTTTCACATAACCATTTTTTGATTTTCTCTAACCGCAGAACTTCATTAAGATGATAGAAAATCAAACTTTCTAAGTCTCATTGTTTGACAAGCATCTTGAAACTGCGAGGAGGAACTACAGGTTCCTCCATTTCCCAATAAATAGTGGGGGCAATGAGAAGTCAACTGATAGAAATCACTGGACCTTGTTTGTCTTGGACAAAAAAAAAAAAAAAAAAAAAATTATGGAGGTACTATAACTCACTAAGGATAAGGAGGGATGATGCTCACGACAAATATCTCAAAGATGCAAAACAATTGGTAATGAGTGCTAATTTCTTTAATCCATGATAATGTTTACGTGATGATAATTTTCACAGAATCTCATTTATTTGTGTCTTTGTGTATAAATTTCTTTTTTATTTAAAAATTATTTTTTTTTGCAGCAAGATTATGTGGAATTTTTTTGAAATCTTGCCTTGAAAGAGAGGCACAATCACAACTCTTTCAAATTGATAAACTCACAAAACACAAATTATGAATTTCAATATGTCGACAATGCTCCATAACAAGCCAGTGATTTGTAAGCTTCATACAACATCTATAAATAAGATAATCTAATTTGAATGTTACTCAAAACTAACTATACCTATAATTTTGTATGTAGTGTGAATTGTGGCCTCTTTGTATACTACATAATGAAACAATATATCAACCATGAACCTATTAGCTCGACATTGTCGACACACGACGTAAGGTTGATGAGGGCAGAAATTATAGAGAGATTTGCGACCGAAATTGGCCGGTCATGGACATAACCAATTCAAATACCACCAGAAAAAGAACCAAAAGTATAATAGCGAAATGACACTAGTGAAAGGAAGACAATGCACACAATGTAATTAGGAATATATCTTTTTTGACATATATGTATATATCTTTTTTTGACATATATGTATATAACTCTTTTTTTTTTCTTCATACATTGACGGAATGATGATGTTTGACATATATGTATATATATTTTTTGACTAATGTAAACTTCAAAATTTCATAGCTATCAATGGTTAAATATATTTTTTTTCATGCTAAGTGGTGATTGTCAACACAATCCACATAGAGAAAATTATGTCTGACGCAATTTTTCTGGTCTGAAGTTACCAGAATTTCACAGAGAAATTTATCTCGTATCGTATCATGTCAAGAGGGTGCCTATATGATAATGTAATTTGTAATGCACTGTGTTGGTGCAAAACAATGCACAAAGTAATTCACCACCATCAAAATCAAAAAACACAATGCACATAGTAATTTTCTCTGCTATTGGGAAATTTCTCTGGATGAATTTGATTGGTATTATTATATACATACTGTCCAAAAGTACATGTCATGACCCATCCCAGTGACCAGGGCTGGATTTGTAACTAGCTAATTCTAAAATTTCTTAGATTAATTCCAAGTAATTAAATTAAATAATGTAGCGGATTAAAATGAAAGATGTAGATAAATATTTGAAGCGTACATAGAAATTATTATTTATGTAACGATGTAACATCAGTCAGATAATGATTACAAGAAAAAAACATGACATCCATATCAAATTTGAGGTTTTGATCCACAGAGTAAAACCATCATTCTTTAAATTTCTTCACCTGAAAGGGGTTTTAACAGCTATAAACACATAGCAGAGCGAGAAATATTATACTGACAACATGAGGTTATAAAATCACTGTGGATAATTATTTAGGCTAAGCGATGAATAGTTTGGTTCGAATAAATTATTTTTAATAACAGACATATGACACAAAATCATATAAACAAAATAATTATAACCACGGTACAGAACAGAATAGAGGGTCAATGGATCTATGACAGACAAAGGGTCACGAAGTGACAAATCAGAGGGTGTAGACCCGACTTTCTTCGCATGTCCCCCTTTAAGAGAGGCGCAAATTGGTCTTACTACAGTTCGGACTCCTGTCACGGTTCTGAATCTAATCTCACAAAGTGCAATGTGAGACTGATAAACACCAAAGAGTCCAATCCGGCAAATCATTTTAGAAAATCAATTTTGAATCAAATAATGCCAAAACTGGACTTCTTTGCCAGATTACAGAGTCGCCACCTATATATTTTATTTCTGAAAAATTTAGGAAACCCTGACTCGTGCCAAAGGCTACGTGTCCGTCATCACCAAAGTTGCCTCGGCTCGGGAACTTGGGTACGAGAGGGGAAGGTCCTGAAATGAGCACCCCTGCTCGCCCGATCAAAGGATTGGCCTCTACTAAGCATGATATGTTGTTTTAAAAAACACATGTGTTCTTTTTCTAGTTATTAGCTAACTTTACTATGTGACACGTACAACATACAAGTATAGACTCAATTACGAGAATTGGAACAAAACAACTCATGTTTGTTTTTGAAAATAGTTTGAAAGTGCTACTCGCAAGTAGGCTAAAGCACGGATTTGCCACCCTCAAGTGGGCTTGAAAACATGATTTTACCATTTCGCAAAGTGGGCTTAAAACTCACATTATTGAATTGTCCCAATTCAGGCAATCAAGCCTTCACCCACAGGCATTCATGCAGTTAATCACCTAAGCAAATAGTCTCATGGCAAGCATGCTGTCATGGCAACTATAACATGCCCGCGGGGGACCTCGCTACAGTACGGACTCTATTTTTGTCACGGTTTTTAATCTTGAACCAAAGAGTCCAAATCCGGCAAATCGTTTTGAGAAAATAGATTTTTAGAAAAGAAGTGCCAAACATGGACTGCTTTGCCAGATACAGAGTCGCCACCTAAATATTTTATTTTTGGGAAATTTAAGAAACCCTGACTCGTTTGCCTAAGGCCACGTGTCCGTCATCACCAAAGTTGCCTCGGCTCGGGAACTTGGGTACGATTGGGGAAGGTCACTGCGGAGCATTCGCCGCCGCCGATCAAAGATCGGCCTCTACTAACCATGATATTTAGTTTTGAAAACATTGTGTGCTCTTATTTCGGTTATTAGCCTAGATTTACTATGTGATGCGCACAGCATACAAGTATAGACTGGATCGCCTGAATTGGAACAAAACATTTCATGTTTGTTTTTGAAAAGATGGTTTGCTACTCGCAAGTAGGCTTAAAATGCAGATTTTTGCCATCCCCGGGTGGGCTTAGAAAAGATGATTTTGCCACTATCTAGTGGGCTTAAAACTCACAGTCGATGATTTGTTCCAATCTAGATAACCCAACCTTCACCCACAGGCACTCAGGCAGTTATATCACATAAGCAAATAGCCTCATGGTAAGCATGCTATCATGGCAGCCACTCACACGCATGCAAGGATGCTAAAGCATAAAAACTCACCGAGTACTCCAAGCCAAAATAGAAGTTAATTAGAAATCCATGCATGATCCTAACTATACAGAAATGTCTAATGCAACATATGCAAAAATGCAACTATAGCAGGCTTGGCTATTCTAAACATGGCATATGAGATGTAACAGCTATTAAGTATTCAACTCGGAATTGAGATACAAATGCAGTTAGTATGATGCGCCGAGCCCGATGCATGCAAAACAGATGAATGAATGCAAACATGCTATCATACTGTATGCTAATTGAAACATGCCCTAATCTAACCATCATAAGCTGGTAAATAAAAGGGAAGAACGACGTGGGATTGGAAGACATACATCACACTCACGCACACTTATTACAATTATGCCCTCGCGCAGAGGGTCCGAATAAATAATATACAGTCCTGAATAGTGCAGTCCAAATAATACAGTCCAAGATATGTACAAATTCCTAATTAATTAACAAAATTAACTAAGAAAACAATAAACTAGCATGCAAGCCAGGGATTGCCTTGACTCTTCTTCGGATGATGAATGATGCATGTCCAAGTTGTCTTTGCGCGGAAATCCACTGTGATGCCCCAATTAGCCTCTGTTTTGCAATAATTTTCGGAAAGCGTGCCAAGCCCCTAAGATCCGATTCTTGATTTCTTTAACAGAGAGCAGAAAGGGGCAGGGCAATGTATTTTCACAAATGTATGCATGCCTCGATCCTCGTGCCACCAATCACGCATCTCGATGCATGATGGCCGAGGAGTCGAATTGCACAACTCAATATAGAATGAATGCACATGAAAACTCAACTAAAACCTAACTCCATCATGGATAATCCGGAGTGTCGGTGACTGGGAATTGAGACACGTTCCGTCACTCGGAGTACGAAACGTTCCTCGTTTCCCGTGCTCGAACTAACCCCTATCCCGAACACAATGCAATATGCATGACATGCATGAAATGCAACTAAGATACATCCTAACATGCAACATGCTATAAAATGGCATACACGATGCACGAGGTAACATGGCATACACAATGCACTAACATACAACCTAGCATACACAACGCTATGGAATGAAATGGCATACACAATGCAATATGGACTTACACTAACACAAGTGGACCTCAGCCACACTCACATAAGAGGCCAATAGATGAAAATGAGACACTCAAAATACGTGCACGCGTGCACGCAAACCGAGGACCGAACCTAGGGCACGAATGCCACTCTAACAAGACATGGCAAACACATGGAATATGGCATACTAGCATGCAAATTTCAGCAGCAAAAAGTGATGCGAAACAGCCTCGAAACATGAAAGCATGGCACCCGAAGTATAGAATGAGACCCGAAACATGAAATTAGGTGCATGGAATGACCTATGGCTATGCAATGCATGCATTATTTGAACATGAAGTATGAAGACAGAATCAAGAAAGCCCCAAAAAAATCATATTTACAGTTTTAATCAAGGCCAAAAAGTGAACAAAAATGGGGCTAAGCTAGCATGCAAAAATGGCCCCAAAAGCGAGATAATGAAGCAAGTAGAAGCTGCTGGCCCTAAACAGAGAAGGGCCCTTCTATAATGTTGAAGAGGGACCGAAAATATGACCTTTTACAGTTTATGATAAAACCCAAAACAGTGCACAAGCATGCTTGAAATACTATGCAAAATAAGGCCTAAAAAAGAGGTTTAAACACAAAGTACAAAAAGGATGCCTCAAAAAGTAAAAGACCCTTAATTAAACATGAAGAGGGGGTCAAAATAAGGCCATTTATAGTTCATAACAGAGCCCAAAAACAGAAGCACAAGAGGCTAACAAATCATGCAAAATAAGGCCAAAATAGGGATATAAAGGAAAGTGGAAAATGGAAGCCTCAAACAATGATGAGCCCTTCAAAAATATTGAAGAAGAGATCAAAATAAGCCACTTTAAAGTTTATGAAAGAGCTCAAAATAGTTTATACATAGGCCAAAAATACTACACAAGAAATAGGCATACAAGAGAAGTAAAGAAGCAAGTGCAAAAAGGAAGCCTCAAACAGTGAGAGGCCCTTAAACAAACATGAAAAAGAGCTCAAAAAAATGTTATTTTCAGTTAGGGTCGGAGCCAAAAAGTGTAAGCAAGAATGGCTAAGAAAGCATGCAAAAATGAACTCAAAAGAGGGGAAAAATGACTCACCCTTGTAGACCAATCTTTGACAACCTCTTGGCACAAGAAATGGTGCTCCTCAGCTCTGGAAAGCAGCTCCAAGTGGCTGGAATGGAGGTGGTGGTGTGGTGCTAGGTGGTGGTGTAGAAATGGTGTAGGAACTTAAGGGTTTTGAGGGTTAGGATGTAGAGAGGGAGAGATGCAACATATGACGCTCAAAGCAAAAATTTCTCACCCTCAAAACCAGCTGGGAGTGCTGGTTATATAGACAAAAAAGGGTGGAAAAGAGGGGGAAAAATGGGGGGGAAAACAATTCAAGTTTCCCCCCAAAAGGCCAAACCCTCAGACATAAGGCCTAGAGGAAAACAAAATTCACTTTTAGGACATACTTGGGGAGGGGGTTATGGCTTGCTAGCTAAAAAGGGCAAAAAAGTCATTTCACCAGGTAAGTGGCCGGCCTGCTACTTTTTTCTAGCCGCCCGGCTACTTTTTCTGGCTGTTCTGGCCGGCCTGCTACATTTTCTGGCTTTTCTGGCCGGCCTGCTACTTTTTAGGACAAAAAATGGGTCTGCCGGAAAGAAAGGTGGCCGGCCAGTGCTAGAGAAGTCCAATGGTGGCCGTTCAAGTTTCCGGATTGAAGCCCCGGAAGTTATCTTTCCAATGGCGCAAACCTTGCATTAAAATTCCTCCTGTGGAAAAAGTTATGCCTGTTTTGGTGAAGCTGCGCAGATTCGGTCCAACCAGAGTGATGCCCTTCTTTAATCAACCATATCTCCCCCGTCCGGAATTGGCTTTAGGAGATTCTTGAGTGAAAAATGAAGCCCCGGAAGTCTTCTTTCCAACGGTGGTGGCTTCATAGCTTGATTCCAAGTATGCAAATGAATGGGCCCGATTCGGCAAGGGCTGCTCGACTCTTTCTTAACGGTTTATGCCCATTTTCTCCCCCAACTGGATTTCTTCCCTCTTCTCCTCTTTTCTTCAACTTCAAACCCCTAAGTAAGGTGTTTTGAAAGATTTTTCAAAGATTTCATCTCTCTTTCATTCATTTCGACATTGTCTTTGCTCGGTTTACCAAAAAGCGTAACTTTTAACAAAATGCGAGCGTCAGAAAATCGTAGGAACTTTATTTCAAAAACGTTTTGAAAGAGAGGGTTTTAAGACTAAAATCTTTTGATCAAGATTGTTTTGGTCCAGAACAGGGGTATGAAGTTGAGATTTGACTCTCTCTTTGCCGAAGAAATTGCACCTTTCCCCTGCACACCTTTCTCCACCAAGTAAACCATCAGTCACGTCCAAGTCTTAAAGGTAGTTAAAAATGGGGTGTCTACAGTTGCCCCTCTTTGACAGAACTCGAAAGTCAAGAAGTGACGGGGGTGAATATCAAAGCCCAAAGACGACCCATTTTTGACAAGGCCGAAGACTTGGACAAACAAACAAAATATAGATAAATAAATGGTTGTGCCCGCAGGCTGCCTACGTATCCCCTTGCAAGGAATCAAACCAGCGTAGTTCTGGGGCAGGATGCAAAATGATATGCAGGAAGATTTTGATGATTGGACTTATACGCTACGCGAAGCCGGTTTGAAAATTGGATTTATACGCTACGCGAAGCCGGTTTGAAGATTGGACTTATACGCTACACGAAGCCGGACATCACTCATGATCATGCAAAGAGAGCTGTAATGAAGCAATTATGCAAAATAAATGCAACATTTTAAGCGAATGCTAGGCAAGCAAGTAAACTTGAGCCAAACTACGTCTCGTGCAGAAAGGATGTAAGAAAATTACTGCAATTCTCACTGCGAATACAGTGTGAATGTGTGATAGATACACAAAGTGAACGTGTGATAGATACATAAAGTAGGCATCGTGTGATAGATACAAAGCAAGTGTGCGTGATTGATACACAAAGTAGGCATAGTGTGATAGATACAGAGCGAGTGTGTGATAGATACACTATATGAACAAAGTGTGATTGATACACTAAATGAATGAAGTGAGCAAAGTGTGATGGATACACAAAAGGCAAACACAAAGTGTGATAGACGCACAATAGGTGAACACGAAGTGTGATCGATGCACTTAGTGAACAAGTATGATTGATATACTAAAGGTAAACACGAAGTGTGATAGATGCACTTAGTGAACAAGTATAATTGATATACTGAAGGTGAACACGAAGTGTGATAGATGCACTTAGTGAACAAGTATGATTGATATACTAAATGTGAACACGAAGTGTGATAGATGCACTTAGTGAACAAGTATAATTGATATACTGAAGGTGAACACGAAGTGTAATAGATGCACTAAGTGAACAGAGTGTGATTGATACACTAAAAGCGAACACAAAGTGTGATAGATGCACTAAGTGAACAGAGGGTGATTGATACACTAAAAGTGAACACGAAGTGTGATAGATGCACTATGTGAACAGAGTGTGATTGATACACTAAAAGTGAACACAAAGTGTGATAGATGCACTAAGTGAACAGAGTGTGATTGATACACTAAAAGCGAACACAAAGTGTGATAGATGCACTAAGTGAACAAGTGTGATGGATACACTAAAAGTGAACACAAAGTGTGATAGATGCACTATGTGAACAGAGTGTGATTGATGCACTAAAAGCGAACACAAAGTGTGATAGATGCACTAAGTGAACAAAGTGTGATTGATACACTAAAAGCGAACACAAAGTGTGATAGATGCACTATGTGAACAGAGTATGATAGATATACTAAATGTGAACACGAAGTGTGATAGATGCACTTGGTGAACAAAGTGTGATTGATACACTAAAAGTGAACACAAAGTGTGATAGATGCACTATGTGAACAGAGTGTGATTGATACACTAAAAGCGAACACAAAGTGTGATAGATGTACTATGTGAACAGAGTATGATAGATATACTGAATGTGAACACGAAGTGTGATAGATGCACTTAGTGAACAAGTATGATTGATATACTAAAGGTGAACACGAAGTGTGATAGATGCACTTGGTGAACAAAGTGTGATTGATACACTAAAAGTGAAGTGTGATTGATACACAAAAGTGAATATGTGCGTGGTAGATACACAAGATGAGAATGTGTGATTGATACACTAAGTGAAGAGAGTGTGATTGATACACTAAGGCAAATGAAGTGTGTTAGATACACTGAGTGAAGCAAATGAAGTGTGATTGATACATTAAGGCAAATGAAGTGTGTTAGATACACTAAGTGAAGCAAATGAAGTGTGATTGATACACTAAGTGAATGACCTTAAACGGAACTTCTTTAAATGAACCGTACATACAATATCGTGCATGACTGAGAAAGAAACTTGATAGGTATGATGCATTATAATGTATGATGCTTAAGGAAAGCAATATATGGACAAAGCGGTGCTTTAAAAAGCACCTCATGAGGTGAGTGGCGGTGAACCGCTCTACTCTGACGGGGATCTCCCCTTCGTGCTCTTCGAACACTTTACCTTTAACTCGCAGTACAAAGGCTCTGGAATGCTAACAAGTAACAACATCTGTATGTAGGAGCCACGGCTGCTGCTTGTCTTCTTGATCGTATTCACAACTTTCCCTATTCTCTAACGGGGTGACATACTAGGTTGGTTCAGTATCCAGAATTGAGGTGCATACACGCTATCTCAACCTATGGGGCTTCCATACAGATTTCAAGCCGAGGGCACGCCTCTGGGTATTTAAACCAGACTTTAGTCTCGGAAATCCCGAACCTTTGCGTTCTAGGCTACAGCCATTCGAACTCTAGTTTCCACCGTCGCAGTTGGTCTCCTAAGAACTCATCGCGAACACAACCAAGATGCCTCTGGCAGGGAATGGTACTCAGGGAGAGCACTTCTGATCGCCATTCTGGCTTGAAGCCGACTTGATCTTTGAGCTTGAGGTAGAGGTACACTCATACTTTGGAGCACTGGCAAGGCCTGAAGAGGTACACACAGAATGTAGTCTCGGAACTTACTAAAGTTGAAACAAACTCAAATACCCGACATTTTCCTCTTTTGCTTTTGTTTTGCAGTTCGGAAACCACATAGCTTCAGATAGGTCCTGGTTTTACTGTTCTCACATGACCTGGGTTGAACCTTGCAGTTTTATGAGAGAACAAATCTTGTTTTGCACAGATATGGAGAACGGCACGGCACTCGGAGCGCAAAACGATTTTATTATTTTTTGAAATTGAGAGATGAGTTCTTGACCGGGGCATTGAGCCTACGACTAAACACAACGCACGGTGACTCAACAACAGAAAGGAAAAGATAAAACAACCTAAACACATCCGTTGACACTCAAAACGACTCAAAACAAGAATCGAGACAAACAAAGACACAAACACAACACTCGGATGTGTTACAAAGGCAAGAGACCTCTTGGTGCACGAGGAGCCAGTTTCTCCGGGTATTGTTTCCCACCTTTTCTCATTTGTGATTCTTATATCACTTGGCCCTCAAGTTCTGTTTTTCTGAAAAAGCCCTTCTCTCACTTTTTGTCTCATCGCACATCTCTCTATTCTTCAATCTCTCATTTTTCAATCCCTCCCCTAGGTGGTTGATGGATAAGCATGAAGTTGTGGGCTCTTGTCCCTGGTATTCTACCAGATTCTCATTCTTGTTTACAACAGTGAGTTTCTTCTATAGAGGGGTTGTGCTACGACTGGGTGTGTAGCAAATCTGCAGCTGACATCGATCGATGATGCTCTGCTGGGGAGTTTAGACGTGATTAGATTTGTCCGGATGAAGGAGTGGAATATCTTGATCCATTCCAGTTTGTGCTTCGCACTTGGCTCGATACCTCGTTGCTCGGAGGATGAGAGAGCTTTAAGCCCTTTGTAATTAGCTTCAGTGGTGCCCTTTTCTGGCGAATATGGTGCCTTTTTCGGCAAATGCATTGACAACGGGTAAAAGACAGGAAGCCTGACTCAAATGTACCCTTAGTTCATCATTTTGACCATTTTTTTTTGTTTTGGTTTTCTACTAAAACAATTTTGATCAGCATAAGAGTTTGATTAAGATGCTTGTTCGATTTTTAATTTGAAATCATGCAAGTCAAGCTATGAGCACTGAAAATTGTCCTTTTTTGGGTCCAAGAAATGGTCCAGTTTTTTGGAAAAATGGAATAATTTTTGAGAGAAAATTAGTCAACTTCAGTAAAAATTCTCAAAAATTGTTTTTTCAAACGACCACTGCTCAAAGAGCGCGGAACTTACTCTTGAGACGCGCAACCTCAGATCCGAAGGAAAATTGCCCCTTGCTCAAAGGGAGCTACATGGCAACGGAAAGTTGCCCCTTGTTTGAACGGCACCGCGGCGCATTGAATGGCAACGGAAATTTGCCCCTTGTTTGAATGGCACCGCAGCGCACTGTAGTCAGTCCTCGGAGTGATGATTACAACCGAACTCTCAGATACATAGAAGGCAAAGATGATCAAAACCATTGCATGGACACAATTGATTTGGAGGTGTTTGTGGCTGGACTTCAAAATGAAGTTGCCTACGTATCCCAAAGATGGGAATCAAGCCTTACGTAGTTCGGGGTTAAGGTACACTCGGGTATTTAACCTCTCATTTTATGTTCTAACTTTTGCCAAGGCGCCCGTTGCAGGTTTTCAACCTTGCGAGCTGTATTCTTCTTTTCTTTTTTTCTTTTCCTCTCTTTTTTTTTTTTTTTTTTACTAGCTTTTTCTTGCTCTAACTTTTGCTTGGGTCGCCCTTCTGGGTTTTCGGCCTAGCGAGCCTCTCAAAGGGTAAAAGTGTAACAAGTCCATGCCAAATGGTTTTAGGGTTTTGAAGCCATCCGTATCCAGGAGAGTGGCTGTTGTATTGTTTTGCAGAAGGATCAATCTTCGGTTCTTCGAGCACATCGGACATTTTTTGCCCCTAGTTCGAAGGGTACTTCTGTTCTAGCTTTGCAAGCTTCTTCTGATGAGGTCTGACCTTCTTGATCTGACTTTGGTGCCTCTTGTTCGAGGGCTGCTTCAAATCTGGCCACACAGGCCTTACATTGTGGTCGACCGTTGAACATTCTGAATCTAAGTTCAAGGTTTGAAAGCAAAAGGTCGAGTCTCAAGGCTGAGAGCGATCCTAGGCTGCACAATCTCAAGAGCGATTCCACACAGGTCTTCGCAGGACTGCGCAAAATATTTTTTGAAAGTTTTTAAGAAAGCGACAAATCGCTCGCGTTGAAGACAGTGTAGAACCAATCTGGATCAAAGCTAGGGTCCTTCTCAGTACTCACACTAACAAGCATGATTTCATTCATTAAGGGCTTAGCATGCCTCTCTTTCTCTCAATTGATCAAATTTTTGCAAAACCCGAGGAATTCCTTCTTCTTCGTTTTCACCGCAGTGTTCAAAAGGTTTTGAAAAACTCAGGTCATTACAATGACTTCAAGGCACAGAAAAGACAGAGTTCTTAGTCAAACACTACCATCTCATTTAGAACTTCCGGCATAACTGGCACAAGGCAGAAACAAACGCGAGAGCGTGAAAATCATTGCTGTTTCATTCAAAATCTGTTGGCACAACGAGCTCCCTGGCAGGAACAGACTCAAAACAAAACGAAGAGACAAACGCGAAACAACATGGTGACGCCCGAGGTAACACCCCCGGAATCACCCGACTTCTATACAACAGGACTGACTCAATACGACAAGACAGACCTCAACTGACTTAGTATGAAAAGACTGACTCAAAACAAAAGGACAGACTTAAAACAAAACAACAAGACTGACTCAATACCCAAGTCAGAATGTAGCATTAGCCAAATGCTCAAAACGGTGTGTGCTATTCCCACGTCTGGAGTTAACTGAGTGCCGTCCGCAGGTGGTTCATCCCCCGATCACATAGTCACCTTATCCCCCACAAGTTCACTGATCAAGTGGCGATAGACTTTGCAGGACCTGGTGTAGCAATGACCCCGTTGTCAAACAGATCTTGTACATCATGGCACAGACGAAAGCAACTGTCGGTGTCATGACCGGTTTGCTGATGGTAGGCACAGTATTTAGTCTGGTCATGCTTTGGAGGAAGAGGATCAGGTAAAGGCTGTTGATCCAATGGTTTCAGATGTCTTTTCTGGATTAAGACCTCTAGAGTTTTTGACAAAGGCATATAAAGTGGGGTGAAAACCCTCTTGACTCGGGGTGGATATTTGGCCATCTGTGAGCTACTTCCGGATGCACCGGTGAATGGGGTAGCGTTTCTTGATGTGGTGGTGGTGACCATGCCCACTTCAGAAGATCTTACAGCTGCATCACCACTGGTGGTCGCATTCGAACTGCGGGAAAACGCCCGCCTAGGTTTTTCTTTCTCATGGTCAATAAGGCCCTGCTTCATGGCATCCTTGATCTGTACTCCCATCTCATGCAAATCTGAAAAGGTAGGGAAGGGGAGCATGATCATTTTCTGCATTAGTTTGGGCTGGAGGTTGTGTACAACCATCCGTATTTGATCCTTATCCGTTGGCCTAATGGTCATCATTGAGGCCTTGGCCCTCCAGCGGGCCACGAATTCTGAGAAGCTCTCCTTAGGCTCCTACCTCGTCGTCTCAAGATCACGGGTTGTGATCTCGATCTGGGTGTTGTATGAATATTGTGCGACGAAGGCCTCGGCCATCTCCTCCCAGCTTCGTTTCACTGAATCCTCCAATTTGGCGTACTAGATGGCCGCGATACCCGACAGGGTCCTGCCAAAAAGGGAGAGTTTCTGTAATCTTGTCAAGCCCATCGGGCGCAGAACATCTAAAAACATACTCAAGTGGACCATGGGATCTCCTGACTCGTCAAAGCAGTCGATGTGAGGCATCTTGAACCTGTCCAAGAAGGCTACACAAGGCGTCGGTGTAATTCGCCCCTCAATGTCCGGGATGGACTTTACCCCCTGGGATTTCTTGAACAACTTTTCAAGCTTGCTTACCTTTAATGCTGTGGGGTCCACCTCGGACTCAAAGGGAGAATCCGGCAGGTTGGTGGGTGTTTTGGATAATTGGGGTAGGATTGGGGACGGAGTCGGCCCTACCGGAATGTCCGTACCTTCCTGGACATTTGGCGTCTCCCCAGGTGCTGGAGCTCCTGCTGGGGGAGGAACTTGTTGTGAAGCAAATGCACTGCTTGTCATTGCGGCGGTGATGAGCTCACCGCTTTGAGTCATGATTGCAGCCTGCTGCTTGGAAAATTTCGCCATGCACAGCGTCTTCCGCATGAGTTTCATACTTTCTTGCATCCGACGATCATTGCCTCTATCCTCGACGCGTTCACCGATCCATCTAATCGACCGGTATCTATCCTCGCAGAGAAATTGAGACCTCGACCGGCCGTTCACTGGCGGGGTGGATAAGGGCTACTGATCTGGTAACTGGTGATCTGTGCTTGACTGGCCCTTTTACCCTGCCTCTGGCAAAGGAACACTGATGGCCCTTGAACTGAATCTCTGACCTGACAAAGTCTATCAGCACAAGTTCGATGAACCTCGGGGGATATCGGAGCCTTCTGAAGCTATGGTTCCAGGACTACCTAGCAAAAGAGAAAACAGATAGCACCTCAGCTCAACTTCACCAAAACAGATACGAGCATAACAGGATGACTGTGCCCTCTACTGAATTCTACCTCAAATCTGATACCCTCGGGTAAAACTGAACCCCAAAATATTGAACTGGTGCCCGCAGGCCTGATGCCCAAACCTGCAAACTGATACATGCATTCCTGTAGAGACACACTCTAAAAGCACATAACAAGCAAGTGAGAGCCAAAACACCCCTATGTTAGGGTAGGGTTTCCCTGTCCTATTTTGTCAGGAGCTAGGGTTTCACTACTGTAGACACCCCATTTTTGACCGACCTTAAGACTCAGACGTCACCGATTGAGTGCTTGGTGATATTGCATATCGTGCTCGTTCAGAGGTTTCAGAGTCTCGGCTGCGAGCCTTGCCTCCGGACTTCCGGACTCTTTTATGTACCTCGGTTTACTCCATTTAACCAGGCTCTATTTTCTCTATTTTCTTCCCGGGAGGAGAGGTCTCAGAGATCATCTCTCAGGGCGTGAGGCTACGTTTCGTGGTCGAGGCCATTTTTCCCGCTTTCGGTTTTTGAGCCGACGGCCAGCAGGTGCTCGGTTCGGGACCGCTTAATCACCTCCGCTTTGCCGGTTTTTGGCATGCATCTTATTTACTCCTTTTGAGGGACACTGTGGTCTCGAGAGACCAACTGGTCGAACACCACCTCCGGTGCCTAACCGGTTTGGCCTTGACCGGCTGCCCCGAACCTTCATTTTGCATCGGTTTATGTTCATTTTTGGCAAGGACCTCTGTTTCATCACCAGGAAGGTCGTAGAAGGGTGGAAGGCCAGTAATTGTTCCAGCAACCAGTTATATTGCCTCATCGCCCTCCATCGCCCCGTTTTTCTCACTTCAAAGCCCATGTTGACCAACCTTGGGCCATTTTCTTCAACCCTAGCCCCCATATTTGTGATGTACACATCTGGGAGGCCACCAATATTTGGTGGCCGGCCAATAATTCCTTTTGAACCTTTTGAACCCCTTTGAAAAGTGGCTTGTTCTCTCTCCTAGTTCACTGTTGCCAATTTTTGATCACATGGCTGTGTTGAGCACACATGGGAGGCCACCAATCTGTGGTGGCCGGCCACTAATTCCACTTGACCTGTTTGACCCCTGGCCGGTCGGCCATGGGGAGAGCCGGCCGGCCACTTGCTGTTCCAAAACCTGGCCGGCCTGATTCCTTGCAGGTGATACATCTCAAATCTATACTTTTTTCCTCCCAGATTTTGTATCCGGGGGGCCAAATTTTTGGGGGGAAACTTGAATTCATTTCCCTCCCATTTTTCCCCCTTTTTCTCCCCCTCATTTGTCTATAAAAACCAGCCTCCAGCTCTGGTTTTTGGGTTGGAAAAAATTGGCTAAGACCCTTATATGCATATCTCCTCTATCTCTCTCATTTCAACCCTCCAAACCTCCTAAATCCTACCTCATTTCTACACCATCACCTAGCATCACACCACCACTCCATTCCAGCAGCTTGGAAGGTCTTCTCAGAGCTTAGGAGGCAGCATTTCTTGGTCCAAAGGTTGTCAAAGAGTTGGTCTACAAGGGTGAGTTGTTTTCTCCCTCTTTTGAACTCATTTTTTCATTATTTCTTAGCCCTTCTTGCTTATACTTTTGAGCTCCGGACATAACTGAAAGTAGCATTTTTTTGAGCCCTATTCCATGTTTCATTAAGGGCCTCTCACTGTTTGAGGCCTCCATTTTGCACTTGCTTCATTACCTCTCTTGTATGCCTATTTCTTGTGTAGTATTTTAGGCTTGTGTATAATCTGTTTTGAAGCATGTAGTAAACTATGAAGTTGTTTATTTTGATCTGTTCTTCAACATTGTTGAAGGGCTCATCACTGTTTGGGTCCTCCATATGCCACTTTCTTTGATATCCCTCTTTTGGCCCCATTTTTGCATGATTTATTAGCCTCTTGTGCTTCTGTTTTTGGACTCTAGTCTGAACTGAAAAGGGTCTTATTTTGACCCCCTCTTCATGTTTCATTAAGGGCCTTTTATTTTTTGAGGCACCCTTTGTATACTTTGTGTTTAATCTTCTGTTAGGCCTCATTTTTACATAGTATTTTGAGCATGCTTTTGCACTGTTTTAGGTCTGGTACTCAACTGTAAAAGGTCATATTTTGGGCCCCTCTTCAACATTGTTGAAGGGCCCTTACCTTTTTGGGGTCAGCATATATCAGTTGCTTCTTTGTCTCCATTTTGGCCCATTTCTTGCATGAGAATTTTTCCATACTTGTGTTTGTTTTTGTGGTTTTCCATAAAATGTAAAGCATCATATTTTGGGCCCCTCTTCAACATTTTAGAAGGGCCCTTCTCTATTTAGGGTCAGCATCTGTTAGTTGCTTCATTATCTCGCTTTCGGGGCCATTTTTGCATGCTAATTTAACCCCATTTGTGCCCACTTTTTGGCCTTGCTTTAAACTGTAAACATGCTTATTTTGGGGCTGCCTTTCTTCTGTATTTACACTTCATTTTCAAATATTGCATGCATTGCATAGCTATAGGCCATTTCATATGCCTAATTTCATGTTTAGGGACTCGTTCCATGCATTGGGTACCATTTCACCATGTTTCGGGGCTGTTTTGCATCTCATTTTGCCTCTGAAATTTGCATGCTATTATGCAATTTTCCATGTTTTTCCATGTCTTGTTAGAGTGGCATTCCGTGCCGTAGGTTCGATCCTCGGTTTGTGTGCACGCGTGCACGCATCTCGAGTTGTCTCATTTTCATCTAATGGCCTCTCGTGTGAGTGTGGCTGAGGTCCTCTCATGTTAGTGTAAGTCCATTATGCATTGCGTATGCCATTTCATTCCATGGCATTGTGTATGCTAGGTTGTATATTAGAGCATTATGTATGCCATGTTGCATCGTGTACCGTGTATGCCATTTCATAACATTGTGCATGTTAGGTTGTATCTTAGTTGCATTCATGCATGTCATGCATGATGCATTGTGTTCGGGATAGGAGTTAGCCCGAGCACGGGAAACGAGGTACGTTCCGTACTCCGAGTGACGGAACGTGTCTCAATTCCCTAGTCACCAACACTCTGGATCATCCATGATGGAGTTAGGTTTTGTTGTGTTTTCATGTGCATTCATTCCATATTGAATTGTGCAAATCAACTCCTCGGCCATCATGCATCGAGATGCGTGATTGGTGGCACGAGGATCGAGACATGCATACATTTGTGAAAATACATTGCTATGCCCCTTTCCTGCTCTCTGTTACAGCAAAATCAAGAATCAGAAGTCTTCCGAGGCTTGGTGCGCTTTCCAAAAACCATTGCAAAACAGAAGCTAATTGGGGCATTCCAGTGGATTTCTGCGCAAGGCAGCATAAACATACATCATTCATCAGAATCAAGGCAGTCCCTGGCTTGCATGCCAGTTTATTATTTTCTTAGTTAATTTGTAAATTAATTAGGAATTTGTACACATTTTGGACTGTAATATTCTTTTATTCGGGACTGTATATTTATTCGGACCCTCTGCGCGAGGGCATAATTGTAATAAGTGTGGGTGAGTGTGATGTATGTCTTCCAACCCTACGTCTTTCTTCCTTTTATTTACCTGCTTATGATGGTTAGATTAGGGCATGTTTCAATTAGCATACAGTATGATAGCATGTTTGCATTCATTCATCTGTCTTGCATGCACCGGGCTCGGCGCATCATACTAACTGCATTTGTATTTCAATTCCAAGTTGGATACATGATAGCTGTTGCATCTCATATGCCATGTTTAGAATAGCCGAGCCTGCTATAGTTGCATTTTTGCATGTGTTGCATTAGGCATTTCTGTATACTTAGGATCATGCATAGATTTCTAATCAGTTTCTGTTTTGGCTTGGAGTACTCGGTGAGTTTTATGCTTTAGCATCATTGCATGCGTGTGAGTGACTGCCATGAATAGCATGCTTACCATGAGGCTAACTGCTTATATGATATAACTACTTGAATGCCTGTGGGTGAAGGTTAGGTTGTTTGGATTGGAACAATTCATCAAATGTTTGTTTTAAGCCCACTAGACAGTGGCAAAATCATGTTTTCTAAGCCCACCCGAGGGTGGCAAAATCCGCATTTTAAGCCTACTTGCGAGTAGCAAACCATTTTCACAAACAAACATGAAGTGTTTTGTTCCAATTCAGATGACTCAGTCTACACTTGTATGCTGTGCGCATCACATAGTAACCTAGGCTAATAACCGGAATAAGAACACACAATGTTTTCAAAAATAGATATCATGGTTAGTAGAGGCCGATCTTTGATCGGCGAAGCGGGTGCTCACGGCGACCTTCCCAATCGAACCCAAGTTTTCGAGCCGAGGCAACTTTGGTGATGAAGGACACGTGGCCTTAGGCAACGAGTCAGGGTTTCCTAAATTTCTCAAAATAAAATATTTAGGTGGCGACTCTGTATCTAGCAAAGCAGTCCATGTTTGGCACTTCTTTCAAAAATCTGTTTTCTCAAAACAATTTGCCGGATTTGGACTCTTTGGTTCAAGATTAAGAACCGTGACAACAAATCGAGTCCGAACTGTAGCGAGGTCCCCCCCGCAGTTCGCTTCACGCTTCGCGACTCATGAGATTTAGAGAACTTGACTCGAACTCATGAGATCCGGTTTTGACTACACTTGTGTGTTTTTTGCATTTCATTTGCATTGGTGCGCCTAGACACCGTGTTTGCCATCTGCTATTCTCGAACGGTTTGTCAAGGCTTGTCTTGTCAAGGCATGACCATATGGTCGACGGTTATGGGCTCGCCAAGATGGGGAACACAAACCCGGTTTTACCAGTGGCACCCTTTTTCGACCATTCGACCTAGCGCATATTCGGATCCGAGTGACCATTCCAAACTAGGACAAAGTTGCTTACGATATAGGTTGTTTGAAATCTGCGTGCGTAGTGAAACCCTAGCTCGACAAAATAGGATAGGGAAACCCTACCCCAACATAGGGTGTTTTGGCTCACACTTGCTTGTTCTGTGCTTTTAGAGTGCGTCCTTACAGGAATGCATGTATCGGTTTGCAAGTTTGGGCATCAGTTCAAGCACTAGTTCGTAATTTTGGGATTCATTTCGAGCTCGTTGTGCCAACAGATTTTGAATGAAACAAAGAAGGATTTTCACGCTTGCTTCCGCTTTGTGCCGCTTATGCCTAAGTTCAATGAGATGGCGATTTGACTAAGAACCCTGTCTTTTCTGTGCCTTGAAGTCATTGTAATGACCTGAGTTTTTCAAAACTTTTTGAACGCTGCGGTGAAAACAAAGAGGAAAGAATTCCTCGGGATTTGCAAAAATTTGATTAAACTGAGAGAAAGAGAGGCGTGCTAAGCCCTTAATGAATGAAATCATGCTTGTTAGCGTGAGTACTGAGAAGGACCCTGGCTTGATCCAGACTGGTTTCACACTATCTTCAGCGTGAGCGGTTTGTCGCTTTCTTAAAAATTTTCAAAAACAAAATGTTTTGTGCTGTCCTGTGAAGACCTGTGTGGAATCGCTCTTGAGATTTTACAGCTTAGGATCGCTCTCAGCCTCGAGACTCGACCCCTCACTTTCAAACCTTGAATTGGGATTCGGAATGTTCAACGGTTAACTACAATGTGAGGCCTGTGTGGCCAGATTTGAAGCAGCCCTCGAACAAGAGGCTAGGAAAGTCGGATCAAGAAGATCAGAAGATCAGAAGAAGCTTGCAAAGCTAGAACAGAAGTACCCTCCGAACTAGGGGCAAAGATGTCAGATGTGCTCGAAGAGCCGAAGATAAGTCCTCTTGCAAATCAACAGCCACTCTCCTGGATACGGATGGCCTCAAAACCTTACAACCATTTGGCATGGACCAAGCTACATTTTTACCCTTTGAGAGGCTCGCTGGGCCGAAAACCCGGAAGGGCGACCTAGGCAAAAGTTAGAGCAAGAAAAATATATACAAAAAGCAAAAAAGAAAAAAGAAGAAAAGAGAAGAATGAAAAAAAAAAAAAAAGAAATGAAGAAAAAGAAAAAAAGGGAAAAAGAAGAAAAGAAATGAAAATGAAAAGAAAAAAATGAAAAAGAAAGAAGAACAAAGCTCGCAAGGTTGAAAACCTGCAATGGGCGCCTTGACAAAAGTTAGAGCATAAAAGGAGAGGTTAAATACCCGAGTGTACCTTAACCCCGAACTACGTAAGGCTTGATTCCCATGTTTGGGATACGTAGGCAACTTCATTGTGAAGTCCAGCCGTAAAACACTTCAAATTTGATTGCGTCCATGCGATGGTTCTAATCATCTTTGCCTTCTCTGTATCTGAGGATTTGGTTGCTATGCTCATACTCGAGGGTCGACTATTCAATGCGCCGCGGTGCTATTCAAACAAGGGCAACTTTCGTTGTTATTCAATGCGCCATGTTATTCAAACAAGGGGCAACTTTTCGTTGCCATTCAAATGCGCCGCGGTGCCATTCAAACAAGGGGCAACTTTCCGTTGCCATGCAATTCTCTTCAAGCACGAGGCAGTTTTCCTTTGGATCCGAGGTTGTGCATCTCAAGAGTAGGTTCTGTGCTTGTTAAGCAGTGGCCGATTGCAAAAACAGTTTTTGAGAATTTTTACTGAGGTTGACTGATTTTCTCTCAAAAACTATTCCATTTTTTTTCCAAAACTGAACCCTTTTCTTGGACCCAAAAAAGGAAAATTTTCAGTGCTCATAACCTAACTTGCATAATTTTGAATCAGAAAATCGAACAAGTGCGTTAATCTAACTCTCATTTTGGTTAAAATTGTTTTAGTAGAAAAATCAAAACAAAAATGGTTAAAATAATGAACTAGGGGCACAGTTGAGTCAGGTGTTCTGTCTTTTCCCCTTTGTCAAAATACTTGCTAGAAAGGGCACTCTACTTGCCGGAAAGGGCACTGTATTCACCAGAAAAGGGCACAACAAAGGGCTGAAAGCTCTCACATCCTCCGAACAATGAGGTATCAAGCCAAGTGCGAAGCACGAACTGGAATGAGACCAGAGATTCCACTCCCTCATCTGGACAGATCTGATCACGTCCGAACTCCAAGCAGAGCATCATCAATCGATGTCAGCTACAGATTTGCTACACACCCAGTTGTAGCACAGCCCCTCTGTGGGAGAAACTCACTAGCTGCGTGCAGAAGAAGAAGAATCTAGCAGAATGCTAGGGGCACGAGCCCACAACTTGCTGTTTATCTATCAACCACCCAGGGGAGGGATGAAAAACGAGAGATTGAAGAATAGAGAGATGTGCGATGAGAGAAAAAGTGAGAAAAGGGCTTTTTCAGAAAAATAAGAGCTTGAGGGCCAAGTGATGTGAGAATCACAAATGAGAAAGGGTGGGAAACACTACCTGGTGAAACAGGCTCCCTGTGCCCGTCTAAGTGTCGTGTCTTTTTGTTTTATCTCGATTCTTGTTTTGAGTCGTTTCGAATGTTACTCGATGTGTCTAGGTTGTGTGCCTTTTATTTCCTTGTTGAGTCGTTTTGCTGTGTTCAGTCGTAGGCTCAATACCTGGTCGAAAACTCATCTCTCAAATTCAAAAAAAAATAATAAAATCGTTTTGCGCTCCGAGTGCCGTGCCGTTCTCCACATCTGTGCAGAACAAGATTTGTTCTCTCATAAAAATGTAGGGTTCAACCCAGGTCATGTGAGAACAGTGAAACCAAGACCTATCTGAAGCTATAATGGTTCCGGACTGCAAAGCAAAAGCAAAAGCAAAAAAGGAAAATGTCGGGCATCTGAGTTTGTTTCAACTTCAGTAAGCTCCGAGATCGCATTCCGTATACACATTGTCAGGTCTTGTCAATGCTCCGAAGTATGAGTGTGCCTCTACCTCAAGCTCAAGATCAAGTCTGCCTCAAGCCAGAATGGCAATCAGAAATGCTCTCTCTGAGTACCAGCCCCTGCCAGATGCATCTTGACTGTGTTTGCAATGAGTTCCTAGACTGTGTTTGCAATGAGTTCCTAGGAGACCAACTGTGATGATGGAAACTAGAGTTCGAATGGCTTTTGCCTAGAACGCAAAGGTTCGGGATTTCCGAGACTAAAGTCTGGTTTGAATACCCAGGGGTCTATCCTCGATTTGAAATCTGTATGGCAGCCCCATAGATTGAGATAGCATGTGAATGCGCCTCAATTCTGGATATTGAATCAACCTAGTCTGTCACCCCGTTGGAGAGTAGGGAAAGTTGTGAACATGGCCAGGAATGAGAGGTAGTAACTGCCGTTTGAAAGTACAATCGAGAAAGTGCAAGAAGAACCCACTCTTTTCAGCCCAAAATGTTTCTGCGGAACTTTCAAATCATGTCTTTGATGTGTAGCTCATCGTCATTCGGCGTGCACGAGGTGTATCCTTTTTGGAATGAATCGTGACCCCTCCAAGAGGTAAATTGGCAGTTGCGTTTGGAGTTTGGTCTCCTTAAGGCTTGTATTCCCTTATTCGGCATTTTGTTTCAAATATGCATTGTGATGCACGTTCCAATTGCATTGTTATGCACCCACTTCCATTTGCATTGTGATACACGTTCCAACTGCATTGTTATGCATGTCCCACGGGCGTTGTCACGCGCGTTCCACCAGCATTGTCATACTCATTCGTTGCATTGTTATGCACATCTATCTAGCATTGTTATGCTCATTCGTTGCATTGTTATGCACATCTACCTAGCATTGTTATGCTCATTCGTTGCATTGATATGCACATCTATCTCGCATTGTTATGCACCTTTTTCACTTGCATTGTTATGCACACTCTACCTGCATTGTTATGCACATCTACCTGCATGGTTATGCACATCTATCTAGCATTGTTATGCTCATTCGTTGCATTGTTATGCAATGCAAAGAAACACACAAGTGTAGTTGTAACATGCCCGGGAGGGTACCCGCGCGCGTTAAACAGTTCGGACCCCCGAGATCTCTTTGATCTCAAGTTTCACGAGTGCAATGTGAAACGTAGATGAGAGTCCAGATTTGGCAACTTTTTATTGAAAATCCATTTTATTGCAATTTTGTCAAAAATGGACTGCGTCATCAGAACTCAGAGTCGCCACCTAATGTTTTGGGAAATTAGGAAACCCATGACTCGGTGCCAAAGGCCACTGTTCATCGTAACCAAGGATGCTTGGCTCGGAACCTTAGGTATGAGAGGGGAAGGTCAATAATGAGCACCCCCGCTCACCCGATCAAATGATCGGCTTCTACTAAACCATGATATGACTTTTATTTTCTTTATATGTTTATGTTCTGATTATTTTAGTAAATCCTAAAATTTACTATGTGAAGCATACAAGTATAGACTAGTTTGCTCAAATTGGAACAATTCAATTTCATGTTTGTTTTTCGAAAAGGGTTTGAATTTGCCACTTGACAAAGTGGGCTTAAGACGTACATTTATTGAATTATTCCAATTCAAACAACAAGCCTTCATCCACAGGCATTCAAACAGTTTATCACTTAAACAAATAGTCACATGGTAGGATGCTAAACATAATAAAAAAAAATCACACACAAATGGGATGCTAAAGCGTAAAAACTCACAGATTGACCGACGTCCCTCGAACAACTACAAAACAAAAGTTAGTCAAATATGCATGATCTTATATACAAAATCCTAATGCAATTCGCTCATGAGATGCACTAAAGATTCGGCTTCTAAAATATGACATGTGAAACATTGCAAAACATGTGATAGTGCACAAAATCATGAGACAATTAAAGCATAAATATGCAAATTTAGCCGAATCATAATGCATGAGACATAAATGTAAAGCATGGATATGCATGGCATGTCAGATATATACATACACACAGTTAGGGAAAGCGATAAAAGAATGGGATAGAAAGAAGAGGGGTGGGGGATTATTACAATACTTGAATTATTACAGATCCGAATGAGGGAGAGAGGAGAGAAAAATAAAATAAAATAAAACCTCACAACACTCAAAATAAAAATAAAATAAAGAACTACATCATTGGCACATTCCACTTCTTTTCGCATGTCTCGGGTTCCGCGACACCACATGATTCACATTTTCCAGATTCAAGCGGCAAACTAAGGAATGGATTTGAAATCTGACTAGCATGGCTTATGGGGAAATCACTATTGAATGGTGTGCAAATTTCCTGTGACTATCTCCTCTTCAGAGCCTTGGAGTCGTACCAAATTTGGTGATATGCCACGAGCAACACAGCCTATGTACTCAGCTTCAAGAGAGGGCCCACCAGAATAACCATGAATCCTTCTTGTTCATCCGAGCCAATGACTCTTGGTCAAGGCATTCAAATTTCCACACACTCTCACCCTAGTCAGTTATTTCATTCCACCACCTCAAACCAACCAAGATACGCCCACTCACATTTTTGACTACCCAGAAATCAAGAGCAGCCAGAAGAACAGTGACCACAAAAATTATGACAAAGCTATCAACAAAGAGAGCTGAAAGTATGTAAAACACCAAAGCTGCTGCCTTGAAGAGTACATGAAAGAAACATATTTGCGGGTTGACAGTTTTCCCCCTGTTCTTGGTTTCTCCAAATCGCAAAACCCAGATCAAATCCAAACCCAATACTCTCACCAATTCGAAGTTTCCAGCTCGTGTACAATCAAGATATCTTTCACCCAAAATCGATTGAAACTGACTCTGCTTCTCTCTCTAGAATAGTAATAAAAGCAAAACAGAGAGCTGAGTCCACGCTCTGGATCTTTGTTTTCTCTCTCTCTCTGCCCGTGTCTATATCTCCCCTGTGTTGTGTATCTCTTTCGTGGTGTGCATGTGTTGTTCCCTCTCCAAGCCGAGAGAGAGAGAGAGTTAGTGCCTCCCTCCTGTTCTCTCTGCCGTGTCTGTTGTGTGTGTGTTGGTGCTGGGTGTGTTGATGTGTCAATCGGTGATCATCCCTGTGAGAGAGAGAGGTGCATGGGTGTGGGAGTGTTGAGTGGTGCGTTGGGTGTGTTAGTTGTGAATGTTGTGCAAAGAGAGGGGGGAGCGAGAGATCAGTGCATCTCCCCTTTCAAAACCGTGTGTGATGGTGTATCAGTATTCCTCCAGAGAGCTGAGAGAGAGCTAGTGCATGTCTCAATCTGTGCCTTGCTGCCGTGTGTAGATCTTGAGTGGTGTCTCTCTTATCTCCTTCATGGTGGGTAGTCCTGGTTCTCTCTCATCAGCTCGTCGAGCTGCTTCCTTAGCGCATCCATCTTTTTTCTTCTACATCTTTCTCTCTCAAAAATGATATCACTCATGAACCCATTTGCCTTTCTCTGTGTTGCCCCTCCCTCCAAACCGTCAGAGAGAAGGAGCTTGTGTGTTGTCTTCCTCCCTTTCCCCTCCTTCCCTCACCCTTCTCTCATTCGCCTCTCCTTCACTCCTTTCTAACCCGTGTATCTCTCCCCCTGTCTGTGTTGTGTATCCCCCTCTCTCACCTTCCCTTCCTTCACCTCTCCTTCACTCCTTTCTCACCCATGTCTGTCTTTTTGAGCCATCAATTCCATTTTTGAGAGAGAGAGATCGAGACCGATCAGTGCCTCCCCTCCCCAGCTGAACCAAAACTCTCCACCAACTCTTATTATTATTATTATTTTTTATTCCCTCCTTCCTTCTCTCTAACCTTTTTCTTTCTAAAATAATTCTCTCAGCCAAGAAACCCCACCATTACACAAAGTCCATTCACCATTACACAAAGTCATTTTTTTTTATTATCTCTCGCCAACCTAATCCCATGAAATCAACATCTTTTTTTTCTTTTTTGTCTACCCACCTCACATGCTAGCTGTTAGTACACATTGTTTTTATTATTTATCATTTCCTCTGTCCCTTCACCGAATTATGCTCTACCCACCCATCAAAACATAATCATGCTATTTGATCATTTTTATTTATTTATTTATTTATTTATTTATTTTGTATTTATTATTATTTTTTTGTTTTTTATTTTATTTTATTTTATATTTATCTAAAAAATATTATTTCTACTAATTTATATAAAAACACCTAAAAATATGTACACACACATAATACTACAAATTAATGGGTGAGGTTTGGGATTAAAATTTCAATTTGATTTTTCTGGTGAGGGTGGTCAAAATAAAATGCCCAAGTCTTAAAGCCGGTCAAAATGGGGTGTCTACAGTAGTCAAAACCAGATATCATGGGTTCGAGTCAAGTTCTCTAAATCTCCAGCAGAGTCGCCAGAAACTATAACATGCCCGCGGGGGACCTCGCTACAGTACGGACTCGATTGTTGTCACGGTTCTTAACCTTGAACCAAAGAGTCCAAATCTGGCAAATCGTTTTGAGAAAACAGATTTTTAGAAAAGAAGTGCCAAACATGGACTGCTTTGCCAGATACAGAGTCGCCACCTAAATATTTTATTTTTGGGAAATTTAAGAAACCCTGACTCGTTTGCCTAAGGCCACGTGTCCGTCATCACCAAAGTTGCCTCGGCTCGGGAACTTGGGTACGATTGGGGAAGGTCACTTCGTGAGCACCCCCGCTCGCCCGATCAAAGATTGGCCTCTACTAACCATGATATTTAGTTTTGAAAACATTGTGTGCTCTTATTTCGGTTATTAGCCTAGATTTACTATGTGATGCGCACAGCATACAAGTATAGACTGGATCGCCTGAATTGGAACAAAACATTTCATGTTTGTTTTTGAAAAGATGGTTTGCTACTCGCAAGTAGGCTTAAAATGCAGATTTTTGCCATCCCCGGGTGGGCTTAGAAAAGATGATTTTGCCACTATCTAGTGGGCTTAAAACTCACAGTCGATGATTTGTTCCAATCCAGATAACCCAACCTTCACCCACAGGCACTCAGGCAGTTATATCACATAAGAAAATAGCTTCATGGTAAGCATGCTATCATGGCAGTCACTCACACGCATGCAAGAATGCTAAAGCATAAAAACTCACCGAGTACTCCAAGCAAAAATAGAAGCTAATTAGAAATCCATGCATGATCCTAACTATACAGAAATGCCTAATGCAACACATGCAAAAATGCAGCTATAGCAGGCTCGGCTATTCTAAACATGGCATATGAGATGCAACAGCTATCAAGTATTCAACTCAGAATTGAGATACAAATGCAGTTAGTATGATGCGCTGAGCCCGGTGCATGCAAAATAGATGAATGAATGCAAACATGCTATCATACTGTATGCTAATTGAAACATGCCCTAATCTAACCATCATAAGCTGGTAAATAAAAGGGATGAAAGACGTGGGGTTGGAAGACATACATCACACTCACGCACACTTATTATAATTATGCCCTCGCGCAGAGGGTCCGAATAAATAATATACAGTCCCGAATAGTACAGTCCAAATAATACAGTCCAAGATATGTACAAATTCCTAATTAATTAACAAAATTAACTAAGAAAACAATAACTGGCATGCAAGTCAGGGACTGCCTTGACTCTTCTTCGGATGATGAATGATGCATGTCCGGGTTGTCTTTGTGCGGAAATCCACTGTGATGCCCCAATTAGCCTCTGTTTTGCAATAATTTTCGAAAAGCACGCCAAGCCCCGGAAGACTGCTGATTCTTGATTTGCTGCAACAGAGAGCAGGAAAGAGGCATGGCAATGTATTTTCATAAATGTATGCATGCTTCGATCCTCGTGCCACCAATCACGCATCTCGATGCATGATGGCCGAGAAGTTGAATTGCACAACTCAATATAGAATGAATGCACATGAAAACTCAATTAAAACCTAACTCCATCACGGATAATCCGGAGTGTCGGTGACTGGGAATTGAGACACGTTCCGTCACTCGGAGTACGAAACGTTCCTCGTTTCCTGTGCTCGGACTAACCCCTATCCCGAACATAATGCAATATGCATGACATGCATGAAATGCAACTAAGATACATCCTAACATGCAACATGCTATAAAATGCCATACACGATGCACGAGGTAACATGGCATACACAATGCACTAACATACAACCTAGCATACACAATGCTATGGAATGAAATGGCATACACAATGCAATATGGACTTACACTAACACAAGTAGACCTCAGCCACACTCACATAAGAGGCCAATAGATGAAAATGAGACACTCGAAATGCGTGCACGCGTGCACGCAAACCGAGGACCGAACCTAGGGCACGAATGCCACTCTAACAAGACATGGAAAAACATGGAATATGACATACTAGCATGCAAATTTCAGCAGCAAAAAGTGATGCAAAACAGCCCTGAAATATGAAAGCATAGCACCCGAAGTATGGAATGAGACCCGAAACATGAAATTAGGTGCATGGAATGACCTATGGCTATGCAATGCATGCATTATTTGAATATGAAGTATGAAGACAGAATCAAGACAGCCCCAAAACAAGCATATTTACAGTTTTAATCAAGGCCAAAAAGTGAACAAAAATGGGGCTAAGCTAGCATGCAAAAATGGCCCCGAAAGCAAGATAATGAAGCAAGTAGAAGCTGCTGACCCTAAACAGAGAAGGGCCCTTCTACAATGTTGAAGAGGGACACAAAATATGACCTTTTACAGTTTATGATCAAACCCAAAACAGTGCACAAGCATCTTGAAATACTATGCAATATAAGGCCTAAAAAAGAGGTTTAAACACAAAGTACAAAAAGGATGCCTCAAAAAGTAAAAGACCCTTAATGAAACATGAATAGGGGGTCAAAATAAGGCTATTTATAGTTCGGACCAGATCCCAAAAACAGAAGAAAAAGAGGCTAACAAATCATGCAAAAATAAGGCCAAAAGAGGGATATAAAGGAAAGTGGCAAATGGAAGCCTCAAATAGTGATGAGCCCTTCAACAATGTTGAAGAAGGGCTCAAAATAAGCCACTTTAAAGTTTATGACAGAGCTCAAAACAGTTTATACATGGGCCAAAAATACTACACAAGAAATAGGCATACAAGAGAGGTAAAGAAACAAGTGCAAAAAGGAAGCCTCAAACAGTGAGAGGCCCTTAAACAAACATGAAAAAGAGCTCAAAAAAATACTATTTTCAGTTAGGGTCGGAGCCAAAAAGTGTAAGAAAGAATGGCTAAGAAAGCATGCAAAAATGAACTCAAAAGATGGAAAAAATGACTCACCCTTGTAGACCAATCTTTGACAACCTCTTGGCACAAGAAATGATGCTCCTCAGCTCTGGAAAGAAGCTCCAAGTGGCTGGAATGGAGGTGGTGGTGTTGTGCTAGGTGGTGGTGTAGAAATGGTGTAGGAACTTAAGGGTTTTGAGGGTTAGGATGTAGAGAGGGAGAGATGCAACATATGAGATTCAAAGTAAAAATTTCTCACCCTCAAAACCAGCTGGGAGTGCTGGTTATATAGACAAAAAAGGGTGGAAAAGAGGGGAAAAAATGGGGGGGAAAACAATTCAAGTTTCCCCCCAAAAGGCCAAACCCTCGGACATAAGGCCTAGAGGAAAACAAAATTCACTTTTAGGACACACTTGGGGAGGGGGTTACGGCCGGCTAGCTAAAAAGGGCAAAAAAGTCATTTCACCAGGTAAGTGGCCAGCCTGTTACTTTTTTCTGGCCGGCCGGCTACTTTTTCTGGCTTTTCTAGCCGGCCTACTACATTTTCTGGCTTTTCTGGCCGGCCCGCTACTTTTCAGGACAAAAAATGGGTCTTCCGGAAAGAAAGGTGGCCGGCCAGTGCTAGAGAAGTCCAATGGTAGCCGTTCAAGTGTCCAAATTGAAGCCCTGGAAGTTATCTTTCCAATGGCGCAAACCTTGCATTAAAATTCATCCTGTGGAAAAAGTTATGCCTATTTTGGTGAAGCTGAGCAGATTCGATCCAACCAGAGTGATGCCCTACTTCAATCAACCATATCTCCCCCGTCCGGAATTGGCTTTAGGAGATTCTTGAGTGCAAAATGAAGCCCCAGAAGTCTTCTTTCCAACGGTGGTGGCCTCATAGCTTGATTCCAAGTATGAAAATGAATGGGCCCGATTCGGCAAGGGCTGCTCGACTCTTTCTTAACAGTTCATGCCCATTTTCTCCCCTAATTGGATTTCTTCCCTCTTCTCCTCTTTTCTTCAACTTCAAACCCCTAAGTAAGGTGTTTTGAAAGATTTTTCAAAGATTTCATCTCTCTTTCATTCATTTCCAGTTTGTCCTTGCTCGGTTTACCGAAAAGCGTAACTTTTAACAAAATGCGAGCGTCAGAACATCATAGGAACTTTATTTCAAAAACGTTTTGAAAGAGAGGGTTTTAAGACTAAAATCTTTTGATCAAGATTGTTTTGGTCCAGAACAGGGGTATGAAGTTGAGATTTGACTCTCTCTTTGCCGAAGAAATTGCACCTTTCCCCTGCACACCTTTCTCCACCAAGTAAAACCATCAGTCACGTCCAAGTCTTAAAGGTAGTCAAAAATGGGGTGTCTACAGCAACACTCACACTTATGTAAGTATGCTAAAGCGTAACACTTACAGTGTACTCTGAGCCAAAACAGAAAACTAGTTAGAAATAATGCATGATTCCTAACTATACAAAATGCCTAATGCAACACATGCAATAATGTAACTAAATAGGCTCGGCTATCTATGATGGCATATGAATGTAACAGTTTGATATACGATGCAGTTTGAATGATGCGCCGAGCCCAGTGCATGCAAGACAAATGAATGATGCAAACATGCAAGGCATAAGGTATGCTAATCAAAACGTGCCCTAATACTAACCATTGTAAGCGGTTAAATAAAAGGGAGAAAGAAGTGAGGTTGGAAGACATGCACACACACACGCACATTTATTACAACATTGCGCCCTCGCGACGGAGGGTCCGAATAAATCAGCTAAGCTACGCTAAGCTAAGCTAATTAATACAAGCCAACTAATTAACTACTCTAAGCTAATTAATTACTACAAACCAAATTGAAATAAATAGCTATGCTAAGCTAATTAAAACATTACAACACAAATTAAATAATTAGCTACACTAAGCTAATTAAAGCAATAAAATGGTCTCGTGGGCGAGAGAGGCATGCATGCTCTGTTGCGTTCTCCCAAAAATCCGTCGCTTTGCCGTCGGTTGTCTCTGTTTACACTTGCCTTAATCTCTAAACATTGAACTAACATTCCAGACTGCTTTTGCTTCAAAACAGGAACACTTTGCACAAAAATGGACTGGTGGCCGGTCCGCCACAAAAAGTGGCTGCCGGCCACCTGCTTTTCCAGGCTTCTGGTTTTGCTACAACAGATAACAACAGAGGCACAGCAATGTATTTGCAAGGAAATGTGGGTACTGCCACTCTCATCATCATGTTTTAAGCTCAAAGGAGTGTGGCACTTGGCTCTTAAGCCACCAATCAAGCATTTTCATGCATGATAGCCAAAGAACCAAGCTTGTACAAGCTTAGTGAATGTACACATAAAACTCAAATGGCCACCACCCTATCATGCATGATCAAGGGTGACGGTGACCAAGAAATGCGACACGTTTCATCACTTTGAGTATGAAACGTCCCACATTTCTTGTGTATGAATTAACGTCCGATCCAAACACATGCAATGCAAGACAAATGCTTATCTTATTCATGTTTTACTTGTCCACTTTCTTGTTTATACATTTTAACTTACCAAACCATTCTTTACTTGATTTGTTCAATGTGAAAGTCCTCTAACGAGAGAGGAGTCAACCAAAGGATGGTTTAAGACATGAGAGAGTTCATGCCTTTGGCTAGGAGGAACACTCATAAGAAGGTTAAAGCCATTTGAGCACAAACTCTATCTCAAGCTTAAACACAAACATTAGGCCAACCAACCCTAAAAAAAAAATCAAAAGTGAAGAAATGAGGGAGATGGCAGATATTTCAGTGCTAAAGTGGCATGAAAAACAATACAACAACATGCAAACAACACATGCACATTATGTTAAAGGCCAAAAGCATTGAAACTAGTGAATGACACAACACTCGAGGCATGCAATACAATGCTCAAAAGGGACCAACAGTCCAAAATAGTCCTAAAACACCCTAAATAGAGTTCTAAAACATGCTTGAAATAAGCTAAGAATAGCTATATTGAGAGGCCAAAACAATAGCACATGCTAGGCAATTTAGCACAATTGCACCACAAGCATATAAAGCAAAGCTCATGTGGTCAAACCAGCTCAAAACAGAGCTTAATCATGCCAAATCAGTGACCTAAACATGCTAAAACTTAGGCACAAAAGGCAAGAAAAACATGTTCGCATGTTGGCTCGCAAACAAGACACAAAGCACAACTCTCAAAAGCAATGAAAGAGTGGGATATATGAGAGTGTGCTAGTAATATATGCTCTGAAATCACATGCAAAATGATGCTATATCATGCAAACATCACAAGAAAAGCATGCTAGAGGCCCTAAAACTCTAAGCTAGTAAAGGCCATTTACACTATAGCTATACAAAGCAAAGCACATATGACCAAGACCACCCAAAACAAAGCTAAAGCATACTAAATCAGTAGCAAAAATGTGCTGGAGTTGAGCTAACACAAGCTAGAATGATAGGCTAACTCATTAGGCATGTTAGGCTAGTGAGCAAAATTACACTACAAGTGTAAGAAGCAAAACAGGAGGTGCTCCAACCAGTCAAAAGTAGAGTTATAACATGTTAAAAGAAGGCCAAAAACATGCTTGAACTAGGCTACAAAAGGGTAGAAAAGCATGCTCAAACACTATGCCATCTGTACATGCAAACAAGATACAAGGAGGGGAGGCCACCCTTTTTGCCACTGAATTTCCTCTAGAATTCAGTGGTTAAAAGGCCATGAAAATTTTGTTTCAAAAGCTTTGAAAGATGGCTCAAAAGGCTTTACAAGCCAACGAAAAAAAGGAGGGGAACCACCCCTTAACCAAACAAGGCTTAAACCAACACTTTTAGGACTAAAAAATATAGGTTTTTCTAGTTCAATACCACCTCAAAAACAGCCCCAAAGTAGTTGAAAACTATGGCAAAGCTAGTATGCAAAACAAGCTAAAAGGGAGAGAGTGATACCTCTTGAAGCTCAGCACAAATTAGCCACTTTCTTAGGCTCAAACAACCTTCCAACAACCCAAAAATAGGTTCCAAGGGACCTCAGCCCAAAGATGTGGAGCTTTGATGAAGGATGTCTAGGCAAACTAGAAGTGTTTCTCTATTTCTATGCACAAAAGGGCAAAAGAGAGAGAATTCTAGAGAGAGAGGAATGTAGAGAGAGAGAGGTTTTAGAGAGAGAGAGGCTTCCAAACTTTCTGACCTTTCAAAATATGAGATATGGCCTCCATATATAGCAATACAAGAGCCTTAGTCGAAATATCTGCAAAACAGACAGCTGGAGTAATGTGAAAACAGCTGGAGGGAAAATATCTACAAATTCTGAGCTTTCTGGACATTTGGTGGCCGGTCGGCCACTTGTGGTGGCCGATTGGATACTTTTGTGGATGAAAAGAAGCCCTTCTGGCCAGTATATGGCCGACACATGGCCGACAAGCTTCACTAGTGGGCAAAAACTAGTTTCTGGCCCCAACTTCAATCGGGCATATCTCTTTCTTGTAGACTCCTTTGCAGGTCATTCTTGTGTCTAAATTGAAGCCCCGGAAGTAAGCCTTCCAATGGTGGAAGCCTCACATAAAAATTCCATGTGTTCTAAGAGATATCCGTATTTTAGTAAAGACTGCTCAGTTTCAGTCCAATTGGATTGATACCCAACTTCAACCAACCATATCTCCCCCATCCGGACTTGGCTTTAAGAGATTCTTGAGTGAAAAATTAGATAACTTACACACATACGAAAAAGAGAAATTCTCAAATAAGTGCATATTGTGCATTACGATTTGGAATAACCAAAAGGAAGATTACTAGCCTCATTTAAATGACAAATTTTTCAACGGCTTGACATCTCATAAATAAATTTGAGTCATTCTTTCCTTGACATTGCCTATTGTGACCATGAATATTATTGTTATACAAAAAATGTAAAGCAAATTTTATCAGAATAAAAAAAAAGACTAAATAAAAAATTTAAAGTGAAAGAGAGTTGATTGCAGACAAGTTTTATCTTCAAAACTTCACGGATCATAAGAAAATACAATTGAGAACTAACGAGATTACAAAAATTTTGCGTCAATGGTTGAGAAGGACTAAAAAATGAAACAATCTATCCATTTGTTTGCAAAGTATTGCATTTGTGTTTACTCTTACAGTTACTACTATAATTATGAAGAAAATTGTTAAAATTACGTTTTGTAACAAAATGGATGATTATTTTTTTAACAAATTGTATTCTTTTGTTCAAATAGAAACTTATTTTATTTTTTACGTATTAATTTAGTATTAAATATTAATTTATTTTTCATTCTTTAATTGAAATAGAATTGTTTATATCAATTGATATAAAATTTAAATAAAAAAAATATTTTGGTACCCCCAAAAAAGAAATCCTGATTCTGTCCTTGACTGTATATATATGAAGCCGTCTGAAAGCCACAATATTTTTTTTTACTTTTTTTTTTTTTGCAATGGTAGCAATTACAGTCGCAAAAAACTCACTCTTTTTTTTTTTTGGCAACTGGTGCCATCGCAAAAACTCTATTTTTTCACGACAGCAATCTCTACCGTTGCAAATACTTTCTTTTTTTTTGCGACCGCAATCTTTGCTGTCGCAAATACTCTCTTTTTTTGCGACAACATTTTTTGCTGTTGCAAATACTCTATTTTCCGCGACAGCAAATTATGCCATCGCAAAAACTCACCTTTTTAGCGACAGCCAATTGTGCCGTCGCAAAAACTCACCTTTTTCGCGACAGCAAGTTGTGTTGTCGCAAAAAGTCACTTTTTGAGACGGCAAGTTGTGCCGTCGCAAATACTTCCGTCTTTTAAGCCCACTTTTCTTGTAGTGTATAACACAAAATCATATAAACAAAATAATTATAACCACGGTACATAACAGAACAGAGGGTCAATGAATCCATGACAGACAGAGGGTCACGAAGTGACTAATCAGAGGGCCAAAGGTTACTTAAGTCCCCAAGGCATGGGACTGTCAGAGGGTCACTAAAGTGACAATTTAGAGGGCCAGTGATTATTTAAGTCCTCAAGGCATGAAACCTCTATGGTGGTACTTATTTGAAACAAATGTTTATAAAATCATTGTCAAATATTTTCTAAAATTTAAAAAAACATATCCATGGGTTTCAATTTAAGCAAATAGAGTTCAGAAAATAATCTACGTAATTGAAATATAAATAAAACCATAAAACATAAATTATATAAAATAATTCGTAGTAACTCAAAACATTCGTAAAATATATTATGGTGATTCAAGGTATAATATTACTCACCTTATTATCGACCCTTAGCCTTTACTTCCCTATTATTACTTACTAGTATGTTGTACTTGTTTTGTATCTATGTATCTCTTTCTTGTTTCTTTTCAAAGCTCAGTGACTCACTATTTATAGGGGTAATGTGCACAGTCATGTGGTAAGTTTTGCCACCATGTGTCACTTAATCCATTTGCCATATGCTTTTTTCCTAGATGACTTATCCAGGTGCTTATCCTAGCTAAATATGCATATTCACCACCCTATGTGCTAGGGTGGTTAGAAATTTCAAACAACAAATCCACCAAGCACAAACCGCTGACCCTACCCTACCATGCAGCTTTAGCGGTTCGATGTAGGTAGGCGGGCGGGTGGTCAAGAAATTCATAAGATCGGGTTCGAATCGAACCCGCAACCCGCATCTTTTTTTCTTTTTTAAAGAAAAAATAACTAGTTATTATTATTATTTTTTGCATTTTGGATGGATGGAGATAACTAGTTATTATTTTTATTTTTACATTTTGGATGAAAGTAAAATTTATTATATGGGCACTTATATACATTATCATGATCTAATGATATTTAAATTAGTGTTACTAGTTTGACTTTTATTTATACATATAAAAAAAAAAAAATCATTATATTCCATTAGTCTAGTAGACACAGTTAAATATGATATTTTGAATTGTCATTCTATTATCACATTATTGCATATTAAAAACTAAACAGTGAAGATTAATCCACTATTAAAATTAGTGTTACTAGTTTGACTTTTAAGGGTTTGTTTTTGCAAGCTAAGGAGGAAGATTAATCCACTATCCTCAAGCATGGTTCCATATCATCTTATCTAACATGTGGACTATTTATTATGATCATGAATTGTATATCTTGTAATTTAATTTATAACTCTTCTATAAAAAAAAAAAAAAAAAGTGTTTAGAAAGTAATAAAAAATGTCAAATTTGCTTAAGTTAAATTTAAAAAAAAAAAAAAAAAAACTAAACCGCAAACCAAACCGCACCCACCTGCACAAACCGTGAACCGCATCGCGGGCAGTTGCGGGTCCATTTTTTCCCAACCGCATAAGTCTTGTGGTCGGATTTTGACCACTTTTGACCAAAATCGACCCCAAAGCAGCCCTAGTGGTGACATGCAGTGCATATCCCATTTTTTTATTTTATTTTATTATTATTATTTTTTTTTTACATTTCACTTTATCAACCATTCAATATATACTCCAATTATATATATATATATATATATATTTGTGATATTTAATTAAACATTTAGGGTGTCACAATACATTTCAAAAAACAAAATACACAAAGTAATTTTCTCTGCTACTAAAAAATTTCTTTGGATTAATTTGACTCGTATTATAAACACACTGCCCAAAGTATGTTTCAAAAACACAAGTGCATTGATCCAGATATTACAAAACAAATTTCAGAAAAAATACTAAACACAACGCACAATAGACACATTATTTTTGTAATAAGATCCATACCCATACAAATTTTTGTCTGTTAACCAATATCGAAAAATGCAACATAAATTCCTCTAACATCCTCAAATGTATTATTCAATCAATACAATGTATTATCCTCAACTATTTAACAAAGGTTCCTTGCATGTTCTCTTAGTATGGCGACCAATACTCTCACCTCGACTACACTTCATCACCCTTTTAAACTCTCCAGTAGAAGCAATTCTGCTCTTCTTTGGCCTCTCAACTGGTCTCTTACTCAATGAAGGTAAAATTATAACATCATCAATACTACACATATTTTTTTCAACAGTTGGAACTGAGCAAATTGAAAATGAGTATGCTTGACGATACATATTTTTATGAAAAAATGGTTCAACAAATGAATTCAAATTCTTTCCACTCCTAAAAATTGCAGCAATAGCACGTTGACATGGATACCCATTTATTTCCCATTTTCGACATGAACAAGTTCTCAACCCAAGATCAACCATAACTGAAGGAAAACAATGCATTTCAAACACATTATCAGATGATAAACTCAAATTCTATGTTCTTCCATCCATAAAAGCCTTCTCTAACACACTATCCATATGAGGACAGAGAACTTTATTCTATTTACTAGAAAGTTGCCTCCTATCAGACCTTATATTCATAATTTGCAATCGTATCATGTCCACCAAATTTGTTATTGGCAAGTGCTGAGCTTCTCATATCCATGAATTGAATGACTCAGCAACATTTGAATACATTTCACCATAACGTTTCCCCTCAAAATATGCATCACTCCAATTTTCATATGGTAAACTTCTCAAGAAAACACTTACAATGTCTCCTCCCTCACTTTTTAATTCATTTAACTTGAAATGGAATGATGCTTTTGTTGGTGCATATGCACATTCTGAAAACTTGGACACAATCGTCTCCCTAACCAAATTTGTGTTTTCATACAATAATCTATCACTCAAATTTCTCTTTAGATGTTCAAGACAAAATCCATGATAGTAATTATGAAAAAACCTAGTGATTCCTTCCACAATACCATAATGTCGATTTGATATGAAACTTATCACCCTCTCTGATCCCAACAATTCACATAAATATTCAAGGAACCAACACCAATTGTCTTTATTCTCAGCATCAACAACGGCAAAAGTTATAGGAAAAGAAACCTACAAAACAAATAGGAACAAGCACATTAGATATACACATGCAGTAAAAATTAGAACAATAAATAACTAGAGAAATTTCACACTGCCAAAATATAAAGAAACATCACACAATGGCCAACTCTAGAGAAAATTCACACTGTGGCAACATTCAGAGAAAATTCACTTAGTGACCAAATCCAGAAAAAATTCACAGTGCCAACATCCAGAGAAAATTCACACAGTGACCAAATCCAAAGAAAATTTACACAGTGGCACATCCAGAGAAAATTCACACAATGACACATCCAAAGAAAATTCACACAGTGGCCACCTCCATAGAAAATTTAAAGTGTCAGAAAAAATTCACAAAACATAACCACAAAATAGAAAATTCACTCAATTCTCACATGTATAGAAAATTCACATACTTAGAGAAAATTAGATATATTTACAATTACTTTCATTCCCATCTTTCTCCTTTGTAATAAGCATAACTCCTTTGTATCGTTTCTTTCAAAAATGTTCTATCAAGAAACAACAATGACTGACAATATTTGAAACCAGCAATGCATGCATGAAAAGCCACAAACACTCTTTTGAAATGCTTGTTATCTTCAAAATCTAATTCAAAACGACTACTTGGATTGTTCTTTCATGCCTCATCAAAATATCACCATAATTGATCGAATGACAAACAAGAATCCCTATATATACTACCTTTTTCTTTTTCAACCCCCAACCAACCACAGTTATAATTGATTGCGACCTCATATTTGTCTTTCATTTCTTTGACAACATCCACTGGACGAGTTAAAGGTTTTGCACTTACCTCTTCAAGTATCAGCCCAGAAACTAAGCTGGAAGTCATCCTACCATGTTTACTAGTAAGAACCGCTACACCAAACGTATGTTCATTGTTCAAAGTTCTTATGTAAAAGAACTCATTTATTTTTTCAACTAAAGCCTGTACACGCCACATACATCATCCTGATTCCTTATATGCATATTCTACTGTAACCCTCAGCTTGTCATTTTTAACATACATAGACTGAAAACCAACCTCAATAGCATAATTGCACAAAATAGTACGGAACTCAACCATTCCACCCTCAAACATTTGTCCAACACTTCTAATATTATTTTGCCAACTAGCCGACAACAACACCTTTTCTTGGTGAGAACAAAACTTAGAGAGTGAATTCCTTTCAATATCCACGAGCTTATCACATTCACCATGCACAACATCTATCGAATTAGATCCCACTTCATCCTCTTCATCAGAAGTACTACACCTAATAACTAAAACATCAACTATATCAATACCACGTGCACAAACAACCCTCAACATATTCAGAAAATTAATATTATTTTGAACCATACAATTCAAATGGCCCACAATAGAATATGAAATACACATCGTCTCAAGTTTCAAATTCTTCCATGTTTTACACAAAATGCCAACCAATTCCTCAAAATTCAATTCACATGAAACATTAATCACAATAGTATCATTCCCATATTTGCACAGCAGCAAAACTGCATTGTCCATCTAAACTGAAAGAAAAAACACAAAAAATAACTTGTTCAATATAAAAATAATTAAAAAGAACAACATAAAAATCCAAAGAAATTTAATGAGTCCAGAGAAAATCATAGAGAAATTTACAAACTTATAATTTTCTCTGGACTCAAGTAAAAGTCTAGCGAAATTTACAAACTTATAACAAGCTTATAATTTTCTTTGGACTCAAGTAAAAGTCCAACGAAATTTACAAATTTATAATTCACCTTTAAGATAACAAAAACAAAATCACAGAGAAAATTAACGAGTCCAAAGAAAATCACAAAGAAAATTAATGCTAACTATTAAACATAATCATAGAGAAAAATCACACAGAATATCTGTTATGAAATTATAATTTTCACTGGATTACAAGCTTACAATTTTCTCTCCGTGATTGTGCAATATTGGACTCAAAGAAAAATCCAGAGAAATTTAGGAACTTATATTCACCTTCAAGATAACAAAAACAAGATCACAAAGAAAATTAATGATTTCATTGATCATCACAGAGAAACATCACAGAGAAAGTTCATGAGTCCAGAGAAAATCAAAGAGAAAATTCATGAGTCCAGAGAAAATCATAGAGAAAATTAATGCTAACTACTAAACACAATCACTAACTAAAATTACAGAGAAGATCTGTTATGAAATTATAATCTTCTATGTGATTTTCATTGGACTACAAGCTTACAATATTCTCTGTGATTTCCATTGGATTATAATAACAAACATTCAATTTTCTCTGGAATACAAAGAAAAGTGCAGAATGAATAAAAAGTGCAAAAAAACAGAGTACAAAACTTAGAAAAGTACAGAAAACTCTATCGTCAATAACAAAGAATGAAAAATCAACTTCAAAAATAAAAAACAACTACACTCAGCTGGCTTTTCTCTCACATTGATCAAAATTGAAAATAAAAACCTAATTCAAATTACACTAAAACAACTTCTCTAAAATTGAAGTCCTTATATACAAATCAAATGAAAAATCAAAAAAACTTACCCGATTCAACTCCACTGGAAATCAAATCAACACGACTTCAACTCCTACACGATCAACAAAAATCAACTTCTATATGACTACAAAATCAATTTTTACGCAATCAATGAAAATCAACTTCTATACGATCAACGAAAATCAACTTCTACATGACTACAAAATCCCTATAAAATCTCCACAAAAATCTGTATCATCAAAATCTGCATCGTCAAGCTCATCCCAACGTAATCTCCTACAAAAACAGCAACATAATCTTTAGTTTCCAAAATTGTAAATCACGCATATTATAAAGAAGAGTAAAATAGGTATTTTATAAACTAAAATAACATTGATGGACCTTAAGCATCAAAAAATATTATTGTGGATCTCTCTTTATACTAAAAATTGGGTAGGGATCTTAGACCAATTTTCCCAAATCAGAATTGAGGTGTAGTAAGTTAAACATTTAATAAGAGTTAAATGGCACCTATAATTTTTTTAAATTTAAATTTCATGTTGTTAAAAAATAAGCATTTATGATATCTTATTATACAAATTTTAACTCTATTTTGTGTCTACTACTAATAATTTTTAATAATTTTCGTATTCTAAAGCTACATAATTAAAAAAAAAAAAAAAATTCAAGGGATCACCTTTTTGTTTCTTAATTTTCTTTTGTGTCAATAACTTATAAATTTTAACAATTTTTATATTTTGAAGCTAGCATCACTTCAAAAAAAAAAAAAAAAAAAAAAAAAATCATAGTTAATTTCATTTTATTTTGTTTTGTGTCAATAATCTATAAATTTTAACAACTTTTGTATTCTTCTACTACTACTACTACTACTACAAAAAAAAAAAAAAAAAAAAAAAAAAAATCACTTTTCTTTTTAAAATCTTAATTAGTTTTATTTTTAATTTGTGTGAAGAGCCCATAAATTAGCCTTGATAATACTATGCACGAGTATAAATAAATATTCAAAAATTAGTTTAAAATTAAATAATAATATATAATTTATCTAAAATATGTAGTAAAAATGATTTATAATCAATCAAATTTTATTTATTTTTATCAGAGTTACATATAAAGGACTTGTATATTTATGCCAACGTGACTTTTACCTAATCATTAAAATTTGTCTTAGTCTATGCCTAACTTATGAATCATTTGACCTATTTATTTATTAAATTGGTAAATAAATATCTATAATTACTTTTTATTTTTTAAATAAGAAATATGAACATATTTTATGCATATCTATTAAAAAATTTGAACTTAGATTAAAAATATATATATATATATATTTATGCTGACACTATGAAATAAATGGTTACATGTATTCATATATTAAAAATTATCTAACATAGAATCACCCAAAATTATGTCATTTTTAGCTTTAATCTTAACTAGAAAAAATATTTGATAATAATAAATTTAAACATTATGTATAAATTATATCATAATTTATCAATTCGTGACCGGTATAAGTTAGTTTGAGATTTTCAATACCGGATTAAACATTCAATGGGTCAATTTTTAGGTCTCGTTTTGATGATCCGAACCGTTCACATTTTAAGATTTGTTGAGTACATCATCCTTGCAAAAAATAAAGTCAATTAGACAACGGAAATCACATATTTGGATCAATTTATATAAACCGTTTATTTTCGAACCGTCTATTTTTTTTTTTCCATACAAAACTGATACAAACATATAGTTGCAGTTATTTGATCAACTTAATTTTTCACAGGAATGACGTACTCGACAAATTTTAAAATACGAATGATTTAGTTATCAAAATGGGTCCAAAAGTGGGCTCACAAGGCCCAACAACGCCTCTCCAGTCCGATGGAGGATTGGAGAAAAGCCCAGACCATGTTAAAGAATTAATAATGTTTAAATTTTAAGTTAAAAAATTAATTATTCCATATGTGTATGTATGAATGTATCAAAATTAGGCATTAATGCAATCTTAGGGAAGCAATTTTGAAAATAAATTTGGTATGATAAACATAAATTAAGGAAATTGTGATGACCGGGTGTGCCACTAGTTTCGCTTTCCCTTGTTTAACCTTGGATTTACCCTAATAGAGTGTTGGGTTAAATTGGAGCCATGTTGAGTGTTTGGGGTTTGTGTTGTCCGGAGGGTTTTTCTCAATGTAATTTCTATTTACGTTTTTATTCGGTGTTGAAGTTTTTTTCTTTCGAAAAGTGCAGGGTTAGGTCTGGAGGGTTAGGTCTGGAGTGCCCGGGAGCGAAGTGGAAAGTTTCTGGGCTGCTGAGCCAGGGCTGCACATGCGGGGAGTGAGGCCGTACATGTGGAGAAGGTTGAGCTTCAATGGTGTGCATTCTGTCTAATATGCACGAGTGGGGCGAGGTGCGAGAGAGGGGCACCGCACATGCGAGGATGAAGGCCGCACGTGTGGGGGAGGCGCTCTGCACATGCGGGGAGGTGCGCCGCACGTATGGCAAACGGGCAGTCCGAAACTCTATTTTTTTTTTTTTACCCCTTTTGCCGAAGTTGTATCATATTTTGGACATCTTTCTCTCACTTTAAACCTCATTTCTCTCCTCCTTCTCTCTAGAAATCCTCACCAAAGCACTAAAACACTTTGATTCTTGTAATCTTTGGGTCTAGATCATCAACATTTCACACCAATCTTGAAGATCCAAGTTAGGGCTCCTCTTGGTGTTGTGGAAAATTGAAGAGTCTTCCATCAAAGCTAGGGTTTTCACTTTCTTCATCACACATTGAGGTAGGGACATTCTTGAGTTATATATACAAGTTTTGCAAGATTGAATGTTGATTTTATGTTCTCATGAACTCATTTTGAGAGTGGGGTTTTGTGGCACCACAAGTGTAGAGATTTTCTTAAAAGGGGGTTTTTTTTTAAACTTTCAAATTTTCTAAGTCAATCCTTGAGGACTTCATCTTATAAATCTAAGAAGGACGTTTTGAATAGGGGCTTCACCAAGAAATGGGGAAGTGCCTTGTTTTGATAAAGACCCCTAGAAATTGGGGATTTTGGGAAGTATGGAAATGTCTATAGTGTTCTTATTCTTCTTGGGTTAAAAAGAACGGATAATTGTAGGCTTCATGATGTGATTTGTAAATGACCATCTTGTGATATGTCGAAATGGAGAATTTGTTTTAAAAACTATAGTTAAACACATAATGATATATTGTTGTGAGATGACAAATTGTTGTGCACTATGGATTGTGGGAACCATAAATATTGGAGATTTATGTTTGAAAACATCACATGTGGCTTTGAAAGGACTAAATTGATTAGAATCGTGCATGATGAGAAGTTGTTATTGTGTGTTGAAAGCACATGGTTATTTTGCGAAATAGCATAGAAGATAAGAAGTGAGAAAATGAAATTAATTGATATTGTTGTAGAGATGCTTGAAATGGAGAAATATTATGAAATATTAAGTAATGCATCATATTCTCATTTGATTTATCATCATTATTGCATATCTTGAAATGAGTTGGAATGACGTTTACTTTGAGAAAGATTTATGTTGAAATGAGAACTATGGAAATGTGGTATGGGGCAAATACGTGGTAAGTCCAGATAGGGGGTGTAGTTGAACTTAATAAGTTGGCCTGAGTGTCCATGGTGAGAGACTAGAAAACCGCGTGATAGGTGTCGAGCTTTCCGGTTAATACCAGAAAAAATGACAATTTGGTAGTACTTGTAAAGTCTACTTGCAGACACCAGCCTTGGAATTACCAGTGTCGTATTTACCGCCCCTATTAATTAAAATTGGAAGTTTTGAAATGTGTTGAGATTGCAAGCTTTTATTGAGAAGTGGAAATCTTCAAGAAGAGCATGAAATGAAATTTCTTTAAAAGAGCATGGCATGGCATTGACATTTGCATTTTTATCGAGAGTTTGCATAACTGTATATACTTTGTAAGAATTCTTTACTGGGCTTTATGCTCACCCTTATGGGACTTTGGTGCAGGTAAAGACGTGGTGATCCTGCCAAGTTGAGGGCGTGGATAATTGTGAAGAGTACATAGCTCTATTTTGTTGAGATTTAATTGCTAGCCAAGGGCTATTTTTGTATGGGTCTGGGAGGCCACTTTTGTGTAACCGGGCTTAAGCCTTGGAAGTTATAGGCCATAAGGGCATTTATTTGTTTTGAGAATTATATGCTTCACATGCTATAGATTCATGTGTTTTCTTACCAATGAATGAATAACTTGCATGTGAAATTTTTGTATAAGCTTGTGTATTAACTATGTAAAGAGCGAAGGATTATTGTCATGACTTAATGAATGTTAGTTAAGGTGGTTGGTTTATGTTGAATAAATTTCGGGGCGTTACAACTTGGTATCAGAGCTACCAGGTTTGAATACTTGGGGCTTGCGGGAAGTGGTTGCTATACCACAATGGGTTCATTTTGCATGATTAGGAAATGTTTTGTTTAATTGCGATTATGTGATAACATGCTTACGTGACTATGTGGGTATGGGATTGGACTTTTGGGATGTTATTTTAGCATATTGGATTCCTCGAGGTCTTATTAGAAGAGTACTTGATCAATACTCCTTCTACTAAGAATTCTTGGGTTCTCATGGGACAAATCTCATCACTAAAGGATAATTCGTATGTGTTTACATGACTATGTGCTTATATGGAGTGAATTGAATTGTTCGTGTGATAGAATATATATGATTGTTATAGTTTAACATGTGAGGCGAGTTACGAGCACATTTGGAATTATGTGCTAAATTATCTATCTTGTTCTTTAATTAGGATGCCAGGAAGGGTTCAAAGTCATGGTGGTAGAGGCGGAAGGCGTGGCAGGGGCCACTGAGGTGTGCATGGGGTACCGGTCCATGAGGTACAAGTGCAAGAAGAGGGTTTAGGCCAAGCTAACATGGCCTAACAAGTGGGGCAGGCGGAGGTACGGGGGCAAGCGGGTCAAGCCGCAATGGGGGCCTTAGTCTAGGAAATGGCGGGGGCTTTGAGGGAGTCCATGAACATTTTGAGGGCGGAGAACCAAGCTAGGGAGAATACCGTGGAGACAAGGGCGAGCTTCCTTACAAGGGAATTTTTGCGGGCCAAACCGGATGAATTCCATGGTGGTCCCGAGCCAAAGAAAGCAGATAAATGGCTCGAATAGACGGTGAAGACATTCGAGATGCTTCACATTGAGGATAGCGAGCTTAGGGTGACTCTTGCGAGTTACTATCTCAAGGAGGACGGGGGCCAATGGTGGAAGTATGCCAATGGCTGAATTGAACCAACATGGGAGGCATTTGTGGTGGCCTTCCAAGACAAGTACCTACCTCCTGCTGCTAGGGAGAGGTTGAGGCAGGAGTTCGAAGACCTTAAGCAACTTAACATGTCCATGGCCAAGTTTGAAGCAGCCTTTTCTAGTTTGTCTTGGTTTGCACCAGAGTTGGTAGCAATGGAGGAACGCCGTTGCATTGAGTTTGAGAAAAAGCTTAGAACCAAGATCTTGTTCAAGGTTGCCGGGAACATGATCCAAAATTATGACCGTCTTGTGGAGGCAGCCGCACATGTGGAGATTACCGTGGAGGCTGAGGAGGAGAGACTTCGGAATTCGAGGTCTAAGGGCCAAGGGTCACAAGGAGACTATAGGCCCAACAAGAAGAGTAGAAACACCTTTTCATCCTAGTCCCAGCCGCAACAGTCTAGATCTACTTTCCCCTAGCCTAGTGCGGGCTCGGGGAAGAGTGCACCGAGTGGGTTTTCTTGTTTCAAGTGTGGCCAACCGGGTCACAAGGCCTTTGCATGTCCACAGAAGGGGAGAGGATAATAAATGTTGCCACCACCACCACCTAATCGATCTCAAAGTCAATCTCAGCGTAGGGGTCAAGGGCCTACTTCCTACCAGTGCGGTCAGTCAGGGCACATGAAGAGAGCTTGCCCTCAGTTGGGAGGTACATCTGGCGCATCAGAGTCTAGGTAGACTCAGAGCCACCAACAGGCTCACTCAGCTCAGACTTCACGAGTTCATCAGGGAGCTACTTTGGCTCAGTCTATACAGCAGGCCTATGTTTCGAGGGACGATCAGGTTGATCAGAGACCATAGGGGCGCGTGTACGCTGTTGTCGCGCCAGAGCAGTTGCTAGGATCCTCGGTTGTAAAAGGTATTTTTGTTGTATGTAATTCTTTGGCCAGTGTGTTGATAAATACGGGTGCGTCTCATTCATTCATATCTACTGCATTCGCATCTGCATTGGGGTTAGAGGTGGCACAGTTAGCGTCTTCACTCAGAGTTGAGTCACCGGTTGGAGGTACAGTCGACTTAGATCGAGGATGTCGCGATTGTGAGATAGAGGTTGCTGGGCGTAGACTGTGACAACCCTCACCACTGTTTACTGATTAACCACTGATTACTGCTAAACTAAGACTAAACATGTTAATTGACTGACTGACTAAAATCTGGAACTGATTGATTGTCTGTATCTGTTTAAGTGCATCTCTATCTGTTCGACTGTTAAACTATCTGTTTATGTTTTAAACTGCAAATTGAAGGCCTTGTCGGCGGCCAAATCTGAAATTGATTAGTGATATGTGTTAATCATAATTTATGTGATTTTATGGTGTATTTATCTGAAATGTGATTTGGTATGATTAAATTAGATTAAATAAGCTAAATTACAAGAGTTGGCCTTATTTACAACTTTTCCACTTAGTGGCCCACTTCATATCATATTTTGAGGCTTGAATTATACATTAGATACATCATTTCCTCAGCCATTTCTTGAGCCCTCAACCGACCAAGAGAGAGAGTGTGAGAGAATTGAGTTGTTCTTGAAAGTTTTGCTTGGAGACTTGAAGAAATTGTAGAGGATTTGTGCAATTGAGCTTATATTCTTGAGTTTGAAGACCTAAGGTTAGAACTCATCTCCTTGGTTGTGAGTCTAAGTTGTGCCTTGCATGGTCTATGTTAATTTTGAAGTTTAGAGCCAAGCTATGGCTTAATGTGTTGAATTAAGAGTTTAATTCTTGCATGCATGTCTATATTTTGAAGTTTTGGAGGTTGTAGTTCATAAATTCCTCACATGCATGTCCATAACTTAAGTATAGTTCATGAATTCATCTTCTTTTGAGGTAATGAGCTCATTTGAGCATGTATTTGGAGCCTAGAATTTATTGAACACATGCATGTAAAGTTCTTATTTCGTTCATAAAGTTTGGTTTGAAATTGTGTTTAATTGAACTACCCTTGGGCTTTGATTTCTCAAATTGAGCTTTGAAACATGTTATATTATGAGTTTTGAAGTGTTTTCCAGAAAATTAGCCTAAAAGGATCGAATTTGATGCATTGAAACTTGGTTTTGAGCTTGAGGTTCAAATCTAGAATTTTCAGAATTTGGACTCACGCTCGAAGAAAATGGCCTTTCGGCGCTTGAATATGCTCGGCACTTTGCATTATTCTGATCCGCTTGAGCGAGGGAATGCACGCTCGAGCGGGGACTTGTGTCACACGCTCGAGCGGGTGTCGAGCGCCCATCGAGCGTGATTTTCACACATCCAGTACTTTTGTCATATTTTGCAGTCCGTTCGAGCGGGAAAAGTGACGCTCGAGCGGGGAACCTTTGTCTGTATGTCCGCTCGAGCGGGGAAAGCCACACTCGAGCGGGACCTCTATTTTTTGAAAATTCTGAAAATGTTTTTAAAGTGCATCTTTGCATCCTCATTCCATCCTAGGCATTCCTAGGCCTAGTTTAAAGCATCTTAATGAGGATATTGATGTAGAACCACACCGAGGCAAATTAGGGATTAGGTTATTATTTTTTCCGACTGTGTAGCTTAGTGCGTGTTCATTCTGTAACTGTGTAGGGTTGGCATCCGGAGACGCTCTAGCTTATCTGTAGTCCAGAATTCTGTGAGTAACAATGTTGTAAAGATATGTTCAATAATAATTATCTTCTGAACAATTGAACTGTACTGTTTTCTGAAATGATATTGTTACTGAATGAATGATGTCTTAATTGTGAACTGTATTGTGGCATCCTTAGCAACCTCACATTCTTTGTCTTTGTCTTGCATCTTTATCACGAGAGATCTCTGTCGGTTCCCGCGTTGGAACCATTCATTTCTTGATATGATGGCCATCAATCGATTGTTATTGCTGTTTAGACCTATTGTCTTTATTTTGCTATTGGATGTACCACATATGACTACTATGACTGAATAACTGATATACTGATTGAAATGACTGTTTTCAATACTGAAAGGACATTCATTCTTAACTTCTTTACGCATTATATTATTCACTGGGCTTTAGCTCACTGCTCATATATATATGTAGGTGTACAGGCACCGGACCGTTGCTAGGAGCATCGGGATAAACCCCAGTTTTGTCAAGCCAACCATTGTGCCTCACTGAGAGGTTCCAAGTCCTTCAAGCTAGGGCTTTTGGGGTGTTTTAAGACTTCCCCTTTTTGTATCTGGTTTTGTAATACTGTATAGACTGAATGATGTTTTACTGTACTGTTCTAATAGGGATTAGGTCCTTGTCCTAGATGACCGTATATAGATGTATATGTATTGTTTATGTGTATATATATGAAAAGTCTTTTTGTATACAAACTGTCACAGCTCATTGGACATCTTTTAATTACTGTTTTGGCTTCCGCCACTTGTACTAGACATTCTTGTTCCTTTATTAGCGGGCCTTGGTAATCTCGGATTCTTGGCGATTCTGATACTAAACCCATAGGGGCGGGTTTGGGTCGTGACATAGACTCTCGTTTGCTTTTGTGCTGCTAGACATGTCGAGTTTTGATATCATTCTAGGCATGGATTGGTTGTCTTCGTATCGGGCAGTGATTGATTGTTTTCGTTAGAGAGTCACAGTGTGCACCTCCGGTGGTGATTGTTTTTACTTTCTAGGAGACTAGGTTGATAGGGTCTTGTCGCCGGTATTCAAACCTCGTAGTATGAACGAGCTTAGTGGTCTTCTTGCTACTCTTTTGGATGATGAGAGTGGCGGGACTCGAGTTGAGTTACCAAGGGTAGTGTGTGAATACCCGAACGTGTTTCCCGATGACCTTACTAGTTTGTCACCCCACCAGGAGATTGAGTTCACCATCGACTCAGTGCCTGGAACGGCACCAATTTCTATGGCACCGTATAGATTTGCACCCACGAAGTTGCATGAGTTGAAGATTCAACTCGAAAAACTTTTAGACAAGGGTTTCATACACCCTAGTATGTCACCTTGGGGAGCGCCGGCCCTCTTTGCGAAGAAGAAAGATGGGTCATTGCGGTTGTGTATCGATTACCAAAAATTGAATCGAGTTACTGTCAAGAACAAATACGCTTTGCCCAGAATAGATGGCTTGTTTGATCAACTTAGAGGGTCTTGTTTCTTTTCGAACATAGATTTGAGGTGGGGTACCATCAATTGAGAGTCCAGGAGGAGGACATCCAGAAAACGGCCTTTCCTATGCGTTATGGCCACTATGAGTTCCTTGTAATGCCATTTGGGTTGACTAATGCACCGGCTTCTTTTATGGATTTAATGAACCAAATTTTTAGGGAGTACTTAGATCATTTTGTAGTCGTCTTTGTAGACGACATCCTAATCTATTCGACTTCCAAGGAGGAACACGAGGCTCACTTCAGGGTAGTGCTCGAATTGCGTAGAAAACATCAATTGTATGCCAAGTTTGAGAAGTGCGAGTTTTGGCTCACTGAGGTGAAGTTTTTGGGTCATGTGGTGTCAAGAGAGGAAGTAACTGTAGATTCTTCGAAGATAGACTCTATACAAGATTGGGAGCAACCTAAAAATATTTTTGAGATTCGGAGTTTCTTAGGATTGGCGAGGTATTATCGGCATTTTGTAAGGGACTTTTCTAGATTGGCCGCACCTTTGACTAGGTTGACTAGAAAGGGGGTTAAGTTTGTATGGAGTGAAGCTTGTGAAAAGTCTTTCCAAGAGCTAAAAACTAAGTTGAGTATGGCATCGGTGTTGATCATTCCAGAGAGAGGCTTGGGTTACACCATCTATTGTGATGTGTCTCGGAATGGGCTTGGGTGTGTTTTGATGCAAGAGGGGAAGGTTATAGCCTACGGTTCACGGCAATTGAAAACCCACGAGAAGAATTACCCTACCCACGACTTAGAGTTAGTCGTAGTAGTGTTTGCCTTGAAAATTTGGAGGCATTACTTGTATGGTGAAAAGTTTGAAGTTTTCTCCGATCATAAGAGCTTGAAGTATTTGTTTTCCCAAAAATATTTGAATTTATGCCAACGGAGGTGGATAGAGTTTCTAGAAGATTATGATTTCAAGCTACACTATCAACCGGGAAAGGCCAAAATAGTAGCCGATGCCTTAAGTCGAAAAACCGTGAGTAGTTTGGCGAGTGTGGCCATTCGGGAGTGGGTCATTTTTGGTGAAGTTGGCAAGTTTGAGTTGCAATTGGGTGAGTCCGAAGAGAGTGCAACATTGTTTACCTTGAGTGCACAACCTATCTTGATAAGTAAAGTTATAGAGGCACAACAAGGAGACTGTGAAATAGAGTTAATCTCTGATAGAATCTCCAATGGAAAGGAAGAGAAGGGTTTGAACATTCACTCGGATCAGAGTGTACGTTACCTAGATCGCCTATTTGTGCCTGAATCTTGTAGGGAGGAAGTGCTTCAGGAGTTCCATCACTCACGCTTTGCGGTACATTCGAGAGGCACCAAAATGTATCGTGACCTTAGCCGTCAGTTTTGGTGGAGGGGTATGAAGTGGGATGTCGCATCCTTTGTGTCCAAGTGCCTTACTTGTCAACAAGTGAAGGCTGAACATCAAAGACCAGCGGGTTTGTTACAACCCTTAATGATAGCCGAGTGGAAGTAGGAGCACGTTACCATGGACTTCATAGTTGGGCTTCCTAGAGCACAGTGGGGTAATGATGTCATATGGGTAATTATGGATCGGTTGACTAAGTCCACACATTTCATTCCTATGCGTAATAGCGACTCAGTCGAGCACTTGGCAGAGTTGTATGTTAGAGAGATAGTTTGACTTCATGGGGTTCCTGTAACCATTGTGTCGGATAAGGATCCTCGTTTTACCACCTGGTTGTAGCAAAGCCTTCAAGAGGCATTGGGAACGAAGTTGACCTTTAGCACTGCTTATTACCCTCAAACCGATGGGCAGTCAGAACACACCATTCAAATTTTGGAAGATATACTTAGAGCTTGTGTCCTAGATTTCAAGGGGTCTTGGGAGAGGCATTTACCATTGATTGAATTTGCCTATAACAATAGTTATCAGGCTATCATTGAGATGGCACCATTTAAGGCCTTGTATGGCCGCCCTTGTAGATCACTAGTTTGTTGGGCCGAGGTGAGGGATGCGCCGTTGTTGGTTCGGAAATTGTTAGGGAGACAACCGAGAAAGTTGCTCTCATTCGGAAGAGGTTAGCTACGGCCCAAAGCTGACAGAAAAGTTATGCCGATAAGAGGAGACGACCCTTATCTTTCGAAGTAAGTGACCATGTTTTCCTTAAGATCTCACCTAGACAGGGTTTGATGAGGTTTGGCAAGAGTGAGAAGTTATCTCCGAGATTTATTGGACCTTTCGAGGTATTTGAGAGAATCGGGAAAGTGGCATACCGGTTAGCTTTACTGCCACAACTTTCAGGGGTTCACAATGTGTTTCATGTGTCAATGCTTAGGAAATATGACCCGACCCTTCTTACGTGCTAGATTGGGTTGATTTGGAGGTGGATGAGGACGCCTTCTACGAAGAACGACCGGTTCAAATCTTAGATACCCGAGAGCAAGTGCTACAAGGCAAAACCATACCGTTAATGAAGGTGTTGTGGAGACACCATGGAGTTGAGAAAGCAACTTGGGAATGGGAAGCGGAGGTCCGCTCCAAGTATCCAGATTTATTTGAGCATGCCTAATTGTTTTATTTTCATTGTAATGTTCCCTAGTGATGAAGGGGAGAATGTTAAATTGTTGATCACTTGTTGTTGTATGTGTTGTTAAATCGAGCATGAGCTTATGGAAGGATGATATTTTGTTATAGATGTTTTATTTCATATATCTAGTTTGAGCAATTGTTGTTTTGATGGAGTGATGATGAAGAGAAAGATAAATGTTGGTTGACATAAATGTTGCAACTTGATAATGTTGTTAAAAATGATTATAGTTGTTAGAGCACTCTTGTTTGGTGAGTTTATTTAATTTTGGGGAGTTTGTTCAAATTTCGAGGACGAAATTTCCTATGGTGGGGAGGTTGTAATGACCGAGTGTGTCACTAGTTTCGCTTTCCCTTGTTTAACCTTGGATTTACCCTAATAGAGTGTCGGGTTAAATTGGAGCCATGTTAAGTGTTTGAGGTTTGTGTTGTCCGGAGGGTTTTTCTCAATGTAATTTTTATTCACGTTTTTATTCGGTGTTGAAGTTTCTTTCTTCTGAGAAGTGTGGGGTCAGGTCCGGAGTGCCCTGGAGCGAAGCGAAAAATTTCTGGATTGTTGGGCCAGGGCCGCACGTGCGGGGCCCTAGGCCGCACGTGCGGTGAAGGTTGAGCTGCAATGGTGTGCATTCTATCTAATATGCACGAGCGGGGTGAGGTGCGAGAGAGGGGCACCGCACGTACGGGGATGAAGGCCGCACGTGTAGGGGAGGCGCTCCGCACATGCGGGGGGTAGACGGGCAGTCCGAAACTCTACTTTTTTTTACCCCTTTTGCCGAAGTTGTATCACATTTTGGACATCTTTCTCTGACTCTAAACCTCATTTCTCTCCTCCTTCTCTCTAGAAATCCTCACCAAAGCACTAAAACACTTTGATTCTTGTAATCTTTGGGTCTAGATCATCAACATTTCACACCAATCTTGAAGATCCAAGTTAGGGCTCCTCTTGGTGTTGTGGAAAATTGAAGAGTCTTCCATCAAAGCTAGGGTTTTCACTTTCTTCATCACACATTGAGGTAGGGACATTCTTGAGTTATATATACAAGTTTTGCAAGATTGAATGTTGATTTTATGTTCTCATGAACTCATTTTGAGAGTGGGGTTTTGTGGCACCACGAGTGTAGAGATTTTCTTAAAAGGGGTTTTTTTTTGAACTTTCAAATTTTCTAAGTCAATCCTTGAGGACTTCATCTTATAAATCTAAGAAGGACGTTTTGAATAGGGCTTCACCAAGAAATGGGGAAGTGCCTTGTTTTGATAAAGACCCCTAGAAATTGGGGGTTTTGGGAAGTATGGAAATGTCTATAGTGTTCTTATTCTTTTTGTGTTAAAAATAACGGATAATTGTAGGCTTCATGATGTGATTTGTAAATGACCATCTTGTGATATGTCGAAATGGAGAATTTGTTTTAAAAACTATAGTTAAACACATAATGATATATTGTTGTGAGATAACAAATTGTTGTGCACTATGGATTGTGGGAGCCATAAATATTGGAGATTTATGTTTGAAAACATCACATGTGGCTTTGAAAGGACTAAATTGATTAGAATCGTGCATGATGAGAAGTTGTTATTGTGTGTTGAAAGCACATGGTTATTTTGCGAAATAGCATAGAAGATAAGAAGTGAGAAAATGAAATTAATTGATATTGTTGTAGAGATGCTTGAAATGGAGAAATATTATGAAATATTAAGTAATGCATCATATTCTCATTTGATTTATCATCATTATTGCATATCTTGAAATGAGTTGGAAAGATGTTTACTTTGAGAAAGATTTATGTTGAAATGAGAACTATGGAAATGTGGTATGGGGTAAATACGTGGTAAGTCCAGATAGGGGGTGTAGTTGAACTTGATAAGTTGGCATGAGTGTCCATGGTGAGAGACCAGAAAACTGCGCGGATAGGTGTCGAGCCTTCCGGTTAATACCGGTAAAAATAACAATTTGGTAGTACTTGTAGAGTCTACTTACAGACACCAGCCTTGGGATTACCAGTGTCGTATTTATCGCCCTTATTGATTAAAATTGGAAGTTTTGAAATGTGTTGAGATTGCAAGCTTTTATTGAGAAATGGAAATCTTCAAGAAGAGCATGAAATGAAATTTCTTTAAAAGAGCATAGTATGACATTGACATTTGCATTTTTATCGACAGTTTGCATAACTGTATATACTTTGTAAGAGTTCTGCACTGGACTTTATGCTCACCCCTATGGGACTTTGGTGCAGGTAAAAACGTAGTGATCCCGCCAAATTAAGAGCGTGGATAATTGTGAATAGTACATAGCTCTATTTTGTTGAGATTTAATTGCTAGCTAAGGGCTATTTTTGTATGGGTCCGAGAGGCCACTTTTGTGTAACCGGGCTTAAGCCTTGGAAATTGTAGCCTATAAGGGCATTTATTTGTTTTGAGAATTATATGCTTCACATGCTATAGATCCATGTATTTTCTTACCAATGAATGTATAACTTGTATGTGAAACTTTTGTATAAGCTTGTGTATTAATTATGTAAAGAGAGAAGGATTATTGTCATGACTTAATGAATGTTAGTTAAGGTGGTTGGTTTATGTTGAATAAATTTCGGGCCGTTACAGAAATAATTTGATTATGGTGGCATAATTTAACGGTTTAATATAAAATTCCATGTAGTTGAAAAATATATATATATATATATATATATAACTCCATAAATTTAATTATGAACTAATTAAAATGTAACACATAATGACACTTAGTATTTTCATTATTAAAAAGATTAAAAATTAAAAGAAAATTGAGTTGAGAATTTTAACCTTAAAGAAACTTTATTAACTTTTACTGTGTATAAAAATAATGAGGTTTGATATATACATTGAATAGTAATGGCCATGGTAAGAAGAAAAAAAAAATGTTATGAAATTTTAATTATATAAATTATTTATGCTTTATGGTGAAAAATTTTAAATATTTTAATATAAAATATTTTACGATGAAATATTTTTGAGTGTGTGATTTATTAATTTTTTTTTTTTTTAAATTGGAAAACTCTTTTTTGGAGTGTGTGATTTATTAATTTTTTTTTTCTTAATTGAAAAACTCCATCTTTGTTTGATGATAAGGAATGAATGATTTTAGGAACAAAAAATGCACTCTTTGTTTAGTGTGTTATTTAGTAATTATTTTTTTAAATTAAAAAATTAAGAAATTTAGATTGAGCATTTAGAACTCTTTTAGCTCTTCTCACTAAAAATCTCTTTTTCTTTATGTAATATATAGATTCATTTCTTTTCTTTTCTCATTCTTTTGTGCCTATTGAAAGATCGCTTTCCTCGTGGGTCCTATTTTGTTTTAAGGGTTGCAATTGATTCTTCGAGTTAATCTTAAAAGGTAGATGATCGCATGCTAAACTCTAATAATTAGAATTCTTAATTTCTCTCTCTTTCATTACAAAATTTTCATTTTAATCAAATTCATATCAAAAAGAAAAATATTTTTTTATTTTTATTTTTATTTTCTTTCAATTTTTACTACTTTCACTTTATTTCCTACCACTTTTACTATTCCCACTTTTTATTATTTTTTTTATTCCTAATCAAACAGACTCCTAAGAAAAATGGATATTTATATGGATGTTATTGAACAAGTCGTACATGTTGCAAGTCGAACAATTATCCACTTATTTACAGCTACATTCTAAAATTGGGTTTTTGTTAATGAGTTTTTTAAAGGCATAGATTAATAAAGCTTAAAATAGCTATGCATTTCTTTATTACACATCTATTTTTAAGTTTATTAAGAGTACCTTATGATACTCGCTAACAAAATCTTTCCAAAATATAATTTTATTATACAAAATTATATATGACACGATTTTCAATGCACACTCACAGACGAATTTTAGAATTTAATTACAAATAAGATCAATTATCTTAAAATCTCATCAACTATTAGTAACTTTTACTTTACCTTCTTATTTATAAACTCATGCATCATCAACTCAATTCTCCACTCAACTTAGAGAATTTCATCACTGTTTCCAAAACTCAACCTTTGGGGTATACTTTTTGCTCGTAAGAGAAAAAGTCACAGATTTCAAAACACACAAAAATGTCGTTAATTAAAAGTAACTTTAAGTAGATACTCATTGCGTCATTTCAAGGTGATAAAATCATTGAATTGACATCGAACAATCGAATGTCATTAGAGGTCCTTCGGGTTGTACTTGCTCCTAAGAGAAAGGGCTAGATTTTCGAAACAACATAAAAGTGTCACTAATTAGAACTACTTTAGAGCAGGCATTTGTCGTGCCCTTTCAAGGTTATAGAATCATTAAATCAACATTGAACAAGTGTCTTGAGGCAGTTGGGGTCTATTTCTTGTAAAATAAAGGACTTCCTCAACTATAAAAGGGAAAATTACAATTCAATGAGATTTTGAAAAAATAATTACAAAGAAGGTGTAAACTTTATAGATACTAATAATTAAAATCAATTTTTTTTTATAATAAATTTATAGAATTACCACTGAATGGTAATTTGCCCATTATAAAAACGCATAACTTTTGTCCCCTCTAAAATAAGGTATTTGTACAATTTGTATAGTTGATGAGCTTAAAATGTACAAGTTCAGATGTGATTAGGGTAAACTGATATTTGCTACTAAATTGAGTAGGTATAACATTCCCCTTTTTGTTTTGCATTCTAAAACAGAATATTCCACACAACCAAAAAAAAAATGAAAAGAAAAACACTGATTTTTTTTTTTTGAACTCCTACTCCGTACACTTTTTCCTTTACATTTATTTTTCCTTCATAAATCTATGATCTAAACACAGCATAACGAGTTCTATGAGTTGAAGCCCAAAAATCAAAACCGCAATGCAAATCAAATGCAAGAGACGTGGGGAGACTCAAATCCCTGACCTGCTAGTGATGTAATTTAATGCATGGTCATGAGGATTAGAACAACTAGTTGAAAATTAACATTGTCAAATACCAGCAATTTGACAGACTGAAAATCAAGCAAGCCAAGCTTGTTCCTGTAGATGATGTTAATATCAAGACCAGAAAACAAAGCCTCAGGCAAATAAAAAACTAGCTGTTCACACTTGAGAACTTTTGACTCATCAATTTGGAGTAATTCTTGCTTCAAAAGCCATTCAAACTAACACACCACAATTTAATCACACTGAATAATTCATTTAGAAACATATATGCAACAGAATTGATACGTGTCACAAACATTTTAATCACAATGAATCATCCATTTAGAAACATATATGCAACAGAATTGATACATGTCACAAACATTTTATTCCCCTGGTATGCCTTGAACAAATATGTTATTTACCCTCATTGTCAGGATTCACCCTCTCGAGCTGCTTTTACTTCTGTTCATCTTCACTAGTATGCTAGTGAATAAAGGAACACAAATTCCCCGAGACATTTCTTCTTCTTGTTTCCCAGGGACATTCAAGCATGAACTCTCTGTCACGCTCTCACCTTGTTCAATGCGATTTGAGTGTGGAAAGTACAAGACTCCCCCTTCCCTTTCTCGAATTCCAATTAGCCGGCCCAATGACACGCTATGGTCTGGGAAGAAAGATGCCGTGGACTGGTAGATCTCGCATAGAAGCAACATATTTACTAGTGAGTGGGAATTGGTCAAGCCTGCAGCCAGGGGCACATTTGATATTTCAAAGCAACTTCAAGTATGAATGACTTCAATTTTAATGCCATTATGGTCATCATGGTTTATTACTGATGATTGATAAAAGAAAATTTTAAAAAATATATATATTATGTGAAATTGAGCAAAACTCTTATTCCTTCATTCAATTCTATACATTTCCTTGAAAATGGTGCTCAACCTACAGAAACTGTTCACGATATTTTAAAGATGGAGGTTTTTAAAGAATTTCACACTAGTCGAACAAAATTTAATTACGAAGAAGTGTGGGAGAGGTGACTTGTATATAGTTTTATCAAACCTTTGTCTTTCTTCTTTTTTTTAGCTTCTTCTTTTGCTCCATTTGTTCTGTATACGGAAGCTTTGTTACCTTTTCCAATGGAAATTAGTTGTGGAATAATTGGAGTAAATAAGCCAAAAAAAAGCAACTTAACTTTCCTATACACAAAAAAGTAAATTTTTTAGCAATTTCCCAAACACATTAGCTTTTTTAGCATCTATCTTTAGTTTGATGCATGATCTAAAAGGTTTTCACAGAACTTGACAGAGTGCAAAGTAAAGTTCATTCTTTCTTGAAGTTGCCATAGACACGCGTATATGCAAAGGAGAAAAACAAAGAAACATACAGGGTGATGAAGAATTACCTCGGTGTCAAGGTTGGAGGATGAAAATGAAGAGAAACTGGATGAAGGTGAAAGTAAAAGGCGTGGTACTGCTGCAGCAGGCCGTAAGTTTTCAGTCACTTGAAGTCTTATGTTCATGTTTCCGAGTCCAAGTGGCCATCCGTTAGGCATCTCGTGGTCCTAAGACAATTATCAACAGATTACAGATCAGATTGACCCCCAAAGTCCAACTTCAGGTCTTTTTTTTTTTTTTTTTCAAACTGCTCATAGTATAATTTTGATAAAGTCATAGACATCTACAATTTTTAGGAGTTGCCTGCCCTAGTGTATGAAATGTATAATTGAGTTTTGCTTTTGTTTTTATCAAGTTCTCTCATCAAACATATAATTCCAATCCATTGATGTACAACTGCCATAAGCAGCAGAAAAGGCCGTATGTGATATCAATGCACCTGCTGAAATCCAATTTCCTTGGTTTGACTATCATTTACTGGTGATTTGTCCCTTAGTTGCGGGAAACTCCTATCGGGGTACGTTCCCACTATAAATGTTGAGATAGAATTGTGGTTCCAACTGGGATGGGACCACTCAAATATATCAATCCCAAAGAAAAATAAATAAAAAAAACTGCCAATAAAGCAAAAGAAATATATATATATATATATGTTTATCCTAGATTTCACCTATGTCCTACAAATTGAAGGATGAAGGGTTTTTTTTTTTTTTTTTTAATTATATATATAGATCTTTCAATATTGGTTTTTGAGGATTGAAGAGTAAACTACATGTTATTGGTGATGAATTAATACATTTAACAGTTTAAGTGCTAGTAGAGTGTAGATAATTTACATAAATATTATAACTTAGCAAGAAAAGTATTTCTTACCAGTGAACACATTGATTTAGACAGTGATATAATCAAATCAGGAACCTAAAAAACAGATCTTTAGGTAAGCCCAAGTGTAAATGAGCCAGCTATAGATAACGTTATTAGACTAGTATGACGAAGAAAGCCATCTTGACCAAGCACTTAGCTGACTGAAACTTGAATCATCATAATCTGAACTTGAGAGCTCATTTCTTTCAAATGGGTAGCCCTAGAATTGTATGCAAATAAGAATGTAAATTTTCAGAAACTTGTCAAATAAGGCCTCTCTCTCTCTCTCTCTCTCTCTCTCTCTCTCTCAAACACTTGGCAGACTGAATCTCTTGCACTTAGCTGACTGTAACTGTCAGTCATCATAAAATCTAAACTTTAACATTAAAATTGTATGCAAAAACTCCAGGGTTCGAAAAAGTAAACTTTTAGGGTGCGTTCGGATCAAGGATTTGATGAAGATTTGAGGGGGAAGAGAAAAAGAGAATAGAAAAGTGAAAAAAAAAACCCTTTCATTTCATTCACTTTTCCCTTCTTTTCTCCTTTCCCTACACAAATCACTCCTCAAATTGTTGATCCAAAACACAGTTAAAACATATCAAATTAGCTCTCTGTGTCTCTCCTTCAAACACTTGGCAGACTGAATCTCTGGTGTCACCAATTAAAGAAATCTGGAATTAAGAGCATATTCTCTCAGTTGGTTTCCATCCAAAACAGAAACTTCTGTTCTCTCCCTCAAATTATAAGCTTTCCTCAACTAAGTTCCCTAAAAAATTAATTCAGATGAAATGCCCATAAACCATCAAACAAAAACTTTTTTAGAACCAACTCAAGCTATAGAGAAACAAAAAAGAAAAAATACATCTGAGAAAGAATGATCAAATATTCATTATAGTTAATAGGAAGCAAATCCCACTTCTCACAGAAGAATTAATCAAACCAGAGACAAATAGATTCAGATTCCAAAATAAAATACCCAGTAATCAAATAACAAATCAACACTACAAACAATCAAAATTCATTTAATAGAAAAACCAATGAACAAGTATGAGCATTTTTACCTCTACAACCATGGTGTAAAGTGGGAATTCTCAGAGAAAATGGATGATGATGTGGTGGTGGTAATCACACAATGATTTTCAAAAAGGGTATCAATTGGTTTTGGAAAAACCAATATGAAGAATAGAATGGGGAAGACTTCAAATTCTTAAAACAATGGAAGTCTCTTGGGTCCCACCTATGAGCTCAGCCTTCAATTAATTAAGATGAAATTCTTTGTCCCCTTCTTTGGTAGTTGGTTTCATAATTTTGATATTTTTCTGAACAACTGATGATCATATATTATTTAAATACTAAGTTGTTTAACCGTTAAACCGCCAAACTTCAAAAAACTGTTACATTATAAAAGGATTTACTTCTTGATTTGATTGGTGCCAATTTCTTTCTACCGTCTGATCTGATGACTTCTTTTTTTTTAAAATTTTTTTTTTTTTTTTTTTTCAGTTCAAGATTTTTGTGAAAGTGTAAATCACAATGTTAGGCCTTATTTGATTGGGGATTTTGTATAGACAAAGATGGTTCATCTTACATTTTCAACCAATTTCATCATACTATTATGCTCGGTTTGTTTTGATGTAAAATATTTTTCTCATTTTTCATTGTTTGGTCAAACACAAAAAGTAAAATATTTTTGTATTATTGTTGTAAAAATTACTTATCTTTAAAAATTCCGTAAGTCAATTTTTATAAAGTTGATTCTCACTTACTATTTTTTCAACATATTTAGCATTTTCAAATAAGTATCTTAACTCGCTAAAAAGTCATAAATGATACTTTATTGAATCAAAAATTTTTTTTTTTAGGCAATAAAATATTTTTGCTCCAAGTGTCAACCAAATGCTAAAAAACAAAAAGAATATATATATATATATATATATATTTTTGTGTAAAATCAATTTACAATAAAAAATATCTGCTTGTGTAAAATATTTTATGTGGAAACAAACAGACTCATCGCTCAATCCCACTGTACTGATCGCCTCACCCAATCTAATTCGGCAAATGAACATGGCCTTAGATATTTGACTATAAAATGAATCAGCTCATTATCAACTGGTTCAAGATCACAACAACTCGTTATATAAACAAGTTGAACTTAAACACTAGCTTAAAGTTGGTTAAGTATTCAAGTAAAGTTTGAAGAAGTTGTTACTCCGTGTGGAAAGTTTATATATATTATAAAAAATAAAACTATTCAAACTCGGCTCAATTAATTAAAACTTGTTTGAGATTGACTCTAAGGATAAGCAAGTCAAGTTCAAACAATTCAAGCTTGAATACTTTGATATTCTATTTAACTCGACTTGTTTAGAACTCTAATTAGAGATCAAATAAAGAAAATATTGAAGCATGATTAAGGACAAGAATCTTAGGTACTTTGAAAAAAATTATCCAAAAAAGTATTTAAAATTTAAAATGTATGAAAAATTAATTATAAGCGTGGCTCACATCATATTAATTTTAAATACTTTTTTAATTAGGATAAGTTACACTGATAGTTCTTACATTTTAGCCCTTGTGGTATTTTAGTCCTAACACTTTTAATTGGCTCAATCTTAATCCTTAATTTCAGATTTTATGTCAATTTAGTCTAATTGATAATATCATTAAGATTTATGACAAAAAATGATCACTAAATTTATTGAGATTAACTCACTAAATTGATTTAGTTTACAATTTTACCCTAAAAACATGACAAATGGCACTCATGTATACATTTTTTATTAAAAAATAAAAATAATAAAAATAAAACCCTAACAACTGTAATCAATTGGACTAATTTAAAACAAACTCATAAATTCAGGATTAAAATCGGGTCAAATGAAATTATTAAAATAAAAATGATATAAAGATTATTGACGTAATTTATCATTTTAATTATTTTATGAGTAGATAAATAGTTTTGTGATTCAGGATCCCTTGCTAATCAAAAAAGAAAAAATTAAAAAATGGTGCCATGAGAAAGATCAATTGTAACTAAAGATAATTGATTGGTGAACAATTTGTGAACTTTATGGTTTATAAGATGAGTACAGAAAGTGATTGAACGATTTATTACTTGATGATACTGTACTGTTGTGTTGCTGGTTCGTTATCACCGTGCATTCAACGTAACTTTGATATTGATACATTACTTTAATTAAAGGGCAAATAACGAACATTAAAATTATGTTTGGTTTATAAATTTTAAAAAGTGATTTAGAAAGAAAAATGAAAGGTGTGTGAATTATAAGTAAAATGTAATTATATTTTATTTACATTTCATCTTCTTTTTTTCTTTTCCTTTTCAAATTCATATTAAAATTCATGAACTAAATATAGCGTAATAATTAAAGTCTTAATTTTTCTTTTGAGAACTAATCATCACATCATATTAAACACAAGGCTTAATAACATCAGTTGTCAGCTTATGTACTGGTTGAATTACATTTATGTTTACCTTAATAATACAAACATAATCAAAAGTCTTGCTATACTAGATAATATCATTAATAATAGGATCAATCTGCCATTGTGGATCTTTTCTCGCCTTCTGCAGTAGTTTGTGTTAGAAATGGTTTTGGAAAAATTAGATTTTTCCTCAACTTTCGTCTATTTTTTAGGTAGGACCCATGTGTCAAACTTGGTGGGTCTAAGTGGTAATGCGTTCTATGCCGTGTTGTGATTCACGTAGTATATTTGGTTGCTTAAAATCATTATCAGGTGAATGGGAAATTAAAGCCAAAGTGAACTCCACGGAAATAGATTTTTGGTGGATATTCCTTAAAGGTTTGAATTAAGGGATTGTCCCACATTGGTTTGGTGTGCAAACTTTTGTAAGTTTATAAGGCTTGAGTTTGCAACATGGGATGGGGGGGCTCCAAGGGGCACCGTAAGTTTGTAGAAGGAAGAGGTTATGGGCTAGATCCATTTGACCCAAAAATAAACACACGCACTTGCTTGTTGCCCGTCTGTTGGTAATTTGGGCTTGGCGCAAGTCGTGGTGTGAGGTTGGGTTTGTTCAAATTTCAATACTTATCTTTTTGGACAAAAAATATTACATTTGAATTTTATTTTTATTTTTTCTTTGGAAATAAAATCTGTCCGGTTTTATTTCAAATTTTGGTTTGCACCTCTTCAGAATTTTTGTACAGTTCCATATCTGTCCAAACATATTCGAATCTGTTCAAATTCAAACCCAAAACAGTTTTTTCTATCTGTTTGAAATTCAAACCAGATCTGTCCGAACAGGTTCTATAACTGTTGGATTCAAACCGAACAGCCACTTTTCCCATCTATAAATAGTCAGTCTCTCAATTGATTTTTTTCATTTAATTTCCGTATTGAATTCTGCCATTGCTCTCTCTGTATCTTGCTGCATTATTTTCCTGTAAGAAAGAGTGTAAACACAAAGTGTGTTTACTGTGTGAATAGTTTATAGTGCTGCTACTATTCACTGTTAATCATTTTATCCTAGGAGATAGATGTTCACAATCTGAAAGCACCGTGGAAAAGACGAATCTATCTTAAGGATGCAATGTTAAATATTAGACTTGATCAAAAATTTGTTCGACAAATAAATAAGGTAAGTATTTAATTTAGTTTTCTGTTTTATTTTTTTTCTATTTCAGATTTTGATTTTGTTTTTGTAACAAAATAAAATTCTATTTTTATTTATTTATTTTATATTCTGGTTTGATTTTTGTAATCAAACAATCTCTCTTCTTTCCTTTATTTCTTATGTGTTTTGTTTGTTATTTAGTAAACAAACAAAATTTATTCATAATACAATGAAGATTGTCCAACAATCTTAAAACATGATTTTATTTTGGTGTCTTCATTATATTTATTTTTCTGTATTTTCACAAAGTTATATTCTGTTTGGAAAATACAAATAGTGGTAATATATTGTTTGACAAATAGTAGTAATATATTGTTTATTTTCTTTGACTAGTAGTAATATACTGGTGTCATTAACAATTTCAAAATATTAATTTGTGTAATAGTGTTACAGAAAATTATTGTGTAGTATTTTATTTTCGTGGTTTTAGTAACTAGAAATATAAAATTATTTTGTTTTGTAATTTAATTTCTGGTTTGAGTAATTAGAAAATTAATTTGTGTTTTGATTTTTTTGATTTTTGTAATCAGATATTATGGCTGTTGAAAATAGTACTCTAAATCTGATTGTTACAACGACTCTAATCCCAATTCAGAACCATGTTCAAGTTCCAATAAATCATGGAAAAAATCCGGAAAAATTTAATGGCACCAAGTTTAAGAGATGGCAGTAGAAAACGATGTTCTATCTTATAACTCTAAATTTGGCCCAGTTTCTCCGTGAAGAGACTTCAATACTGAAAGAGGATGAAAGCGATCGGCAAGTTGTTGTCACTGTAGACGCTTGGAAACATTCTGATTTTCTGTGCAGAAACTACATCCTCAATGGCCTTAACAACATGCCATATAATGTTTACAGCCCTCTGAAAATAGCAAAAGAATTATAGGATTCTTTGGAGAAAAAATATAAGACAAGGATGCTGGTACAAAGAAATTTGTTGTTGGTAAAATTCTGAACTTCATTAGGGTAGACTCCCAAATGGTAATTTCTCAAGTTCAAAATTTTCAATTAATTTTGCATGATATTCATGCTGATGGCATGTCTCTGAGCAAGTCTTTCCAAGTCGTTGCGTTAGTGGAAAAATTACCATCGGCTTGGAAAGATTTCAAAAATTATTTAAAATATAAACACAAGGAGATAATTATGGATGAATTGATTGTAAGACTAAGAATTGAGGAAAATAACTGTAAAGCTAAAGAGATGAATGGTAAAAATCCCATTGACTCCAAGGTTAATGTGGTCGAACATGTGCCTAAACCACATAACAAAAAGAGGAAGTTTGCTAGAGATGGTCATAAACAAGGCGACAACAATGGCAATAAAAAGTTCAAAGGTAAATACTATAACTATGGCAAGACTAGACATCAAGCATCTGATTGCCGCCGCCCTAAGAAGGATCGCGGAAGTAGAAGCAAGAAGACTACCAATCAAGCCAATGTGACAGAATTGATTACATCTCTAACGGGGTAAATAACATCAATCTATCTACGGTGGTGTTTAAGGTTAATTTGGTTGGAAATCCCAAGGAATGGTGGGTTGACACTAGGGCAACTCGACACATTTGTGCGGACAAGAAGATGTTCACTACCTATAATGAGGTTGCAAATGGTGAGCAACTTTTCATGGGAAATTCATCTACTTTTGTTGTGGCTAGACAAAGGAAAGTAGTCTTGAAGATGACATCGGGGAAAAAATTGACCCTCAACAACGTACTGCATGTACTAGACATCCGAAAGAATCTAGTTTCTGGTTCTTTGTTAAGTAAAAATGGTTTTAGGCTTGTTTTTGAGTCTGATAAATTTGTATTAACAAAGAATGGTACATATGTTGGTAAGGGATACATGAGCGATGGTCTCTTTAAGTTAAATGTAATGACAGTTGTACCAAAACTTTCTGTTAATAAGAATAACACATCTTTTGTTTATATTCTTGAGTCAAATTTATGGCATAGTAGATTAGGACATGTAAATTTTGGTGCTTTGCGTAGACTAATTGGTTTGGATTATATACCAAAGTTTGAAATTGATCCTAATCACAAATGTGAGATTTGTGTAGAAGTGAAACTAACTAAGGCTCTATTTAAATCGATTGAAAGAAAAACCAAACCTCTAGAATTAATTCATATTGATGTATGTGAAGTTAAATTTGTTCAAACTAGAGGAAGCAAAAAGTATTTCATAACATTTATCGATGATTGCACAAGATATTCTTATGTATATTTACTTAGAAGTAAAGATGAAGCCTTGGAAATATTTAAACTCCATCAAATTGAAGTTGAAAATAAACTTGGTAAAACTATTAAAATGGTTAGAAGTGATAGGGGTGGTGAATATGATGCACCTTTAAATAAATTTTGTGCACAACATTACATTATTCACCAAACTACAGCACCCTATTATCCACAGTAAAATGGAAATTGCTGAAAGGAAGAATAGAACCCTTAAGGAAATGATAAATGCCATGTTACTAAGTTCAAGCTTATCGCAGAACTTATGGGGGGAAGCAATATTGTTTGCTAATTATGTTCTTAATAGAATACCGCACAAGAAAACCAACAGTACTCCTTATGAATTGTGGAAAGGTCGACCACCTTCCTACAAATACTTAAAAGTGTGGGGGTGTTTGGTAAAAGTTGAAGTTCTTGTTCCGAAAAAGACTAAGATAGGACCAAAAACAGTGGCTTGTGTGTTTATTGGTTATGTTCAAAATAGTAGTGCATATCGGTTTCTGACTTATAAATCAGAAGTACCTAATATAAATGTGAACACTATTATAGAGTTAAGGAATGCTGTGTTTTTTTTAACATGTTTTTCCTTACAAGAAAGGACATGAATTAAGTTTACATAAAAGAACTTATGATTGTACACAAAGTCAAGAGATTAATGACAATCAAACACAAGAGACTAGTAATAGTCTCGACCAATAGGATTTAGCTGATGATGAACCAAGGTGAAGTAAGAGAGAAAGAACATCAAAATTCTTTGGTCCAGATTTTCTGACATACCTGTTAGAAAATTAACCTCAAAGCTTTAAGGAAGCAATGACAGGTCCTGAAGCACCTTTGTGGAAAAAGGCTGTTAATAATGAAATTGAATCCATTATGCAAAATCATACTTGGGAATTGGTGGATCTTCCACCTGGTTCTAAACCTCTTGGATATAAATAGATATTCAAGGGAAAAATGAAAGCAGATAGTTCAATAGACAAGTATAAAGCAAGACTTGTGGTAAAAGGTTACAAACAAAAGGAATGTCTGGATTATTTTGACACATATTCTCCTGTGACAAGAATAACATCCATCCGCATGCTTATTGCTACAGCAGCGTTGTATAATTTAGAAATACATCAAATGGATGTTAAGACAGCTTTCTTAAATGGTGATCTAAATGAAGAGATCTATATAGAGTAACCCAAAGGGGTTGTAGTACCAGGGCAAGAAAATAAAGTTTGTCGCCTTGTAAAATCTCTTTATGGATTAAAACAAGCTCCTAAGCAATGGCATGAAAAATTTGATCATGCTATGCTTACTAATGGATTTAAGATAAACGAATGTGACAAGTGTGTCTATGTTAAAAACACTGATAAAAGTTATGTCATCGTTTGTCTTTATGTGGATGACATGCTTATGGCATGCTTATCATTGGAAGCAATCAAAACATGATCAAATCAACTAAGCAAATGCTGAACAAAAGATTTGATTTGAAAGATATGGGGGTCGTAGATGTTATATTAGGAATGAAAATTACTAAACCATCTGATGGATATGCATTATCTCAATCACATTATATTGAGAAAATTATTGGTAAATATATCAAGGATGATATGAATATAGCAAAAACACCTGTAGACATCAGTCTTTATTTATCAAAAAATAAAGGTGATGTGGTGTCTCAGCTAAAATACTCCCAAATCATTGGAAGCCTAATGTACCTAATGAATTGCACTCGTCTTGATGTAGCTTATGCTGTCAGTAAATTGAGTAGGTACACTAGTAATCCCAGAGAAGACCATTGGAAAGCGATTATTCGAGTTTTTAGATATCTAAGATTTACCCATGATCATTGTTTGAACTTTACACGATATCCTACAGTACAAGAAGGTTATTGTGATGCGAATTGGATATCGGATACTAAAGATTCAAAATCCACTAGTGGATATGTCTTTACTCTGGAAGGTGCTGCTGTTTCTTGGAAGTCCACGAAACAAACATGCATCGTACAATCCACAATGAAATCTGAGTTCATTGCTTTAGACAAAGCAGGAGAAAAAGTATAATGGCTTCACCACTTCTTAGAAGACATTCTAATGTGGCCAAAACCTGTGCCAGCTATCTGCATTCATTGTGATAGTCAATCTATAATAGGCAGAGCACAGAGTCATATGTATCATTTTAAGTCACGACATATTCGTCGTCGACATAATACCGTAAGGCAATTGCCCTAAAATGGAATAATCTCAATAGATAATATAAAATCTAAAGAGAATATTGCGGATCTGTTAACAAAAGGTTTAACTAAAGAGCAAGTGTATAGTTCATCAAAGGGGATGGGATTAAAACCTATTACATAAGAGTCATCATAATGGTAACTCTACTTAAATGGCTAGAGATCCAAGAACTAGGTTCAAAGGGACAACTAAGTTATGTGTGGCTCATCAGAAATTACCAAGGGATTAAAATTCACTACCCATTCCTATGGTGAGAATGATATCTGCAACATGTGTTGTGTGCAGGGGTATAAGGATAAGCTTCACTTTTAATGATTACTTATTTCTTGATTGAGGCATAAAAATCAAGACGAGTATAAGAGACACTCACAGTAAGAATCACCTATATGAGTGTCGAACTAGGGCCAGTTCTATGAGAATAAAGAGGCTAAATTCTCTAGAAGCACTAATGAACAACTAGAAGCGTTCAAGGCCAAAATGAACACAACCGTGAGAACCATGATGTGTCAAAAGATATTTTGTGTGAAATCTATTGTCTTGGCTTACACAAACGACTGAACAATTCAAGGCATCGCGTCTATTGGTTAGCTAGTAAGTCCAACAAGTTATCACTAGAGAAGGTTCAAGGCCGAAAGCTATCTATCCTGATGTAAGATATTTTCGATTTATACTCTTTCGACAAATTCTGCATATTGTTACATTTCCATAGTCATCAAATTCCATACATGTGGGGGATTGTTAGAAATGATTTTGGAAAAATCAGATTTTTTCCCAACTTTGGTCTACTTTTTAGGTGGGACCCATGCGCCAAAGTTGGCGGGTCTAAGTAGTAACGCGTTCTATGCTGCGTTGTGATTCACGTAGTATATTTGGTTGCTCAAAACCATTATCGGGTGAATGGAAAATTGAAGCCAAATTGAGCTCCATGGAAATGGAGTTTTGGTGGGAATTCCTTAAAGGTTTGAATTAAAGGCTTGTCCCGCATTAGTTTGGTGGGAAAACTTTTATGGGTTTACAAGGCTTGAGTTTGCAACTTAGGGAGGGCCTAAGTGGCAGCCTAAGTTTCTAAAAGAAAGAGGTTATGGGCAAAGTGGGCTAGACCCATAGGACCCAAAAATAAAAACACACGTGCGTATTGCCATCTGTCTATCCGTCCGGTGGGCTAGGCTGGGCCTGGGCTTGGGCGCAGGTGTGTGGTGTGAGATTAGGTTGGGCTTGTCCGGCCCAATACTTATCTTTTTGGACAAAAAAATTACATTTGAAATTTATTTTTATTTTTTCTTTGGAAAAATATGTCCGATTTTATTTCAAATTCTGGTTGGAAATAAAATTCAAATTTTGGTTTGCACCTCTTCAGAATTTCCGTACAGTTGTTCAAATTCAAACCCAAAACAATTTTTTCTATCTGTTTGAAATTCCAACAGAATAGCCACTTTTCTCATCTATAAAAAGGCAGTCTCTTAATTGATTTTTTCACTTAATTTACGTACTGAATTTTGCCATTACTCTCTCTGAATCTTGCTGCATTATTTTTCTGTAAGAAAGAGTGTAAACACAAAGTGTGTTCACTGTGTGAATAGTTAGTAGTGTTGCTACTATTCACTGTTGATCATTTTATCTTGAGAGATAGACGTTCACAATCTAAAAGTATCGTGGAGAGAACGAATCTGTCTTAAGGACACAGTGTTAAACACTGGACTTGACAAAAATTTGTTCGACAAATAAATAAGGTAAGTAATTAATTTACTTTTCTATTTTATTTTTTTTCTGTTTCTGTTTTAGATTTTGATTTTGTTTTTGTAACAAAATAAAAATCTGTTTTTATTTATTTATTTTATATTCTGGTTTGATTTTTGTAATCAAACAATCTCTCTCATTTCTTTTATTTCTTCTGTGTTTTGTTTGTTGTTGAGTACACAAACAGAATTTATTCATAATACAGTGAAGATTGTCCAACAGTTTGACCAAAACTTGACAATCCGTTTGCACTGTTATACATTTTATCCCATTGTCAGCGGCCCATTGGATAGTTGTGAAGCATGCTGTTGCTTCCACTGCTAGAGGACTAGGCAGAGGTTTTACCACAATCGCGCTTTGATAATTCTTTGGTTCATGCCATCCATGAAAATCCATGAGTCTGTGTTTGCTGCAAAATACATACATGTATTTGTTTACCCCCACTGTCAACACAATTAACAACATGCACAAATGATTCCTTATATGCATTAGAAATAACCATCACCAACAATTCCTTGGCTTCCTCAATTGTTGCCTTTATAGTCTTAGGCTGATGATTAACTACAAAGCTATTTCTTTGTATCCATAAGGCCCATAGAATTGCTACTGATTGAATGATGACTTCTTCGTCTCTAACCTACTCCACCCAAGTTCTAAATCATTAAAATAAAAAAAAAACAAAAAAAAACAAAAAAAAAAAACAGGTGAACCTATGTTGAAATCAAGGCCTAACATTGAACCTCACCACACCCTTTGTGAAAAAATACAATAAAAAAACATATGTTCTAGTGTTTCATTAGTTTGTTTATAGCGCGCACACCTTATGTCTACATCCATGCCTCGCCTTCTTACTTTGGAGGCAATCGTAAGTGCCACCACTTTTTCCAAACCAATTAATCTAGATCCGTGTGACCCAATAACGGGTAATATCTAATCAATGCTTGTTTGTATCTAGAGTTGACAGAATATTCCCCGCTCTAAAAAAGGCTCCAAATTATTTTATCCTCACAAGGATGACACAAAATATGAATTGAGAGAATGTGTCTAGTGCACTCTTCAAAAAAAAAAAAAGAGTCTAACCAAAGATTCTCTTCAATATTTCTGTTCCCGATCTATAAAGTGCTCTACCCCCATGTTCGACAATAACCAACTCAGAGCCCTTCCCCTCAATGGATTAGATACCATCGACATCCATTGATATAAAATAAAAGAAAATTTCATTTTCCATTTTTGTTTTTTGTGTTTTTAAAAATAAAATCAATGATAAATTCTGTGACACTCATTTTTTTAATATCTTTTTGTTTTTAGCTGAGAAATAGTAGGAACTTGAGATTTTACGTCCTCAATCCCAGCGGTGGACAAATCTAAAAAAAATCTTAGAGGTGGCAAATTGTAACAACCCTGACCTATGATTAACCTATAATCCTTGACTAAGAATGCTTAACAAGTAATTATAATGAAATCCTAAGTTAATTGCATACGTCATGTGTTATTTGTGCTTACATCTATCTATTGCAGGAATATACGTCGGTAATTCTGCTTGAATCCGTGAATTGAAGGCCTTATCAGCCATCGAATACGAAATTGATTAAACCAATGTATAAGTTAGAAGTTTTGAAATATTATGGTAAGCTTAATTAAAATTTGATTCGGAATCGAATAATTAGAATAAATTAATTATTAAGTTGAATCAACTTAGCTCTAATCACAATTAATTAGCCTAAGCCAATCAAGTTTATAAATAGGCCACTTGTAATTGAGTAGACTTATTTCTACCATCATCTTGAGCAACAAAACGTGAGGGGGAGAGAGAGAATTGGAGTGAGAGCAATAAGTTGCAGGAGATTCAAGATTTGACTTGGAATCAAGCTAGAGATTTGGAAATTTGAAAGAACAGCTTAGAATTCTTGCTAATCCAAGACTTTAGGTGAGTAATCAACTCCTACCTTATGTGTTTAACCCATCAATTATGTAAATCCAAGAAGTTTGAGAGATTGAGCAAGAGAATTGAGCTAAGAAAAAAGAAAAGAAGAGCACATCATACATGCAAGCTTATGTCATCATGATTTGAGTTTATTTTCCAAGAAATCTCCTTATGCATGTCACTGTTCTAACTTAGTTTTGGGAATTCATCATGTTCTACTTCATTTTATGTTAATTGATCATGTTTTGGAATAAAAGAACTCATATCAATTCATGCATATTTTATAGATTGAATTTCAAGTTTAGTTTTGGATAATTGACAATGCTTTTGGGCTTGATTTTGCGACATGGTTTTCAATTCATGATGAATTATGAGTTTCTACATGTTTTCTTAAGTTTTGACCTAAAATAATATCTTTTGATGCTTTGGAATCAAGGTTTGAAGCTTGGAGAGTAATCTAGAAATTCCAGAATTTCGTTGCATCGTTCAAGCGACCAAACCATCGCTAGAGTGTAAATTTCGAGCTCCTAATATTTTTGCAGAGATTGATGGTTGGCTCGAGTGACCGAAAGACTGCTCGAGCAACCACCCTGTGTTTTGAACCTTGGCTCGAGTGACCAAAAGTTGACTCGAGTGTAAAATAAGAGCTCCCAGTACTTTTGCAGAGTTTGCAGACCGCTCGGGCAACCAAAGCTTCACTCAAGCAAACTGCCTTATTTTTCAAAATTTTGCAAGTGTTTTCAAACTAGATGTTTGCATCCTAGGCATTCTTAGGCCATGATTAAGCTATAATATTGAGGATAAGAGTTAGAAACACTCGTTAAGAAAGAAAAATAATAAGTTAAGTACCTATGAGACGTGTGTTCAATGTGTATTTGTCACGTGTTATCGCCCGCCTGATCAGTTTGCTCTGTCCAAGTGATCTGTTACACTATTGGAGCTATTTGTGAGTAACAACTCTATAAAGCTATGTTTGATTATAATTATTTTTAGAATGATACGATATGATCTGTTTTGTGAAATGTTATTTTGTGAAGCATGAATGATTGTCTAGTTTTTCTAAAATGTATTTGTGACATCCTTAGAATCAAGTGTTCATGTGACCTGGCACCGAGGTTTCAAGGGTTCCATTCATGGAACTGGTTATGCATAACTGCTTATATGATCTGCATGTGGATCTTTATGACCATCTCAATTGAATGTGTTTCTTTATGACCATCCCAAGTGAAAGTGGGTCTTTATGACCAAGTGATTTGTAAGCTAATGGATGTACCATGTATAACTATTTAAAAAATCTATATACGTATGTGAATCTGAATCTATTCTTGTAACAACCAGGACATGCATTTGATTAATTAGTCATTTAATTGCATTTTTATGTGCTAATTGATTATGTGTTTGTTGTGAAATTGTATGTCTAATGGTGTGAATTATACGAATTTGAATTTATATTTGTTGTTCGTAGGAAGACCTGTTGAAATCGTAATTTAAACTAAAATTGAGGGCCTTAGAGGCGCCAAACACCAAAACTGAGTGAATATTTGGGATCAGTATAATTTTAAGTACCCTTTGGCAAGGTTAATTAGAATTTGATTTGGAACCAAATAATTAGAATAAATTAATTAGAGACAAGTGCTTAGCCTAAGCTTGTTGAGCCTATATAAGGCTAATGTTGCCTCTCCAACATTCTAGACTTCATCATCTTCTTTTTGAAGACAAAAACGTAGAGAGAGAGAGAGAGAGAGAGACAGAACAAGAGAGTTCTAGAGAGCTTCAAAGAGGAAAAAGAAGTAGAACAACTTAGAGGCTTGGAAACTTGGGGAAATTGAAAGGGAAGTCAAGAATCTAGCTCAAGGTATGTATAAATGAACTAAAACTCTTGGAATACCTCTTCAATTGGTTAAAATCAAGACTTAAAAAATGAACATAAAAGAGCAAAATTATAGGAAATAGCTTAAGATCTTGACATACATGGCATGAGTTCATGAAATTCTTATTCATACACTTATTCTCTTGTATGGTTCTTGAGATTTAAAGAGAAAACTCCATAGCTTTTAAGGTTTGGAACTCAAAAGTGCTTGTGTTATGATTTTACACATCAATTCAAGGTTTTGGTCCTTTACAAGGAAAATTGAGTTTTGATTTGAAGTTATGATATTTGTTCAAGTAAGATATGTTTAATTCAACATGTTTTTAAGAGTTTTAGGATTTGAATTGCATGAAAATGAAGTTGAGAATGCAAAAGTTAAGTTTCAAAATGTGAAGCAGATGTTCGAATTTTACTCAACCAAGACCGCACATGTGCCCTAAGGCCCCGCACTTGCGACCAACCTTCCTCTACACCAAGTTGCATTTATGAGCGGCTAGATCCACCGCATGTGCGGTCAGTAGGGCAGGCTCAGTTTTTTTTCTTCCTGTTTTTCTAACTTTCGGACATCCATTTGCATGGTTTTCAAGTGTTTTTCATATGCATTTGCATTGCATGAATACTAGAGAAATTAAAGAAAGAATAGAAAGAACTAAGCGAATAAATAACGAGTGAACCAACTGAACGAATTGAATGAAATGTGTTTTGTTGTGCTTGGTTATGTTTCTACAGGTTAAGCCATTAAGGAGTATCACCTGACCAAGCATTGTGAGTAACATTATTGTAAAGATATGGTCATATGAATTATATTTGAAATGATATTTTGTTTACATGGACGAGTGTTCTATTTTGATCTACCATGGCATCTAAAGGAAGTCCCAAGTAATTGGAAGGCAACATGTTAATGTAGGTCCATGACATATATGTGATTATGAGATCTCGTTAGCCACTTGACCAAGTGGTGTTATGTATGATAATCGGTGTTTGAGACCAATTACTTTAGTCGGAAGATGATATGATATGTTCGATTGGATGTACCATTATTATGCTCAGATATGAGACTGATTTGTTATGATTTGTTTTATGTAGATGACATGTTCAAAATTCGTTTACTGACCTCTTTACTTTAAGGTTATTCACTAGGCTTTAGCTCACTGTGTGTTTATATATGTGTATAGGTGGGCGACATGAAGGTCAAGCCTAGATGAACACTGTTAGTCGAGCCATCCTTTGAAGCCTTGTGAAGTTTTGGTGCCTCCGAGTTGAGGCTAGGTCTAGAAGACCGTTGTCAAGTTGGTTATCATGATGTTGAGTTTTTGGTATGTGTACATGTACATGAATGATTTTTTACAAGATGTTGTGTACATAGTACAGGGTGGGTAAATTAACGTTTTGTGCATGTGTTATTTCATATAGATTCACAGCTCATTGGACTACTTGTTGTATATAATTTTATATTAAACTTTCGCTAGCCCCGATTATTTTGATTAGTACAGGAAGGCCTTTGGTACTTGGATTACTGGCCGGTCACGACGCTAAACCTATAGGGGTGGATTTGGGTCATGACAGAGTAGTATCAAAGCACAAGTTATACCGCACACGTGTCTAAAAAAGCTATAGGATGTCCTAGGAAAGAAATAATTATTTGTATCATGTTTACGTATAGACCAATGGAGAATACAAGACATATAGATGAATCTGAATCATCAGATGCAAGAATAGACCGATTGGAAATAATGGTTGAAGTATTGGCTGAATCGTTGAGGCAATAACAATAGAGACAACAATTTCCACCTCCTTCGCCGCTTGTCCATATTGAATCGATCAATAATGACGACATCATAGCTCTAACCCAAAAGTTCAATAAAATAAAGCTGCCAACCTTTCAGGATCGGGTCAATTTTTTAAAATAGTCAAAGTATGTGGATGTTCTTGATAGGGCCTTGATGTCTGAAGCAAACATTGCTGCGTTGATAAAGTCAGCATCATCAACTGAATGGGAGAGTAAGAAACAAAAGAAACAGAAAGTTGATATGACCGGTGATTCGATGACTTCCGTGAAAGAAAAATCACATTCAAGAACATTTGACAGTATAAGTCGGGGAGGCAATGGGGACCACGACATCCCTACCTGTAGAGAGTGTGGGAAGCAACATCAGGCATTTGTCGCCATCTATCTGGAGCTTGTTTTAGATATGGGAAGAAAGGACACCGGCTAAATCTTGTCCACAAGCTCACCCAAATAATAATAGACCTATTACTAGTGGGGTTGGATCGGCAACGACTCGAAGGACAACTGCAACTTCTACTCCCGAAGGGAATAATCTCAGGCAAAGAAGGGTTTACATCATAGTTTCAGAAAAGACCCAGAATACTAAGACAACTAATGCAGGTATTACCTTAATTATGTGCCAACTGTTTATGTGAAAGTTTGTGTGGGCATCGTACACTCTTTGACTTGACATAAATGGTGAACATGCTGACTGAACTCATTAAATTATTAGAAATATGAATATACTTTGATTTCTATTGATCTGTGGAATCTTTTTAGAATCGACATGTGACATTTGACTTGTTTCTTTTGAATATATATAAAAAAATAAAAATCTTTGAAGGGTTATGAGTGTGCAATGAAACATGATAGGGTTGAACTATAGTTAATGAAGGCGCGTGAGACTTACAAACTGGTGAATATTATATAAGATGCTTTGAAACTCTATGAATTTGACAAATCACTTATGCTATGGAAAATGTTTGGACTTGTGAATTTTGGGCATTTGCTGGGTTGATCCTTCATATTGAATTTAGACAATTTACTATGCACTGTTATGCATGATAATTTGAACTATGCTGAAACTGAATAGACATTGAAGCATACTATGATTGGCTATGATATGGAGTTATTGAATACATTGTGAACCATGACTTCTTTTGACATATTGTGATGGATTAAAAACAGTTACTCCCATTATGCTCGTGAAACCTTCTATCAACTATTTATACAGAATAACAAATTGTATGAAAAATTGTTTTTGAGATAGTTGATAGAATGATAAGAACTACTTGGGATTCCAAGTAAGATTGCGAATTTATTTGCTACAATATTGAGTCGGCCTTGTCAAGGACTATTAATTATGACAATGATTTTTTGAGACTAAGTGCGAATAGAGATTTCTTTAGTACACTACTGAATACCTCTTGAAGGTTGGAATCCGAATGGATATTATTACTGTTGATTGACATTCACCTAATGGAAATTATGCTATTGTAAATGAAATTATTATGATCTACTTATGCCAAATCACTAAACTACATGAATAACTTACATGTATGACATTCGGGACATGTATGGATCTTTGTGGGAATGTGTTGCCTCATGTTAGTAAAATTCTAGGAAGGACTGAGAAAGTTCGCTTTACTTGTCGGATTATTGTGATCATGCATTTTGAATATCGGGAAAAAAAAAATTTGATCAACCTTTTGTAGTACAGTATAAAGGCTGGAATTAGTTAAGCAACGGGACAATGGAATGATAAACGGGACCCGAACTTGATTGGTGATGTGGTAAGACAAGTTTGGGGGACTAAACTTTCTAAGGTGGGGATAATGTAACGACCCCGATATGCATTTGATTAATTAGTCATTTAATTGAATCTTTATGTGCTAATTGATTATGTGTTTGTTGTGAAATTGCATGTTGAATGGTGTGAATTATACGAATTTGAATTTATATCTGTTGCTCGTAGGAAGACGTGTTAAAATCATAACTTTAAACTGAAATTGAGGGCCATAAAGGCGCTAGACACCAAAACTAAGTGAATATTTGGGATCAGCATCATTTTTAGTACCCTTTGGCAAGTTTAAAGAATTTGATTCGGAACCAAATAATTAGAATAAATTAATTAGAGTTAATGACAAGTGCTTAGCCTAAGCTTATTGAGCCTATATAAGGCTAATGTTGCCTCTCCAACATTCTAGACTTCATCATCTTCTTCTTGAAGACAAAAACGTAGAGAGAGAGAGAGAGAGAAAGAGAGAAAACAAGAGAGTTCTAGAGATCTTCAAAGAGGATAAAGAAGGAGAACAACTTAAAGGCTTGAAAACTTGGGGAAATTGAAGGGGAAGTCAAGAATCTAGTTCAAGGTATGTATAAATTAACTAAAACTCTTGTAATACCTCTTCAATTGTTTAAAATCAAGACTTGAAATAAGTTAGGGTTTTGAGTTTAACATGGATTTGCACATCTATGAACATAAAAGAGCAAAATTATAGGAAATAGCTCAAGATCTTGACATGCATGGCATGAGTTCATGAAATTCTTATTCATACACTTATTCTCTTGCATGGCTCTTGAGATTTAAAGAGAAAACTCCATAGCTTTTGAGGTTTGGAACTCAAAAGTGCTTGTGTTATGATTTTACACATCAATTCAAGGTTTTGGTCCTTTACATGGAAAGTTGAGTTTTGATTTGAAGTTATGATTTTTGTTCAAGTAAGATATGTTTAATTCAAAATGTTTTAAGAGTTTTAGGATTTGAATTGCATGAAAGTGAAGTTGAGAGTACAAAAGTTAACCTTCAAAATGCAAAGTAGATTTTTGGATCAACGCAAACAGCACTTGTGGCTAGCCTTCTCGTGCACCAACTTGCATTCTGTTTAGCCGCTGCATGAGCGACTAGATCCACCGCACCAGGCCCAGGCCACCTCACGTGTGGTCAGCAGGGTAGGCTTAGTTTTGTTTTCTTTCCATTTTTCTGACTTCTTGGCCTCCGTTTGCATGGTTTTCAAGTGTTTTTCATATGCATTTGCATTGCATGAATATAAGAGAAATTAAAGAAAGAATAGGAAGAACCAAGCAAATAAGTAACGAATGAACCGGCTGAATGAATTGAATGAAATGTGTTTTGTTATGCTTGGTTATGTTTCTGCAGGTTGAGCCGTTAAGGAGTATCACCTGACCAAGCAATGTAAGTAACGTTATTGTAAAGATATATTCATATGAATTATATTTGAAATGATATTTTGTTTACATGAACAAGTGTCCTATTTTGATCTATTATGGCATCCAAAGAAAGTCCCAAGTCATGGGGGACAACATGTTAATTTCGGTCCATGACATATATGTGATTACGAGATCTTGTTAGCCACTTGACCAAGTGGTGTTATGTATGATAATCGGTGTCCGGGACTAATTACTCTAGTCGGAAGACGATATGATATGTTCTATTGGATGTACCAATGTTATGTTCATATATGAGACTGATTTGTTATGATCTATTTTACATAGATGACATGTTCAAAATTCATTCACTAACATCTTTACTTTAAGGTTATTCACTGGGGTTTAGCTCACTGTGTGTATATTTATGTATGTAAGTGGGCAACATAAAAGTCAGGCCTAGATGAACACCATTAGTCAAGCCACTATTTGAAGCCTTGCGAAGTTTTGGTGCCTCCGAGTTGAGGCTAGGTCTAGAAGACCATTGTCAAGTTGGTTATCATGATTAGGGGTGAGCATGGTCTGGATTGGATCGGATTAAGGTAAAACTAGGACCAATCCGTTATCTACGGTTCTTGAAAAATTAGAACCAATCCAATCCATTTAAATCATGGAACCAATCCGAACCAATCCATTTAAACACGGATTGGATCGGTTTAGGACAACGGATCCACATAATTAAATAACAAAAATATATATATATATATATATCACTTTAATTTCATAAAAACATAAATATAGCGCTATATTAGTTTCACAATAGCAACATATTTTTCTATAATAGCGACATACTGTTCTAGAATTTAAACAACCATAAAAAAATTAGTTTCACCATAAGTATTTAAATCATTACAAATTAAAACTAAAAACTAACAAATAAAAGTAATAAAACAAGATATTATACGGGTTTAGGTTTGAGTTTAGTTTTTATATAGAATAAGAGAAGATATTATAAGGGATGATGTATAATAAAAATATAGATTATTTGTATACGGTCCGGATCGGTTCCAATCCGGAACCGTGGGGTTCAATCCGGAACCAATCCGTGGACTACGGATTTTTAATTCTTCAATCCGGAACCGAACCACGGATTCAAAAAATCAATCTAAACCTATCGGATTGGACTGGACTGGATCGGATTACGGATTTCACGGATTTCTTGCTCAGCCCTAATCATGATGTTGAGTTTTTGGTATATGTATATGTATATGAATGATTTTGTACAAGATGTTGTGTATATAATACAGGATAGGTAAATTAACATTTTGTGCATGTGTTATTTCATATAGATTCACAACTCATTGGATTACTTGTTGTATATAATTTTATATTAAGCTTCTGCTAGCCCCGATTATTTTGATTGGTAATCTCAGATTACTGGCCGGTTATGAAGCTAAACCTATAGAGACGGGTTTGGATCGTGACAGTTTTGATCTGAAATCTAATTTCTAAATATGTTGTGGACATCATTCATAAACCCTTTACTCTGTTGTTATTCACTGGGCTCCAGCTCACTGTATTTTTTATGTATATAGGTAATTAGGTGCATGATCAGGCCTAAGTTTCTGCATGGATCTGTTTTGTGTCGGCCAACTTGTGCGCATCTCGAGGAGGTTCCCGGAATGCTTCAAGTGGTTGAAATTTGTGAACTAAGTTTAAGACTTTTGTTTCTTTTGGATAAGTATGAGCAAGTTTTATGCACTCTGTGTATTGAGCTAAGCCCTTTTTGTAATTTTCTACATGTGACGTCACCATAAATATGATTTTAAGTTTAAATTTTTTGTCCCATATATGTTTGCGCAATTCTGTGGAAAATGTATTTTGATATTTTTCTTCCACTAGCCCCTTATTTTGTTGATATGTTCAGAGGCCTTCGATAATCTTAGAATTGCTAGCCGGTTATGATGCCAAACCCTGAACTAGAATAATGTGAACTAGAATACTGTGAAAAATCTGAATACTATGAACACTGTAGAGATTATCTGCCTATGTTTATTAGTGCTCTATTTACCTATATCAATGGAAAGAACAAGAAGTGATGATGTATCTGAATTATCCAATGCATGGATAGACCGAATGGAATGAATACTAGGAGCTTTAATGGCGTCCATGAGACAACAACAAAGACAACAATCACTACCTCTTCCGCCTTCTCCGATGCAAGTGGAACCGGTAAATAATGACATTATTGGATTAACTCAGAAATTTAACAAGATAAAGCCACCAATTTTTCTAAGTGGAATTGAGCCACTGAAAGCTGAAACCTGAATACTAGAAATTGAAAAACTATTTGAAGTGTTTCCATGTTCTGAAACTCAGAAGGTTTTGTTGGCAACTTATACTCTAAAAGAGAAAGCTAGGCGTTGGTAGATGTTAATCCAAGATAGCAACAGAACCATGACATGGAATCAGTTTAAAAAAATATTCTATGAAAAATATTTCCCTCAATGTTTCTGAGACTGAAAAGTGTCAGAATTTGAACAGCTGAAACAAGGCAACATGTTTGTAGCTGAATATGAAGCTAAGTTCACAGAATTAGCCCGATTTGCTCCACATATGGTGGACACAAACTACAAAAAGACCAGAAAATTTGAAAGAGGCCTAAATCTAGAGGTGTTTGATCGGGTTGGTGTATTAAAACTGACCAAGTACGTGGACATATTGGATAGAGCTCTTATGACCGAGGCCAATTTAGCAGCCATGAAACAAGCTAAAGCTTTGACAACCGAATGGAGAGGCAAAAGATTCGGGTTTAATTTCAGAAAGGGCCGGTCATTCTCAAAGAAGCAAAATACGGGATCTACGAGTAACTCAAGTTAAAGTAGTGGATTTGAACCTACCTGTTCTTGTAGACACCCCATTTTTGACCGACCTTAAGACTCAGACGTCACCGATTGAGCACTTGGTGATGTTGCATATCGTGCTTGTTCCGAAGTTTCAGAGTCTCGGCTGCGAGCCTTGCTTCCAGACTTCCGAGCTTTTCTATGCTTTGCCTCGGTTTGCAAACCAGGCTCTGTTTTCTCTTCCCGAAGGCTACGTATCGTGGTCGTAGGCCATTTTTCCCATTTCGGAGCCCGGTTCCCAGTTTTCGGAGCCGTCAGGCCGAGTGCCTCGGTTCGGGACCGCCTAACCACCTCCGTTTGCTTTATTTTTTGGTATGCATCTTATTTACTCCCTTTTGAGGGACACTGTGGTCCGAGAGACCAACTTCGTGGTCGAATACCACTTCCGGTGCCTAACAGTCAGTTTTCGGGGCCTCGGGCCGCGCGTTCTGGCCCCCGAACCTTCATTTTGCATCGGTTTGGGTTCATTTTTGGCAGGGACCTCTGTTTCATTGTTGAGAAGGTCGTAGAAGGGTGGGAGGCCAGTAATTGTTTCAGCAACCAGTTATATTCCTTCATCGCCCTCCGTCGCCCGTTTTTCTCACTCGAAAGCCAATGTTGACCACCCTAAGGCCACTTTTTCTTGCCCAAAACCACATATTTGTGTTGTAGACACACAGAGGCCACCAATATCACATGGCCGGCCAGTAATTGTCATTGACCCTTTTGAACCCCTCCAAAAAATGGCCTTTTCTCTCTCCTGGTTCACTGTCTCCAGTTTTTGACCACAGGGCTGTGTTGAGCACACATGGGAGGCCACCAATTTGTGGTGGCCGGCCACTAATGCCACTTGACCCTTGGCCAGCCGGCCATAGGGAGAGCCGGCCGGCCACCTAAACCCTAGCAAGCTAGCCGGCCATGATCCTCAGGGTTGGTACATTACAAATCTGTCCTCCTTTTCTCCCCAGATTTTGTATCCGGGAGGCTGCAGTTTTGGGGGCAAACTTGAATTGTTTCCCCTCCATTTTTCCCCCTCTTTCTCCCCCTCTTTTGCCTATATAAACAGCCCCCAGCCCTTGTCTTGAGGGTTAGAAAATTTTCTTTGAGCCTCTTGCATTGCATCCATCTCTCTCTATATTCCAAGCACCAAAACTCTCCAAATCCTACACCATTTCTACACCACCACCTAGCACCACACCACCACTCCATTCCAGAAGCTTGGAGGATCTTCTCAGAGCTTAGGAGGCATCTTTTCTCAAGCCAAACAGCTGTCAAAGATTAGGCTACAAGGGTAAGCACATTTCTCCTCCTTTTGGCCTTATTTTGCTCAATATATTGGCTTCTCTTGCTTGCATTTTTGGGCTCCGACCCTAACTGTAAAACATCATATTTTGAGGCCCTTTTCATGTTTGTTTAAGGGTCCTTCCCTTTTTAAGGTCCCTAGCCACCACTTGCCTCTTTACCTCTCTTGTATGCCTATTTCTTGTGTAGTATTTTAGTCCTATATTTAAAATGTTTTGAGCTCTGTCACAAACTGTAAAGTGGCTTATTTTGAGCCCTTCTTCAACATTGTTGAAGGGATCATCACTATTTGAGGCTTCCATTTTCCACTTGCCTTTATATCCCTCTTTTGGCCTTATTTTTGCATGATTTGTTAGCCTCTTGTGCTTCTATTTTTGGGCTCTGGTACGAACTATAAATGGCCTTATTTTGACCCCCTATTTATGTTTCATTAAGGGTCTTTTACTGTTTGAGGCATCCTTTTTGTACTTTGTGTTTAAACCTCTTTTTTTAGGCCTTATTTTGCATAGTATTTTAAGCATGCTTGTGCACTGTTTTGGGTTTGATCATAAACTGTAAAATGTCATATTTTGGGCCCCTCTTCAACATTTTTGAAGGGACCTCATCTGTTTGGGGCCGGAAGCCATCACTTCCTTCTTTGTCTCCCTTTTAGCCCATTTCTTGCATCATAGTTTAGCCATACTTGTGTATATTTTTGTGGCTTGTCATAAACTGTAAAGTATCATATTTTGGGTCCCTCTTCAACATTGTAGAAAGGACCTTCTCTTTTTAGGGCCAGAAGCTGCTACTTGCTTCATTATCTCTCTTTCGGGGCCATTCTTGCATGCTAGCATAGCCCCATTTGTGTTCACTGTTTTGCCTTGCTTAAAACTGTAAATATGCTTTTTTTGGGGCTTCCTTGATTCTTTATTCACACTTCATGTTCAAATAATGCATGCATTGCATAGCCATAGGTCATTCCATGCGCCTAATTTCATGTTTCGGGATTTATTTCATGCATCGGGTGTCATTTTGCCATCTTTCGGGGCTGTTTTGCATCACTTATTGCCACTGAAATTTGCATGCTAGTATGCCATATTCCATGCTTTGCCATGTCTTGTTAGAGTGGCATTTCGTACCTTAGGGTCGGTCCTCGGTTTGCGTGCATGTGTGCACGCATTTCGAATGTCTCATTTTCATCTAATGGCCTCTTATGTGAGTGTGGCTGAGGTCCACTTGTGTTAGTGTAAGTTCACATCGCATTGTGTATGCCATTTCATTCCATAGCGTTGTGTATGCTAGGTTGTATGTTAGCGCATTGTGTATGCCATGTTACCTCGTGCATCGTGTATGCCATTTCATAGCATGTTGCATGTTAGATTGTATCTTAGTCGCATTTCATGCATGTCATGCATATTGCATTGTGTTCGGGATAGGAGTTAGCCCGGGCACGAAACGAGGCGTTCGTACTCAGACTAAGAGTAACGTGTCTCAATTCCCGATCCGACACTCCGGATTGTCCATGATGGAGTTAGGACTTAGTTGTATATTCATGTGCATTCATTCCATATTGAGTTGTGCAATTCGATTCCTCGGCCATCATGCATCGATATGCGTGATTGGTGGCACGAGGATCGAGGCATGCATACATTTGTGAAAATACATTGCCATGCCCCTTTCCTGCTCTCTGTTGCAGCAAATCAAGAATCAGCAGTCTTCCGGGGCTTGGCGCGCTTTCCAAAAACTATTGCAAAACAGAGGCTAATTGGGGCATCACAGTGGTTTTCCGCGCAAAGGCAACTCGGATATGCATCATTCATCATCTGAAGAGGAGTCAAGGCAGTCTCTGGCTTGCATGCCAGTTTATTGTTTTCTTAGTTAATTTCTTAATTAATTAAGATTTTGTACATATTTAGACTGTATTATTTATTTGGACTATACTGTTCGGGACTGTATATTATTCTTTCGGACCCTCTGCGCGAGGGCATAATTGTAATAAGTGTGCGTGAGTGTGATGTATGTCTTCCAACCCCACGTCTTTCTTCCCTTTTTATTTACCAGCTTATGATGGTTAGATTAGGGCATGTTTCAATTAGCATACAGTATGATAGCATGTTTGCATTCATTTATCATCTTGCATGTCTTAGAGCTCGGCGCATCATACTAACGTGTTTGTATTTCAATTCTAAGTTGAATACATGTTAGTTGTAGCATTCCATACGCCATGTTTAGAATAGCCGAGCCCCTTTATAGTTGCATTTTTGCATGTGTTCCATTAGGCATTTCTGTATATTTAGGATCATGCATGGATTTCTAATCGGTGTCTGTTTTGGCTTGGAGTACCCGGTGAGTTTTATGCTTTAGCATCCTTGCATGCGTGTGAGTGCTGCCATGAATAGCATGCTTACCATGAGGCTATTTGCTTATGTGATATAACTGCCTGCATGCCTGTGGGTGAAGGTTGGGTTATTTGAATTGGAACAATTCATCAAATGTGTGTTTTAAGTCCACCAGATAGTGGCAAAATCATGTTTTCTAAGCCCACCCGAGGGTGGCAAATCTACGTCTTAGCCTACCTGTGGGTAGCACCATCAAACCATTTTTCAAACAAACAAACATGAAATATTTTGTTCCAATTCAGGCGACTCGGTCTATACTTGTATGCTGTGCGCATCACATAGTAAATCTAGGCTAATAACCGGAATAAGAATGCATAAAGTTTTCAAAATTAGATATCATGGTTAGTAGAGGCCGGTCTTTGATCAGGTGAGCGGGGGTGCTCACGAAGTGACCTTCCCCAATCGTACCCAAGTTCCCGAGCCGAGGCAACTTTGGTGATGACAGACACGTGGCCTTAGGCAACGAGTCGGGGTTTTCTAAATTTCCCAAAATAAAATATTTAGGTGGCGACTCTGTATCTGGCAAAGCAGTCTATGTTTGGCACTTCTTTCAAAAATCTGTTTTCTCAAAACGATTTGCCGGATTTGGACTCTTTGGTTCAGATTAAGAACTGTGACACAAATCGAGTCCGAGCTGTAGCGAGGTCCCCCGCGGGCTTGTCTACAGTTTCTGGCGACTCTACTAGGGATTTAGAGAACTTGACTCGAACTCATGATATCTGGTTTTGACCACACTTGTGTGTTTCTTTGCATTGCATTTGCATCGGTGCGCCTAGGACACCGTGTTTGCCATCTGCTATTCCTGAACGGTTTGCTGGAGGCTTGTCTTGTCAAGGTATGACCATAAGGTCGACGGTTATGGCTCTGCCAAGATAGAACACAAACCCTTGCTTACCGGCACCTTTTGACCATTCGACCTAGTGTATATTCGGAATCCATAGTGACCATTCCAAGCTAGGACAGGTTGCTTACCCGATAGGTTGTTTGAAACCGCTGCATGCATAGTGAAACCCTAGCTCCTGACAAAATAGGATAGGGAAACCCTACCCCAACATAGGGGTGTTTTCGCTCTTACTTGCTTGTTATGTGCTTTAGAGTGCGTCTCTATACGAATGCATGCATCAGTTTACAAGTTTGGGCATCAGGCCTGCAGGCACCGGTTCGGTATTTTGGGATCCAGTTTACCTGAGGGTATCAGTTTGCAGGACAGAGATTTGGGCAGAATTTAGTAGAGGGCACACTCATTCAAATTATGCTCGTATCTGTTCAAGTGAAATTAGGCTGAGATGCTGTCCATTTTCTCTTTTGCTAGGTAGTCTTGGAACCATAGCTTCAGAAGGCTCCAATATCCCTCGGGTACACCAAACTTGTGCTGATAGACTTTGTCAGGTCAGAGATTCAGTTCAAGGGCAATCAGTGTTCCTTTACCAGAGGCAGGGTGGAAAGTTCGGTCAGGCATAGACCACCAAGTCAAAGCTACTACCGATTGGTCTTTGAACAGCCAGGTTGAGATTTCGAGTCTACTGCAGAGATAGATATACTGGTGGTTCAATCAGATCAGGACAGTATGTCAGGCTTAGAAGAGATGGTGCGCCAGCTCCAGGATAGTATGAAAGCCATGCAGCAAGATGCTGTCCGTCAAGCGGAATTCACCAAGCAACAGGCCGTGGTCATAGCCCAACAGGCAGAGACAATTGCCAGGTTAGAGCAGCAAACTGGGGTATCTACTTCACACCAGGCTCCTCCCCCACCAAGAGTTCCCATACTCGGGGAGGCAACCCACGTCCAGGATGTTACGGACATTCCAGGCGGGCCAACTCCGCCCCTGGTTCTACCCCAGCTATCTAAAACACCCACCAACCTACCAGACTCCCCCTTTGAGTTCAAGACGGACCCCACAGCATTGAAAGTGAGCAAGCTTGAGGAATTGTTCAAAAAGTCTCAGGGGGCCCATTCTATTCCTGATATAGAGGATGGTTATACCGACTCAGTGGTGACATTACCAGATCGGTTCAAGATGCCACATATCGATCAATTCGATGGCTCTGAAGACCCAATGGTGCACCTCCAACTATTTTCTGATATCTTAAGGCCAATGGGTTTGACCACAGCCCAGAAATTGTCATTATTCAAATTAACCTATGCAGGATAGCCGCAATCTGGTATGCAAAATTGGAGAGCTCTGTGAAACAGAACTGGGAAGAGCTGGCTGAGGCCTTTATTGCTCAATACTCCTACAACACACAGATCGAGGTCACAACTCATGATCTCGAAGTTACCCGCCAAGAACCAAAGGAGGGTTTCTCCGAATTCGTGACGAGATGGAGAGCAAAGGCCTCAATGATGACTACAAGGCCTTCCAACAAAGATCATATCAGGATGATTGTTTGGAATTTGCATGGCAAGTTGCTGCAAAAGATGGTCATTTTACCTCTGTTTACCTTTCCAGCCCTTCATGAAATGGGGGTTCAAATCGAGGATGCCATCAGACAAGGGATCTTTGCAGAAGATAATGAGCCTTTGAAGAGGAATGTTGCTCGCAATTCCAATGCTACTACTGATGATAGCACAGCTGCGAAATGCTCAGAAGTAGACACTATCACCACTTCCCTCAATGGCCAAGAACCAACCACTTCAACTCGGTCCCAAGCCCGAAAATTCCATCCTCTTTACATGAGTGTCTCTCAAGCTTTGAAAAAGCTACGAGAAGAAGGGCACCTAGAACTTCTAGAACCCCAACCCCTTCCAAACCCTCTTCCGCCAAGATATGACCCAGCTAAATACTGTGCCTACCATCAATAGCACGGTCATGATACGAACCGTTGCATCCGCCAACGTCATAAGATTCAGGATCTTATTGACGAAGAGACCCTAGCTCCACCAAAAGGACCTCAGATTAGTACTGACCCGTCACCTCTACATCTCAACCTCATCCATATACTGCCGTCCACCTATGACCTTGGCATATACATCACCCTAGCCCATCTACCCACGCCTGAGGTGTTCATTCCAGAAAGCATGGACTTATGCATGATGGATGCACCTGGACCACAATCATCTCAAACCCGTGAGCCCACTACTTCTGAGCTAAAGAGAATGATCGAAGATCTTCAGAGAACTGTGACAGATTTGGCCTCTGGGACATTGACTCTGTCATCAACCATATCACATACCAGGGAGTTCATGTCAAAAGGCTCCCCAGTCTTGGAATGGGCTACATTTGAGGAATGCCAATCCCTTGGCAAAGTGGAGGCGAGTGGAAAGAACAAGATAGGGGCGGACATGGATCCCCATGAACATCTTTTGTTGGCTGTTGAGGCTTTGAAAGCCGAGGGACTGAACAAAGAACAAGTGCTCACAGTTGTTGCAAAAACTGTGGATGACATTTTCGTCACTCAAGTTGGGGGCAATTTGAATCAAGGGGCAAGCCGGGAGAAGGGTCGTTGTATCAAAAACGTTCCTTTCAGCTATAATCCTGCACTCAGAAGAGATCAACAAACCGAAGACACTGCCAATCCCTATTTGGTGCGCCCGAAAAAATCCACAAGCCTTGAAGTACCAACCCCGAGGTCGGAGGGTCTTCCATGCCCTCTATATGCCTTTGTCCAAAGCTCTCCAAATCCTTGTTGGACAAAGCCATCTCAAACCCCTTGAGCCTTGGCCTCTCTCGAACCCTCTTCCGGCTACGCATGATGCTACCCAGTACTGCGCGTACCATCAGCAAACCGGCCATACTACCGATGACTGCTTCCGTCTTCGCCATGAAGTACAGGATCTATTTGACAATGGGGCCATCTTCCCGCCGAGCTCAACAAAGTCTATCGGCACTGGATCGGTGAACTTGGGGATAATGTGATGTGATCGGGGGATGAACCACCTGCGGGCAGCGCTTGATTAACTCCAGACGTGGAATGGCATGTACTGTTCTGAGCAATATGCAAATACCAGTTTTGCTACATTCTGACTTGGGTATTGAGTCAGTCTTGTTGTTTTGTTTTGAGTCCATCCTTTTGTTTTGAGTCAGTCTTTTCATACTAAGTCAGTAGGGTCTGTCTTGTTGTATCGAGTCAGTCCTGTTTTACAAAGGTCGGGTGATTCCGGAGGGTGTTACCTCGGGCGCCACCATTTTGTTTCGCGTTTATCTTTTCGTTTTGTCTTGAGTCATTTACGCATGAGCCGGTTACACCATCGATTACGAATGAAAGCAATGGTGGTTTTTACACTTTTGTGCTTATACGCCTTGTGCGGTTGTGCGGAGAGTTTGAGCAAACGACAATACTTTTTGCCTACTTTTCTGTGCCTCGAACTCATTGCATTGACCTAAGTTTTTCAAAACCTTTTGAACACTGCGGTAAAAACGAAGAGGAAGGAATTCCTCGGGTTTTGCAAAAATTTGATCAACTGAGAGAAAGAGAGGCGTGCTAAACCCTTAATTAATGAAATCATGCTTGTTAATGTGAGTACTGGGAAGGATCCTGGCTTGATCCATATTGGTTCTACACTGTCTTTAGCGCGAGCGATTGGTCGCTTCCTTAAAAGATTTCAAAAAATGTTTTTGCGCGATCCTGCGAAGACCTGTGTGGAATCGCTCTTGAGATTGTGCAGCCTAGGATTGCTTTCAGCCTCGAGACTCGACCCCTTGCTTTCAAACCTTGGACCTTAATTTAGAGTGTTCAACGGTCAACCGCAATGTGAGGCTTGTGTGGCCAGATTCGAAGCAGCCCGCAACCTAGGGGCAGAAAAATGTCAGATGTGCTCGAAGAGCCGAAGATGGATCATCCTGCAAATCAATGAAGACTGGTAAGAATGCCAAATCCCAGAGGGAGGAAGAAGAAAGTATTGCTGAAGAAAAACTGAGTTCCGATCCACAACACCAGGGGCAAATTTAACCCCCATTGGATGGACTCCTGCATCATCAGAAAACAGCAGCCATTCTCTTGGATTCGGATGACTTCAGGATCTCAAAACCATTTGACATGGACAAAGCTACACTTTTACCCTTGAGAGGCTCGTTGGGCCGAAAACCCGAAAGGGCGACCCAGGCAAAAGTTAGAGCAAAAAAAAAAAAAAATGCAAAGAATGAAAAAAAAAAAAAAAAAGAAAAGAAAAAAAAAATGAAGAAAATGCAAAGAAAAGAAAGAAAAAAAAGAAGAGAATCAGAAAAACAAAGCTCGCAAGGTTGAAAACCCGCAACAGGCGCCTTGGCAAAAATTAGAGCATAAAAAGAAAAGGTTAAATACCCGAGTGTACCTTAACCCCGAACTACGTAAGGCTTGATTCCCATCTTTGGGATACGTAGGCAACTTCATTCTGAAGTCCAGCCACAAACACCTCCAAATCAATTGTGTCCATGTAATGGTTTTGATCATCTTTGCCTTCTCTATATTCGAGAGTTCGGTTATAATCATCGCTCCGAGGACTGACTACAATGCGCTGCGGTGCCATTCAAACAAGGGGCAACTTTCCGTTGCCATTCAATGCGCCGCGGTGCCGTTCAAACAAGGGGCAACTTTCCGTTGCCATGCAGCTCCCTTTGAGCAAGGGGCAATTTTCCTTCAGATATGAGGTTACGCATCTCAAGAGTATGTTCCGCGCTCTTTGAATAGTGGTCGTTTGCAAAAACAGTTTTTGAGAATTTTTACTAAGGTTGACTAATTTTCTCTCAAAAATTATTCCATTTTTCCAAAAAACTGGACCATTTCTTGGACCCAAAAAAGGAAAATTTTCAGTGCTCATAGCCTGACTTGCATGATTTCAAATCAAAAATCGAACAAGCATCTTAATCAAACTCTTATGCTGATCAAAATTGTTTTAGTAGAAAACCAAAACAAAAAAAATGGTCAAAATGATGAACTAGGGGTACATTTGAGTCAGGCTTCCTGTCTTTTCCCCATTGTCAATGCATTTGCCGAAAAGGGCACCATATTCGCCAGAAAAGGGCACCACTGAAGCTAATTGCAAAGGGCTGAAAGCTCTCTCGTCCTCCGAGCAACGAGGTGTCGAGCCAAGTGCGAAGCACGAACTGGAATGGATCAAGATATTCCACTCCCTCATCCGGACAAATCTAATCACGTCTAAACTCCCCAGCAGAGCATCATCGATCGATGTCAACTGCAGATTTGCTACACACCCAGTTGTAGCGCAACCCCTCTGTAGGAGAAACTAACTGTTGTAAACAAGAATGAGAATCTGGTAGAATACCGGGGGCAAGAGCCCACAACTTCATGCTTATCCATCAACCACCCAAGGGAGGGATTGAAAAATGAGAGATTGAAGAATAGAGAGATGTGCGATGAGAGAAAAAGTGAGAAAAGGGCTTTTTCAGAAAAACAGAGCTTGAGGGCCGAGTGATGTGAGAATCACAAATGAGAAAGGGTGGGAAACAATACCCAGAGAAACTGGCTCCTCGTGCACCAAGAGGTCTCTTGCCTTTGTAACACATCCGAGTGTTGTGTTTGTGTCTTTGTTTGTCTCGATTCTTGTTTTGAGTCGTTTTGAGTGTCAACGGATGTGTTTAGGTTGTTTTATCTTTTCCTTTCTGTTGTTGAGTCACCGCGCGCTGTGTTTAGTCGTAGGCTCAATACCGGTCAAGAACTCATCTCTCAATTTCAAAAAATAATAAAATCGTTTTGCGCTCGAAAGTGCCATCTTTGTTCTCCACATCTGCAAAACAAAGATTTGTTCTCTCATAAAAGCGCAGGTTGAACCCGGTCATGTGAAACAAGAAAACTAGGACCTATCTGAAGCTATGTGGTTTCCAGCGCAAAAACAAAAGCAAAAGAGGAAAATGTCGTATCTCGAGTTTGTTTCAACTTTAGTAAGTTAGAGACTACATTACGTGTGTACCTCTTGAGTCTTGCCAATGCTCCAAAGTATGAGTGTACCTCTACCTCAAGCTCAAAGATCAAGTCGGCTTCAAGCAGAATGGCGTCGAAGTGCTCTCCACAGTACCATTCCGCAGAGCATCTTGGTTTGTGTTCGCGATGAGTTCCTAGGAGACCAAGCTGCGGTGGAAACTAGAGTTCGAATGGCTGTAGCCTAGAACACAAAGGTTCGGGATTTCCGAGACTAAAGTTTGGTTTAAATACCCAGAGGCGTGCCCTCGGCTTGAAATCTGTATGGAAGCCCCATAGGTTGAGATAGCGTGTATGCGCCACAATTCTCGATACTGAACCAACCTAGTCTGTCACCCCGTTGGAGAATAGGGAAAGTTGTGAATACGATCAAGAAAACAATGGTGGCGCGGTTGTGGCTCCTACATCTGAGATGTTGTTACTTGTCATCGATTTGGGGCCTTTGTCTGCTGCGAGTTAAAGGTAAAGTGTTAAAACGCATGGAGGAGCCCCCATCGAGTAGAGTAGAGCGGTTCACCGCCACTCACCTCATGAGGTGCTTTCTAAAGCGCCGCTTTGTCCACTTATTGCTTTCCTTAAGCATCATGCATTGTAATGCATTATACCTATCAAGTTTCTGTCTCAGTCATGCACGATATTGTATGTACGGTTCATTCAAAGAAGTTCCGTTTCAGATCATTCACTTAGTGTATCGATCACACTCTCATTCATTTAGTGTATCAATCACACTTCATTCACTTAGTGTATCAATTACACTCTCATTCATTTAGTGTATCAATCACACTTCATTTGCTTAGTATATCAATTACGTCTCATTCATTTTGTGTATCTATCACACACATTCTCACTTTTGTGTATCTATCACACACATTCTCATTTTGTGTATCAATCACACTTCACTCATTCTGTGTACCTATCACACACATTCTCATTTTGTGTATCAATCACACTTCACTCATTCTGTGTACCTATCACACACATTCTCGTTTTCTATATCACACTTTTAGTGTATCAATCACATTCTGTTCACATAGTGCATCTATCACACTTTGTGTTCGCTTTTAGTGTATCAATCACACTCTGTTCACATAGTGCATCTATCACACTTTGTGTTCACATCCAATATATCTATCATACTCTGTTCACATAGTGCATCGATCACACTTCGTGTTCACCTTCAGTATATCAATCATACTTGTTCACTAAGTGCATCTATCACACTTCGTGTTCACATTTAGTATATCAATCACACTCTGTTCACATAGTGCATCTATCACACTTCGTGTTCACTTTTAGTGTATCAATCACACTCTGTTCACTTAGTGCATCTATCACACTTTGTGTTCGCTTTTAGTGTATCAATCACACTCTGTTCACTTAGTGCATCTATCACACTTCGTTTTCACCTTTAGTATATCAATCATACTTTGTTCACTAAGTGCATCTATCACACTTCGTGTTCACCTTTAGTATATCAATCATACTTGTTCACTAAGTGCATCTATCACACTTCGTGTTCACATTCAGTATATCTATCATACTCTGTTCACATGGTGCATCTATCACACTTTGTGTTCCCTTTTAGTGTATCAATCACACTCTGTTCACTAAGTGCATCTATCACACTTTGTGTTCACCTTTAGTGTATCCATCACACTCGTTTCACTTTGTATATCTATCACACGCTTGCTTTGTGTATCTATCACACACTCACCTAGTTTATCTATCACACTTTGCTTCATATAGTGTATCCATCACACTCGCTTCACTTTGTGTATCTATCACACGTTCGCTTTGTGTATCTATCACACACGCTCACTTCGTGCATCAATCACACACTTCGTTCACCTTTGTGTATCTATCGCATATGTTCGTGAAGATTTCATAATTTTTCTTACATCCTTTCTGCATGAGGTATAGTTTGGTTCGAGTTTACTTGCTTGCCTAGCATTCGCTTAAAATGTTGCATTTATTTTGCATAATTGCTTCATTACAACTCTCTTTGCATGATCATGAGTGATATCCGGCTTCGCATAGCGTATAAGTCCAATCTTCAAACCGGCTTCGCGTAGCGTATAAGTCTAATTTTCAAACCGGCTTCGCGTAGCGTATAAGTCCAATTATCAAAATCTTCCTGCATATCATTTTGCATCCTACCCTTGAACTACGCTGGTTTGATTCCTTACAAAAGGATACGTAGGCAGCCTACGGACACAACCATTTATTTATCTATATTTTGTTTGTTTGTCCAAGTCTTCGACCTTGTCAAAAATGGGTCGTCTCTAGGCTTTGACATTCACTCCCGTCACTTCTTGACTTCCAAGTTCTGTTAAAGAGGGGCAACTGTAGACACCCCATTTTTGACCGACCTTAAGACTCAGACGTCACCGATTGAGCACTTGGTGATGTTGCATATCGTGCTTGTTCCGAAGTTTCAGAGTCTCAGCTGCGAGCCTTGCCTTCGGACTTCCGAGCTTTTCTGTGCTTTGCCTCGGTTTGCAAACCAGGCTTTGTTTTCTCTGTTTTCTCTTCCCGACGGGAGGGAGAGGTCTCATAGATCATCTCTCAGTGGCCGTAGGCTACGTTTCATGGTCGTAGGCCATTTTTCCCATTTCGGAGCCCGGTTCCCGGTTTTCGGAGCCATCAAGCCGAGTGCCTCGGTTCGGGACCGCCTAACCACCTCCGTTTGCTCTGATTTTTGGCATGCATCTTATTTACTCCCTTTTGAGGGACACTGTGGTCTGAGAGACCAACTTCGTGGTCGAATACCACTTCCGGTGCCAAACAGTCAATTTTCGGGGCGCGTTCTGGCCCCCGAACCTTCATTTTGCATCGGTTTGGGTTCATTTTTTGCAAGGACTTATGTTTCATTGTTGAGAAGGTCGTAGAAGGTGGGAGGCTAGTAATTGTTTCAGCAACCAGTTATATTCCTTCATCGCCCTCCGTCGCCCGTTTTTCTCACTCGAAAACCAACGTTGACCACCTTAAGGCCACTTTTTCTTGCCCAAAACCACATATTTGTGTTGTAGACACCTGGGAGGCCACCAATATCACATGCCCGGCCAGTAATTGTCATTAACCCTTTTGAACCCCTCCAAAAAATGGCCTTTTCTCTCTCCTACTTCACTGTCTCCAGTTTTTTACCACAGGGCTGTGTTGAGCACACATGGGAGGCCACCAATTTGTGGTGGCCGGCCACCAATGCCACTTGACCCTTTTGACCCTTGGCCGGCCATGGGGAGAGCCGGCCGGCCACCTAAACCTTAGCAAGCTGGCTGGCCATGATCCTCAGGGTTGGTACATTACAAATCTATCCTCCTTTTCCCCCCAGATCTTGTATCCGAGAGGCTGCAGTTTTGATGGGAAACTTGAATTGTTTTCCCCCCATTTTTTCCCCTCTTTCTCCCCCTCTTTTGCCTATATAAACAGCCCCCAGCCCTTGTCTTGAGCGTTAGAAAATTTGCTTTGAGCCTCTTGCATTGCATCCCTCTCTCTCTATATTCCAAGCACCAAAACTCTCCAAATCCTACATCATTTCTACACCACCACCTAGCACCACACCACCACTCAATTCCAGAAGCTTGGAGGATCTTCTCAGATCTTAGGAGGCATCTTTTCTCAAGCCAAAAAGCTATCAAAGATTAGGCTACAAGGGTAAGCACATTTCTCCTCTTTTTGGCCTTATTTTGCTCAATATATTAGCTTCTCTTGCTTGCATTTTTGGGCTCCGACCCTAACTATAAAACATCATATTTTGAGGCCCTTTTCATGTTTGTTTAAGGGTCCTTCCCTGTTTAAGGTCCCTAGCCACCACTTGCCTCTTTACCTCTCTTGTATGCCTATTTCTTGTGTAGTATTTTAGGCCTATATGTAAACTGTTTTGAGCTCTGTCATAAACTGTAAAGTGGCTTATTTTGAGCCCTTATTCAACATTGTTGAAAGGCTCATCACTGTTTGAGGCTTCCATTTGCCACTTGCCTTTATATCCCTCTTTTGGCCTTATTTTTGCATGATTTGTTAGTCTCTTGTGCTTCTTTTTTTGGGCTCTGGTACGAACTATAAATGGCCTTATTTTGACCCCCTATTCATGTTTCATTAAGGGTCTTTTACTGTTTGAGGCATCCTTTTTGTACTTTGTGTTTAAATCTCTTTTTTTAGGCCTTATTTTGCATAGTATTTTAAGCATGCTTGTGCACTGTTTTGGGTTTGATCATAAACTATAAAATGCCATATTTTGGGCCCCTCTTCAACATTTTTGAAGGGCCCTCATCTTTTTGGGGCCGGAAGCCATCACTTCCTTCTTTGTCTCCCTTTTGGCCCATTTCTTGCATCATAGTTTAGCCATACTTGTGTATATTTTTGTGGCTTGTCATAAACTATAAAATATCATATTTTGGGTCCCTCTTCAACATTGTAGAAGGGCCCTTCTCTGTTTAGGGCCATTAGCTGCTACTTGCTTCATTATCTCTCTTTCGGGGCCATTCTTGCATGCTAACTTAGCCCCATTTGTGTTCACTGTTTGGCCTTGATTAAAATTGTAAATATGCTTGTTTTGGGGCTTCCTTGATTCTGTCTTCACACTTCATGTTCAAATAATGCATGCATTGCATAGCCATAGGTCATTCCATGCGCCTAATTTCATGTTTCGGGATTTATTTCATGCATCGGGTGTCATTTTGCCATCTTTCGGGGCTGTTTTGCATCACTTATTGCCTCTGAAATTTGTATGCTAGTATGCCATATTCCATGCTTTTTCATGTCTTGTTAGAGTGGCATTTCGTGCCTTAGGGTCGGTCCTCGGTTTGCGTGCATGTGTGCACGCATTTCGAATGTCTCATTTTCATCTAATGGCCTCTTATGTGAGTGTGGCTGAGGTCCACTTGTGTTAGTGTAAGTCCATATCGCGTTGTGTATGCCATTTCATTCCATAGCGTTGTGTATGCTAGGTTGTATGTTAGCACATTGTGTATGCCATGTTACCTCGTGCATCGTGTATGCCATTTCATAGCATGTTGCATGTTAGATTGTATCTTAGTCGCATTTCATGCATGTCATGCATATTGCATTGTGTTCGGGATAGGAGTTAGCCCGAGCACGGGAAACGAGGGGCGTTTCGTACTCCGAGTGACGGAACGTGTCTCAATTCCCCAGTCACCGACACTCCGGATTGTCCATGATGGAGTTAGGACTTAGTTGTATATTCATGTGCATTCATTCCATATTGAGTTGTGCAATTCGATTCCTCGGCCATCATGCATCGATATGCGTGATTGGTGGCACGAGGATCGAGGCATGCATACATTTGTGAAAATACATTGCCATGCCCCTTTCCTGCTCTCTGTTGCAGCAAATCAAGAATCAGCAGTCTTCCGGGGCTTGGCGCGCTTTCCAAAAACTATTGCAAAACAGAGGCTAATTGGGGCATCACAGTGGATTTCCGCGCAAAGGCAACTCGGATATGCATCATTCATCATCTGAAGAGGAGTCAAGGCAGTCCCTAGCTTGCATGCCAGTTTATTATTTTCTTAGTTAATTTGTTAATTAATTAGGATTTTGTACATATTTGGACTGTATTATTTATTTGGACTATACTGTTTGGGACTGTATATTATTCTTTCGGACCCTCTGCGCGAGGGCATAATTGTAATAAGTGCGCGTGAGTGTGATGTATGTCTTCCAACCCCACGTCTTTCTTCCCTTTTTATTTACCAGCTTATGATGGTTAGATTAGGGCATGTTTCAATTAGCATACAGTATGATAGCATGTTTGCATTCATTTATCTGTCTTGCATGCACCGGGCTCGGCGCATCATACTAACTGCGTTTGTATTTCAATTCTAAGTTGAATACATGTTAGCTGTAGCATTCCATACGCCATGTTTAGAATAGCCGAGCCTACTATAGTTGCATTTTTGCATGTGTTGCATTAGGCATTTCTGTATATTTAGAATCATGCATGGATTTCTAATTGGTTTCTGTTTTGGCTTGGAGTACCCGGTGAGTTTTATGCTTTAGCATCCTTGCATGCGTGTGAGTGCTGCCATGAATAGCATGCTTACCATGAGGCTATTTGCTTATGTGATATAACTGCCTGAATGCCTGTGGGTGAAGGTTGGGTTATTTGAATTGGAACAATTCATCAAATGTGTGTTTTAAGTCCACCAGATAGTGGCAAAATCATGTTTTCTAAGCCCACCCGAGGGTGGCAAATCCACGTCTTAGCCTACCTGCGGGTAGCACCATCAAACCATTTTTCAAACAAACAAACATGAAATATTTTGTTCCAATTCAGGCGACTCGGTCTATACTTGTATGCTGTGCGCATCACATAGTAAATCTAGGCTAATAACCAGAATAAGAACGCACAATGTTTTCAAAATTAGATATCATGGTTAGTAGAGGCCGGTCTTTGATCGGGTGAGCGGGGGTGCTCACGAAGTGACCTTCTCCAATCGTACCCAAGTTCCCGAGCCGAGGCAACTTTGGTGATGACGGACACGTGGCCTTAGGCAACAAGTCAGGGTTTCCTAAATTTCCCAAAATAAAATATTTAGGTGGCGACTCTGTATCTGGCAAAGCAGTCTATGTTTGGCACTTCTTTCAAAAATCTGTTTTCTCAAAACGATTTGCCGGATTTGGACTCTTTGGTTCAGATTAAGAACCGGTGACAAATCGAGTCAGCTGGCGAGGTCCCCATGAACTGTCTCTGAGTTCTAAATGTGGAAGAAAACACACTAGGATCTATGTTATTGTACTACAAGTGCCTGCTTCAAGTGTGGCAAGATTGGCCACATGGTAAAAGATTGTCCACTTATGGCCGAAAATACCAACCGCCCTGTGGGAAGTTTAGCTGGATCTGTTTCTGTACCGAGAACAAATATAAGAACCAATACGCGAGAAGAAACCTTGAGGCAAGGGAGAGTGTTTGCACTTGTGCCAAGAGATATTCAGAATACCGAATCTGTGGTGTTAGGTATACTTCCTATTTATGCCCAAAATGCATGTGTTGATAGATTCTGGATCTGCACATTCATTTGTGTCACATGCTTTCTCTCAGAAATTGACTAGACCATTAGAACTTATAAATTCTCTATTATCTGTATCTGCACCATTTGGGGGTTCTATGCTATGTGCTTATGTGTATCCGGCATGCGATGTTGTGATTAATGATGTGATGTTATATGTTGATTTGCTACCCTTGAATATTGATCATTTTGATTATATATTGGGTATGGATTGGTTGACAAAGTACCATGCCACCATTGACTATGTTGCTAAATCTGTTATATTTTGGTCACCGGATTACCTGAGTTTTTATTTGTTGGAAATGGTGTAATTCCTCCTCCATATTTGATCTCTTCTATGAAAGCCAATAAACTGCTGAGGAAAGGTTGTATGGGTTATTTGTGTTGTGTATTAACTGTGCCTGCAGATAGTACTAATATGGAAAATATCCTTATAGTCAATGAATTTCCTAAGGTGTTTCCTAATGAATTTCCTGGAGAATTGATAGATAGGGAAATTGAATTTACCATTGAGATAGTACTTGGAACACAACCAATTTCTAAGACCCCATACAGAATGTCCACAATTGAATTGAAAGAACTTGAAGGGGGCACAATTATTCAAGCTTATTTGTATGGAACCTAGTTGGGCTAAAACGAAGGTCCCCACTCCGAAGTGGGCCCCCTCTCCCACTCTAAGATGGGTCAAGCTAAGGGTTCAGTCTTGTCTCATTCCCTACTTCGAAGTAGGGAAGGCCATGGGCCTAGCCCTAATACCCATCCCAACTTATGTCGTTACACAATTGATGGTGGCACAGTATTTAAATAACCAGTCCATACCCAGAATTATATCAAAATGTCTAAAGTCCAAGGGAAACAAATCTACATACAAGGTATCATTCCCAATAAGCATATCACAAAATCGACATATAGATGTACACAACATAGATTCCCCAGATGGAGCAGATACGCATAACAAATATGGCAATAATTCTAGAGATCTACTCAATCTAGATGCAAATGCATAAGTTACAAAGAAGTGTGTTGGTCTGGAGTCAATTAACACAAAAAGCATCCTAATTACATATAGAGATAGTACCTGAGACGACGGTTTCTGCGTTCTGTGTATCACCTAGAACGAGTGCAAAGACTCTCCCTTACCTCACGGTGTCTCTGGTGGTAGTAGGCCCCGTAGTGTTTCCTGATTTTGGGATCGATGCAGTTGAGGTTGCAGCTAACTTTCCACTATTTTGATTACAATCCCTAGCCATATGTCCTGTTTTACCACACTTAAAGCAGGCCCCTGAAACACGGTAGCAAACCCCACGATGTCTTTTACCACATTGGTTGCACATTGGAGACGTATCTCTTGAAGAATTTGAAGTTCTTAAGGAGCCCGTATCCTGTTTCTTTGAAAGTCTTTTCTTTGAAAAGAAGCCCTGCCTTTTACTTTTCCAATCAGTTGGTGATTTATTCTGCCTAGCTATGATAGTTTCTGATATTATGGCCTGATCTAGCACATCAATATAGGTTTCTAGCTTTAGTATTCACCTTCTCTAAGATATCATCTCAAAGACCACCCTCAAACTTTCTCGCTTTCTTATAGTTAATATCGACAATGTACAGCGCAAATCTAGCCAATTCAATAAACTTGGCCTCATACTCAGCTACTGTCACGTTGCCTTACTTAAGTTCCATGAACTCTGACACTTTCCTATCACGAACACATTGTGGAAAGTATTTGTCGTAGAAAATTTCCAAGAACCGTGCCCAGCCAATATCTTTATTGCTTTCATGCATCAACATCCACCACCTTCTCATTTCATCTTCTAGTGTAACACCTTCTGTGTTTCTAAACAAGGAAACACTTTAAACAACTTTTCTATGCCAAGGACCCACGCTTCAGCCTTCAATGGATCCAATCCTCCATGAAACTGTGGCGGTTTCATTTTCTTAAATTTTTTGATGAGAGCTATGGTTCAATCATTGTTTTGCAAGTCGTGTATAAGCAGTACTGGAAGTGGAGGCGGAGGGTGTGGTAGTTGCCACTGTTGCTGCCACTGTTGTTGTTGTCTCAATGTTTTGCCATGTCCTGTATTAATCTATCCATCCTATCTATTCTGGCAGTAGAGGACTCCTCTAATTCATCAGCTTTTGTCATCACCATTATCTGATTAAGCTTGCATTATTCTTTATACAAAAATGTACACGAGTATGCATATATATATATATATATATTTAAGTAATTCACAATGCAAGTAAATCACAAGGCACATAGCACACAGTCATTCATTTCAAGATATTTAAGTTTATTTTCAATGCCTTCAAGTTCATACTTATCACATGAATGTATCCGAGATCTTTTCTGAACACTCTATTACTCCTTTAGACAAGTGTGTGAGTTATCAATTTGTGCTTTGATACCACTCTGTCATGAACCGAACCCGCTCTTGTAGGTTAAGGTCATAACCGGTTAGTAATCATAAGATTACCTACGACCTTTGACAAAACCAAACACAAATTATAATAGTAAAGGTGCCAAACGGAAGCATTCTAAAAAAATTTGTCCATTGAGCTGTGCTTACATGGCATACCAAAACAACTTTCACATATATCATAATAAGTCACACCACAACCAAAATAAACATCTTGTTCATCCAGGATCATACAAATGTATGGCCGGCCAAACAAAAGGTCTATATACATAGATGACCCAACAGATCCACCAAAATAACAAAATGGGTAAATCAAAGAACAAAACAAGTCTCGTGCATGAGACATTCATGCTGACTCCACAAAAACTTGCACTCCTCTCACATTATTCACTGAAGCTGAGGTTGGACATCTCTTTGCTCACCTACATACATATACATGAGAGTGAGCGAAAGCCCAGTGAATAATACCAAAGTAAAGAGGTTATATGAAAGAAATACTCTAACAAGTACCATCTTTGTCAAACACAACAAACGACCTTAGGCCCATTCATATTCTTAGCAAATATGTCAAACGGCCTCAAGCCCAAACATATCAAATGGCCTTGGGCCCACCCAGTTCATTCATAGCAAACAGCCTTGGGTTCAATCATCGTATCAAACGGCCTCTGGCCCAATCATTATATCAGACGGCCTTTGGTTCAATTATATCAAACGGCCTCTAGCCCATTATTTTCATATTCATGTATATGCGTATTTCACATTCATGATCATATTCAAACGGCCTTAGGCCTAATGCATTTGTATTCAGATGGCCTTAGGTCCATTGTATGCTTATCAAATATATCAAACAGCCTCAGGCTCAATTCATGTTCTTCACAGATCTTATACAAAAATTTGGCATAAAGCATACTCATTCATAATTTAGACCAACAAATCCATGAAGCTTATACGAAAGTAGCAGTTGGAAAGTAACATACTTGAAAATATCTTTAGTAAGATATTACTTACAATGTTCCATCGATGGATTTGCCCTTGTGCTTGACCCTACACATTTCATAACATATTGGGTCACAAACAATTCAATTTGTTCTTAACTTATTATTTCTCTTACGCCTCTTTTTTATCCATTTAGTTCATTTACAATGTTCAATGAATGCCTAAGAGTGCTTAGAAATGAAAGGAAACGGAAAACGGAACATAAAATAACTTTTCAAAATTTCTAAAACAGGGCTCTTCGCCCGAGCACAGCTTTAGTCACTCGAGCGGCCTGTAAAACTCTTGAAAAGTATTGGTTGCATGCATTTTATGCTCAAGTGAGACTTTTGACGGTCGAGTGAGGAGTTTTGTACAATAGGGTTCGTTTGAGCGCAAGTCATCACCCAGACTTGAGATAGCTTTAGGTTGGCCATTTTCAATTGCAACTCGCTCCAAGATTAGGAAGCCTTTTGGCGTGAAATTTTTGGCATGTGATGTGGTCGATAATGGAGCCAAAATCCCAAAGGCTAAATCTACCACAGTTCTCTAAAGATCTTCAATCATGCTCATTAGCTCAGAAGTAGTGGGTTTATGGATTTGAGATGATTAGGGTTCAAGTGCATCCATCATACACAAGTCCGTGCTTTCTGGAATGAACACCTCAGGCTTGGGTAAATGGGCCAGGATGATGTATATGTTAGGGTTGTAGGTGGATGGTAGTGTATGGATTAGGTTGAGGTGTAAAGATAATGGGTTAGTAGTGGTCTGAGGTCCTTTTGGTAGAGCTATGATCTTTTCGTTAACAAGATCCTGAATCTTATGACGGAGGCGGATACAACGGTTTGTATCATGACTGTGTTGCTGATGATAGGCACAGTATTTAACAGGGTCATATCTTGGTGGAAGAGGATTTGGGAGGGGTCGGGGTTCTAAGAGCTCTAGGTACCCTTTTTCTAGCATCATTTTCAAGGCTAGAGAGAGACTCATGTAAAGAGGATGGAAATTTCGGGCTTGGGGCCGAGTTGAAGTGGTGGGTTTTTGGCTATTGATGGGAGTGGTGATAGTGTTTACTTCTGAGCATTTCACAGCTGTGCTACCATTGGAGCTACGAACAACATTCCTCCTTATAGGTTTATTACCTTCCACAATGATCCCTTGCCTGATGAAATCCTCGATTTGAACCCCAATTTTATGGAGGTCCTTAAATTTGAATAATGGGAGGACTATCATTTTCTGCAATAGCCTTTTGTTGCAAATTTCTAACAAGTATACGAACTTGCTCTTTCTTTAGAGGCATGCTTTCCATCATAGCCGCCTTTGCCCTCCATCGAATAACAAACTCTGAAAAGCCTCCTTTAGTTCCTAACGCGTTGCCTTAAGATCACGAGTTGTGACCTCAATTTGCGTGTTGTAGGAATATTGGGTAACGAAGGATTCGGCAAACTCCTACCAGCTCTGTTTCACAAAGTCCTCCAATTTAGCATACCAGATGGCAGCTATTCTAGACATGGTTTGGCTGAATAGTGACAACTTCTGTACTCGAGTCTAACCCATTGGTCGTAGGATATCAGAAAACAGACGTAAATGCACCATTGGATCTCTAGAGCCATTCAAGCGATCAATATGCGGCATCTTGAACTGCCCTGGTAAGGTAACCGCCGATTCAGTGTGCCCATCCTCTATGTCTGGAATAGAGTTGACCCTCCGTGCCTTTTGAATAGCTTTTCTAGCTTGTTGACTTTGAGTGCGATTGGATCAACCTCGAATTCGAGCGGTGCTTCGATTTGATACACCGGGGCTCTGGAAGTTTGTGCTGGAATGGGTTCTGCTTGGATTGGGAAAACCAGAACACCCTCGATTTGTGGATCTTGAGTAGTGGCAGCATTAGCTGTTGTATTGGGCACAAGGATAGTTGCGGTGGGTACATGTGATGCAGAGGTCGTTGCTGGCTGCAGTTGCTATTGCTGTAAGCTAGTTATAACCTCGGCCTGACAGGTCGCGTCATGCTGGAGGGAGTCAACTGTTTATTGCAAATAGAGTAATAATTCCTCTAAATTTGTCAAAGATTGAGCCATGATAGGGGTAGATGCCTAGGATGAGCTACACAAAGGTAATCTAATTAGTGAATGTCAAAACAATGTGGTGAACCTTGTCTGGCCCTCCTTCGTCTCGCCACCAACGAAAGTGAAACAAACACTGGTTGCCTCTAAACTAAATTTCCAACCTGACAAAGTCTATCAACACGAGTCCAGAGTACCTGGGGAATATCAAAGCCTTTTGAAGCTATGGTTCCAGGCCTACCTTGCAAAAGAGAAAACAGATAGCACCTCAACCCAATTTCACTAGAATAGATATGATCACAGCTGAATAAATGTACTCGCCGCTAAATTCTGCCTCAAAATAGATACCAACTTTGCAACTGACATGCACATTCCTATACAATTTCACTGTAAAGCACATACTAGTTAAAGAGAGCCAAAACACCCCTATGAGGGGGTAGGGTTACCCTGTCCTAGTTTCTTCAAGAACTAGGGTTCACTACTCAAACAAAGTGGTTTCAGGCAATCCTGTATTCGGGTAAGCATCATGTCCTAGTTTGGAACAGTCTTTATGGATTTTTGATATGCAACTAGGGCGAATGGTCAAAATGATACCTCAGCAAAACTACCTAATATAGCTCTCGCACCTAACACCGAGAAGTGAAAGGAGGATCAAACGGTACAGTGGTAGTCCAGATCCGAGGGTTGTGTTCCCATCATGGCAAAGCTCGTGACCGGTCAACCTTTTGGCAAGCTTTTGGGCAAGTCTCTGGCAAACTGTCCAGGAATAGCAGATGACAAACACAGTGACTTAAGCGCACCAATGTAAATGCAAATGCAGAGAACATATAAGTGTAGATAAAATTTCACATCATGAAGTTCGAATCAAGTTTTCTAATTTCCTTAGCAAAGTTGCCAAAAATTGTAGCTCGACTTTTTGTGCCCCCTTTCGGAAGACGAATAAGCCCTACAGTATCGGATTCCCACGGTTCTGAATCTGATCTCACAAGTGCAATGTGAAATAGATAAACACCAAAAAGTCCCAATCCGGCAAATCTTTTGGAAAATCAATTTTGAATCAAATTGCCAAAAATGGACTGCTTTGTCAGATACAGAGTCGCCACCTAAATATTTTGGGAAATTTAAGAAACCACTCGTGCTGAAGGCCACGTGTCCGTTATCACCAAGATTGTCTCAGCTCGAGAACTTAGGTACGAGAGGGGAAGGTCATGAATTGAGCACCCTCGCTCGCCCGATCAAAGATCGACCTCTATTAATCATGATATGAATCTTATCTACATTATATGCTCTTGTTCCGATTATTAGGCTAGCATTACTATGTGATGCGCACACAAATAAGTATAGACTAATTTGTAAAAATTGGAACACTTGATCCATGTTCGTTTTGAAAATCGTTTCGAATATATACCATTTGAAAAGGTGATCGCATAAGAACATTACTCAAATTATTCCAATTCAAGCAACTAGCCTTCATTCACAAGCATTCAAGTAGTTTATCAGATAAGCACTTAGCCTCATGGAAAGCATGTTGGACATGGCAACAATCACACTCATGCAATATGCCAAAGCAAGTAAAGGCTCACCTAGTACTCCAAGCCAAAAGAGAAACTAGTTAGAAAAATGCATGATTCCTAACTATACGATATGACTAATGCAACACATGCAATATGCAATTTACTAGGCTCAGTTACTAATATGGCAAATGAAGCAATTTGATAGCATGCAGTCTAAGCACGTATTCAAAGCAGTATTTAAACTAACAATGCAAGTTAGAATGATGAAACGAGCCTCGATGCATGCAATACAAGTGGATGCAAACATGGAGAATGCTAAACAAAACATGATGCTCTAAACTAACTATCATAAGCTAGTAAATAAAAGGAAGAAAGACGTGGGGTTGGAAGACATACACATTATTACAACATTGCACCCTTACATAGGAGGGTCTGAATGAACTAACTAGCTAACTAATTAAAGCTAAATTAATTAATTAACTATTACAAACCCAAATGAATAATTTAGTTAAACTACTTGACTAATTATTACAACAACAAATTAATTAACTATTCTAGCTAACTAATTATTACAAGACAAGATTAGCTAACTAATTAATTACCAAACGAAGAAACCAAATTAACTACTCTAATTACTCCTCCTCAGGAAACAAGGAATGCTCATGCATGCACGAACTTTCCACTCAAAAAAGCCATTGTTTCTACTGCTGAATGCCTCTGTTGCACAGTAGAACACTTGCACTGTTTTTCACGTCTAGACCAACTCTGTTTTGCTTCAAAAGTACACTATTGGATTTTACACAGGTGGCCGGCAGAGGGCCTGCCGTCCACTAATGATGGCCTACCGGCCACTAATAACTGGATTATCCTGCTGCAATAGAGAACAAACAGAACAGGGACAGGGTATTCTCAAGGGTTTGTTTGCACAATTTACCTCTCTTTATCATTTGGACAGCTCAAAGGAGTAGTAAGTTTAATTTACAAATCGCCAATAGATGTAATTTCATTACATAATGGCTTATGAATCAAGTGTGCAAATTCAATGAATGCAATAAAACAAGACTCTCAAAACCACCTCCCTATCATGAATGATCAAGGGAAGTAGTTGACAATGAGTCTTGAACCGTTTTCACCACTAATGAGTATGAAATGACTCAAGACTCAAGGGTTCAATTAACGTCCGATTGAACCCAAACGAGTTATTATTTTGCATCTTTTTTATTCAACAATTTTATTAATTCATTTTAATTACCTCTTAATTCTTTAGTTAATTAAGTCCACAGGTGAATTTAAGTCCTCTAATGGAAAGAGGGCTCAAACTAAGTGTTGTTTTGGGCATGAAAGAGACATCATACTGTTGGTAATGAACCCCCAAAGAGATTAAAGCATTAAGCATGACACCTCAATCTCATGCTTAAACAAACAAATAATTTGGAACCACTTTCAAAGCAAAGAAAAAGCCAAGAAATGAGGGAGGTTGCAGAGGTGATTAAAGGTGAGAACAAGTAAGAAAAGCACTAAATAAATACAATCAACTCAAATAAGGTGCTGTCTAAGGCCTAAAACACCAAACTCATTAGGACAATTATACTACAAGCATGCAATACAAGGCTCAAATGCAATGAACACTTAAAAATAGTCCTAAAGCAGTGCTAAATAAGTCCTAAAACATGCTGGAATTAAGACAGAAATAGCTAGAATAATAAGCTAAAACATAGAGCTATGTAAGCTAGTAAACAAGACACAAGAATGGGAGGCTAACCCCTCTAATTTTGGACTTCAAAAAGTGTTTTTAGCCACTGAAATTACTCTGAAATTTAGTATTTAAAAGCTCAAAAAAAAGTGACAACAAGGTGGGAAACATGAGGGTAAAGGCCTTGGAAGCCAGGTAGAAGGAATAGTGAGCCACCTCTCCACCCCTATTGGTCTTAAACCATAAGTTTCAGTCCAAAATTTTAGAGTTTAGACAGTCCAAAAATAGCCCAAAAATAGTACAAAAATATGCTGGAATGAATACAAAAGTAGCTAAAATAATAAGCTAAAACATCGAGCAATTTATGCTAGTAAACATGCCAAAGGATGGGTGGCTAACCCCTCCATTTTTGCGACTTCAAAACCACTTTTTTATCCTCTGAAAACCTCTAAAAATCAGTGGCACAAAGCTCAGAAAAAAGTTGATGAAAAGATGAAAAATACAAGTGTAAAGGTTTAGAGAACAAGGTTCAAAGAATGGTGATTAACCCCTCTACCTTAATAGCCTTAAACCACAAGCTTCAGCCCATAAAAACAATTGAAAAACAATTCAAAATCGGTAAGAAAAGACAAAAAAGGAGTAGTGCAAAGGAGCTAGTAGTTATACCTCTTGAAGAGAAATAATACTTTTGTTCACAAACCAACAAGTTCTCACTCTCAATGGCTAAAATTTAGACTCAATAATCTCATGAAGGAAAGCTCCAATATTGTTTTAGGAAGTGTTTGGGTAAGGTCTGCGTGTGTTGCAAGATAGAGATAGAGAGAAAATTTTAAGAATTGGAACTTTTGGAATTTTTTTTAACCTTAAACCATGAAGGAAGGCCTGGTATATATAGAAAAACAGCCCCTCATGTCGAAAATATCATGCCTGGAATAGCTGGAGCTTTTGGGGGACAGTTGGCCAAAAATATCTGTGTTTTTCACTAGTGGCCGGCAGGGCAGAAGTGTGAATTGCCGACCACAGAAAATCTGCTTCCAAGCCTAACTTCAAATGGGCATATCTTCTTCATTCGGACTCAGTTTTAGGTCATTCTTCAGTCTAAATTAAAGCTCCAAAAGTCTAATTTTCAATAGTGGTAGCCTCACATCTAAATTCTTTCTAAGTGTGTAAAGAGATATGCCTATTTTATTGAAGGTTTCTCATTTCTATCTTAACCGGATTGATGCCCAACTTCAAATGGCCATATATCCCTCATCTGAACTCATCTTTAGGAGATTCATGCTTCTAAATTGAAGCCCCGGAAGTCTACTTTCCAATGGTGGTGGTCTCACAACTAAACTCTAAGTACACAAAGAGATAGCCCTGATTTAGTGAAGGCTGCTTAGTTCTCTCTTAACGGTTTGATACCCAACTAGTTTTCTTCCCTCTCCTCCAATTTTCTTCAACTCCAAACCTATAAATAAGATGTTTTTAAAGATTTTTCAAAGAGTTCACTTCTCTTCCATTTATTTCCACTTTGTCCTTGCTCGGTTTACCAAAAAGTGCAACACTTAACGAAATGCGAGCCTCGGAACATCGTAGAAACATTCGAAAAAATATTTTGAAAGAGAGGGTTTTAAAGTCTAAAATAGTTTTGGTCAAAAATGGGGCTTAAGGTTGGAATTTAGAAGCTCTTCTTGCTGAAGAAATAGAACGCTTGTACAGTGTAACTTTCATCATCGAGTGATCAACCTGAGGCGCCCAAGTCTTAAGGGTGGTCAAAAATAAGGTGTCTACAGGGCTGTTAAAGCAAAAGAGACGTCAATGGCTGAGACTTCGGAGGCCACTCCTCATATTTCCTCTCTTTGTTTATTGAGCCGTATTTTTGAATGAGCAAGAGCAGCCTTGTGATGAGGCTTAGTAGCCCTTTACTCTTTTTTTTTTTTTTTTTTTTTTTTTTTTTTTTTTTTTTGTCACTTTATTTCTGCAAGTGTTGGAGCTTAGCTAGTTAAACATCTTCATTTTGTAAGGCTGAACTCCCATTTCTGGAATGGACGCTTTATACAAATGTCATGCTTTGTTGAATTTTTGTAAGTCTTGAACTTCAATCGTCAATTTTTTCTTGTATGTGTTATGCTTGCCCCCGGCCGAGCAAGGGCTCTGTAGAGAAGGAGGTCACCTGTTCGGTCATACTAGGCTTCGTGCCTTAGAAAAATTGAAAGAAAGAACTTTTCATGCCCCCCGGCCGAGCAGAGACTCCGTAGAGAAGGAGGACATTTGTTCAGTAAGACCAGGCTTTGTGGCTTAGAAAAATTTGAGGTAAGAACTTTCCATGCCCCCCGAGCGAGCAAAGGCTCCGTGGCCAAGAGTCTGTTTAGACAGAATAGGCTTTGTGTCGTAGAAAAATTGGATGAAATAACTTCCATGCCCCCCAGTCAAGCAGAGGCTCTGAGACTACATAGGGCATCAGATCGGTAAGATCAAGCTTTGTGCCTTAGAAATGTCTAGTTAGATTAGGCCGAGCATTTCATTGCTCGGCCTTTACTTGATTCATTCAAGCTTAACTCATCGTAGAGTATAACTCGACTCTTCGTTGAGCCCGAGTTGGTACCATGGACCGTGCTGTCAAGTAACGATACTTGGCACAAATTCCACCATGCTATACCACTTGGCACCCTACTCCGACCAAAAGGCCGAGTTAGCGAACTAGGGCATAGGTTAAGACCCATAACCCGATCTTGCTCAATTGCCATGTGAAAATATGTATAACACATATGGAAAAGAACACAATTCATGGGGAAAAGTTGATTTCATTAATACTTAGAAAATTGCGATTACATTCGAAAGATGTATAGGTCATTACATCACTGATAGTATTTTTTTCAAGTTGGAAACATTCCAAGGATGAGGAATGGGTTTGCTAGCTATGTCAGTCAAGTAGTAAGCTCCATTGCCTAAGGCAAAGGTAACTCTATAAGGCCCTTTTCAGGTAGGGCTAAGCTTCCCTTTACTAGGGACCTTCTTATGATCCATGACCTTCCTCAACACTAGATCTCTAGGTCAAAATTGTCAAACTAGCACATTTCTATTGAAACTTCTAGTAAGTTGTTGCTGGTATGTTGCCAGACGAATGAAGGCGGCTTCTTTGCGTTCCTCTGCCAGGTCAAGAGCTTGGGCGATAGCTTCATCATTGTTTGCTAGTTCAAAGATTTCAGATCGAATAGTAGGAAGACTGACCTCCAAAGGGATGGTAGCCTCCATCCCATAGGTGAGGGAGTAAGACGTCTCCCCTATCGATCGCCATGGTGTTGCTTTGTATGCCCACATAACGTTTAGTAGTTCTTCCACCCATTTGCCTTTGGCCTTTTCCAACCGCTTATTTATCCCATTGATGACCGTCTTGTTAGACGCTTTAACTTGACCGTTGCCTTGAGGGTAGACTAGAGTAGAATTTCTGAACTCAATTTTTAAGTCAAAGCAGACCTTCCTGAAAACCTTCCCATCAAACTGGGTGTCTTTGTTAGAGAGAAGGACCCTTGGGATGTCGAACCTAGTAATGACACTCCTCCATATGAATCTTTTCATGTCAACTTCCTTAATGTTTGCTAAGGCCTGAATCTCCACCCACTTAGTGAAATAATTGGTGATAGCAACAAAAAACCTTTTGTTGGCAGCACCTCTTGCCTAGGGTCCAACGATGTCCAGACCCCACTGTGCAAATGGCCACGGACTGGTGAGGGGAGTTAGGTATTTAGCTGGTTAATGAATGAGTGGAGAAAATCTTTGGCATTTGTTGCATTTTCTAACATACTGTTGGGCGTCTTTCTGTATACGCGGCCACCAGTACCCATGAGTGAGGGCTCAATGTGCCAAGGACCGACCTCTAGTGTGGCTGCCACAAATCCCCTTTTAAATTTCAAAAAGCAAGTTTTCCATGATGTTAGGATGAACACAAAGAAGATATGGGCCGAGATAAGACTTATTATAAAGCTTGGCAGAAAGTGAGACCCAAAATCGCGCAACTTGGTGCCTCATTTTATGTGCTTCTTTCTTGTCATCTGGAAGGGTGCCATTTTTGAGAAAAACAAGGAGTGGGCCATCTAGCTCAGACCGAGGTCAGTATAGAGTACCGAGCTGGCTGGATCAATAATGGGTTAAGGAACAAATTTGATCCATATCTTGCGGCCATTTCTGAAATCCACCGAGGAGCCAAGATAGAATAAGGCATTAGCACGGCTATTTCCATCTTGGCCAATTTTTTTAACCCTGATAGCTTGAAACTTGAAGATGAGAAGTTTGGCTTGTTCAGTATAGGATGCCATCCGCTCATCGCAAGCTTCTATACTCTGGTTAGTTAATTCACCACAAGTTGAGAATCACTGCAAACATGCAGTTCCTCCGCATTAAAGTGTTCGGCACTCCATAGACCGGCTAGTAGAGCCTCATATTCTAACTCGTTGTTAAAAGCCTTTCATCCCAATCTAATGGCTTGCTCTCAAACAAATTCTTCTGGTAAAATGAGAACTACTCATGCTCCAAAACCCTTTTGGTTAGAGGATCCATCAATAAACAGCTACCAAATATCACCATTGAAAAGTTTCCATGCCTCAATAGGAGTTTGATAAGTGTTGTGAATTTTAGTTGATAGGGTCGAGCTCCCTTTAGAGTGGTTGGTCGGTCTTGGAGTGAATTCGGCAACAAAGTCTGCTAACACTTCAGCTTTGATGGTAGTCCATGGCTAGAATTTAATGTTGAATTCCCCCAATTCTACTGCCCACTTTGCTATCCAGCCCGAGAAATCGACTCAGCTGAACATAGACTTGAGAGGATACTCAATGAGGACAATGATGGTGTGCCCTTGAAAGTAGTGAGCAAGCTTCTTGGAGGTGATCGGTAGGGCATATGTCAATTTCTCTAGCGGCAAGTATTTGGTTTCAACATCCAGGAGAGTCTTACTAACGTAATATACTAGCTTTTGTTCCTTTCCCTTTTCTCTAATGAAGACTACACTCATAGCTTGATTAGAGACAACCAAGTAGAGAAAGAGTTCTTCGTTGGGGATTGGAGTAGACAGAACGGGAGGGGAGGAAAGATACTTCTTCAATACTGGTCATCTCATTTGAACTTTTTTTTCTTTCTTAGGAGTTGGAAGAAGGGCCATTCGATCAGAGGACTGACTAATGAAATAGTTCAATACTGCAGCCATGCCAGCGAGCTTTTGGAGTTCCTTGGCCTTCATAGGCTCTTCAATGTCTTAGAGGGCTTTGATCTGGTCAGGGTTGGCTTCGCTGCCTCGCCTCGTCACTATGTATCCCAAGAACTTTCCCAAACCTACGCTGAATGCGCACTTCAAGGCGTTCAGGCAAAGCTTGTTGGTCTTCAGGATTTGAAAAACATCATCCAAGTCTCTTAGATGGTGATCGGCCAATTTACTCTTGACCACCATGTTGTCTATGTAAGCTTCCATGGTCTTGCCTAGCTGGTCCTTGAACATTTTGGTGATCATTCGTTGATAGGTTGCACTGGAATTCTTCAGGGCAAAGGGCATCACCTTGTAGCAGTAGGTGCCCCTTGGACTAATGAATGTTGTCTTGTTTTGGTTAGGGCCGAACATGGGGATTTGATGGTAGCCATTGTAGGTTCCTAGGAAGCTCATCCGTTCATGTCCAGCCGTTGCATCAATCAATTGATCTATCTGAGGGAGAGGGAAACTATCCTTAGGGAAGACTTCGTTGAGGCTAGTGAAGTCAATGCAGACTCTCCACTTGTCATTTTTCTTTTTCATCATGACGGTGTTAGACAACCATTTTGGGTATTGCACCTCCCGTATGACCCCTACTGCCAGCAGCTTATCTACCTCTTGGACTACTATTTCAGCATGCACTACGGACGACCATCTACTTTTCTAGACTACGAGCCGAGCTCCTGGGTAGACATTGAGTTGGTGACATGCAAACTCAGGGTCCAACCCAAGAATCTCATAAGCAGACCAGGCAAACATTTCAATATTCTTGCGGAGCAGGGCTAGCAACTGTTCGCTTTTGTCGATTAAGAGTGAAGTACCGAGCAAAAAGAACTTGTCTGACTCCCTTTCATCCACCAAGACCGTTTCAAGGTCTTTCACCATATTTTTGGCTGGTACTCCGCCAACATCTTCTAGTACGGGTTGATTAGGTACTTCGACCATTTGGACTTCTTTGCATGCTTGCTTAGACTTCATGGCGGTGATGAAGCAATGCTTTGTTATTACTTGATCGCCTCTGATCTCTTTCACCCCATACTGTGTTTGGAAGCAGACAATTTGGTGATAGGCAGATGGCACTACCTCCATTGCATGAATCCAGGGCCATCCAAGGATTACTTTGTAAGGAGACGGAGTGTTTATCACTAGGAAGTCGACAAAGACCACTTTAGATTTCGCTGTGACGAGCAACGTGATCCAGTCGAACGGCCACTTAGTCTGCCCATTGAAGCCGACTAGAGGAGAGGTTATGGGGGTTCAGTGTTGTTCATTGAGACCTAGTTTCTTGAAAAGGTTGTAGTACATAATGTCAGCGGCGCTTCCTTAATCAACTAGGACCCGTTTCACATTAAACTTGTTTGCTACACCAACGGTGATGATTAATGCATCGGTGTAAGGGTATTGGATTCCTTTCAAATCCTTCTCGGTAAACACAACGTCAAACTGAGAGGGCTTTGCATCCATTTTGGATTTTTTGGGTGGAGATTCTACTAACATGACCTGTTGTAGGTGTGTCGCTCTCTAAAACTCGCCACAAAAGGCATTTTCCCTTTGAGGGTCGGTCATCCCATAGATGACATTGATCACTAGCCTTGGGACTTGGTCTTCTGGTGGGGGGACTAGGGGTTGCTTCTGTTTTGCCCTAGTATTCTCAACATCAATCCATTGATAGAGGTGACCGGCGGCGACCAAGTCTTCTAGGTGCCTCTTTAAGTCCCGGCAATTCTGTGTCTTATGCCCTTTCTCTCGGTGGTAGGAATACCGCCAATCCTGATTACGTCTGACGAGGTTCCCCATCATCTTGGGAGGCCAAACGAAGTAGGGCTCTCCCTTGATTTTCTCTATAAGCCTGTATATTGGCTTGATGAACACAGTTGTATGGCTTCGTAGGATCTTTCCCTTTCTTCCTTGCTTTCCACAATGGTTTGCCTCTTTTGACCATACCTGCTTCGCTGGTCCTCTCTTCTAGGCTACTCAGCTTTAGGTTGCCAAGAGGCCTTAATTCCGTCATCAGTGACTGACACTTGTACAGAGGCAGTGTCATATTCCACATGGGCTTGCTCCTCTATGCAAGCCCTTAGTTCATTCAAGTCGGAGGCGGGTCATTTCGTCAACAACTGTCAGAGCTTGTGCAAATGAGGGAGACCTTGCTTGAAGTACAGGGTCACCAATGACTCACTACAGACGTCTTCTTCTAAATTTCCATATGCTTCCTAGTATCGCCAAGCATATTCACGCAAAGATTCCTTCTTCTCCTTCCGAATTTTGAACAATGTGTCCAACTCCTTCGGGATTCGGCTGCTGGAAATGAATCGTGCTAAGAAGGCCTCAGAGAGCTAGGCCCAATCATAGATAAATTGGGGAGAGAGTTTATCATAACACCGAAGGCCGTGCTCGCCGAGGCTAGAGGCGAACACCTTACACATGAATGCGTCATTCTGATTCCAGAATGACATCATTTGGCGGTAGTGGTTCATATGAGTAAGGGGATCTAACTTTCCATTGTAGAGGACGAACTTTGGCGGACTATACTTCCGAGGAGCTTCCACTGCTTCAATTTCGGGGCAAAAGAAAGAAGAGACTAGTCGGTCTAGAGCATGATGCTCTATCTAATGAATGAACTGATCTACATGCTCTTTCTCCCTTTCTAGCCGCCACTCTGCCACTTTGCTCAACCGTCGATCGACCCCACGATTGTCATTCAACCATGTCCTCAAGTTCCGCGGTCTTTCGTCATGACATCGCGGAGAATGAAGGACTACCGAATGATGACTGACAGTCTTCTGTCTCTTGTGGAAGTCCTCTTAGAGATTCTCTAGTTTGCGATTGTCCATCCTACTATTGGCTCCCTTACTACGTACCAAAATCGGCTGGCTATGCTCACTACGAGCCAAGTCCTGGGTTAGATCGTTTCCTTCGCGAAGGCAGAGGTAGAGTGCATCTCCTTTACTGTGACGACCCTCCTCTAGACCTTCTAGGCTTCACTTGAGACACCATCTACTTCCTCAGCTGAGCACGTAGCTCCTCAATCTCCAAACTTATTGAGTCGATGATGCAGTCACGGTGGTCGGCAGCGGCATGGCATCACTCTGCCGTATCGAGGGTTGAACTGTCGTGATCCATCAATTCGTCATTCCCAGTAGGGAAGGCCAAACCCTTGTCTTTGGTTCACTCTATTCCTGGAGTCTTCTCTACAATTCCAAGTTACGAGGTTTCTTCAATATCCATTGTCGGAGTTCGTCACAAAGCAGTTAGAGAACAAAGTTCCTACAAATGGTGCCAAATGTGCTGACTGGTTTCCGTAATAGAGTAAGATGGGACTTCGTAGACAAACCCTATTGCACCGATGGGTGAAGGCATGCACAAGGAAGAAATGGTTAGGTTACCCGACTAGGGGTTGGTCAGAAACTGCTCCGACGGTCGAGTCAATACCGGTGTTTGCTAGAGAGAAAGTACAGAAGACGAGTGTATATAGGGTGTCAAGAGATTGATCCCTTGTACAGGGAGGTAAGGTTTCCTTTTATAGAGAAGGCTTAACTTGCTCATCAAGTTTCTCGCTCTGCCACCTGGCCCTTATTTGTTATGCTAGGTCGCTCCTCATTGGAGGAGAGCAAAGACTCCGTTGAGCGGTTCCGTCATTCGCGGTCACCACGTGTCTTTTACTCACATGGTGTTGGTTGATCTTTTATAGCTCAAGTGTATTGAAATAGGAGTCTTGGAGCCCAAATTATGGACTAACCCACTTCGGAGTGGGGATGGGTGCTAGGGCTAGGCCCATGGCTTTCCCCACTTCTGAAGGAGGAATGAACCAAGACTGAACCCTTTCTCAGCCCATCTGGGAGTGGGAGAGGGGGCCCACATCGGAGTGGGAACCTTCGTTTTAGCCCAACTAGGTTCCATACAAATAGGCTTGAATAATTATGCCCCCTTCAAAACTGAAAGTCCAACTTCAAGAACTATTAGACAAGAAGTTTATCCAACCGAGCACTTCACCTTGGGGTGCTTTAGTTTTATTTGTCAAAATTAAATATGGGACCTAGAGATTATGCATAGACTACCGAAAATTGAACAAAGTGACTATGAAAAACAAATACCCACTGCCCTGAATTGATGATTTGCTTGACCAACTTCAAGGAGCTCAAGTGTTTTCTAAAATAGATCTTAGATCCCATTATCATTAGTTAAAAGTCAAAGATGACGATATAGAGGAAACTGTATTTCGGACTAGATATAGGCACTATGAATTTTTGGTAATGCCATTTGGGGTGACGAATGCATTTACCACTTTCATGGACCTAATGTGTCATGCCCCTAACTCGCCCCTAAAAGTTTGGGCAAGACTGACCCGCAATGAGTCCCAAAACTAGACAATCATATAGCATGAATACTATATGTGGTACGAGGCCTGAACGAAAGCAATTATTAATCTAAAATGTCATCCATCGAGCCAATGTTTAAATGCCAGGACCACAGAACACTTCAACATATAATCCAACATATAACGAAGTGTATACAAAAGCGACAACTATGTACATACATATGTATACAATCCCAACCCCATAACTGGGGGTATAACCAAAACATCAAGGTGAATATTATACATGATTATCATCTTTTGACAAAAGTGCTAGTGACCAACGCTATGAGCCCTGAAAGGAACTCTACAGAAATGAATATGTTCCACTTAATTGATTGGACACGATGGGGTTGACAAAAGAGCTGCTAGAGTTGGACTAAGACTGACCATCGAGCTGGTTACCTACATAGACATACATAACACAGAGTGAGTGGGGCTCAGTGAATAATAGCATGAAGGTAATTCGTATGAATAAACAAAAGTCACACAGTATGTAAGCATATACTTCACATGCTTGTTCTCGTTTTGCATTCATTTCCCAGAATGGCCTTAGGCCCAATATTATAAAAAACGGCCTCAGGCCCAATACCATGCAGAACGACCTTAGGCCTAATATCATACAGAACAGCCTCAGGCCCAATATTTCAACAATTGTTTGGAGCATTAAAGGGTAGGTAGAACATCGACATGTACACCACCTCCCTCGGCCTTAGAGCCATCAACATTCAGTAGCTTATAACCGAACAGCCTCGGGCCCACTGATAGCAAAACTGAACAACCTCAGGTCCATAACAATACTATTGGTCAAATATTACTACAGAAGTGTTTCAATTGTTCACCATATCAAGACACAACTCATGTACGAATATTGGTACACTAACAATAATTATCAGAAGTAGATGGAACACAACACTACATTACTATTACTCACAGTGCTGTGGCGGAGCAATGGTCCCTTCCTGTACGTGACCTACACACAGCATTCAACTCATAATTTAGTCTCTTTTCTTTAGTCCTTACCTTTTAAATCAATATCTGATTCGTTACAAGCATTTTAAAAGTTTCAAATGCACATTTTAACATTCCCAGAGGGTCAAACAGAAGAAAAGAAACACACAGGATTTTTCCTTTCGGGCCGTACGTACGGCAGCCCTCCTCCGCACATGCATTTATTTAAATACCTCAAACTCGAATTCCCTTGTTTTCCACACGTGCGGCTATGAGCCCTGCATGTGTGGTAAGCTTCGACGCGCGGCCATGATCCCCACATGCGATCATTTGCTTTTGAGCAAATCAATCAAAGCCAAAATCTAACAAAGTCACCACATCACAAAAGGGAAAATGGGAAAATCATTTCAATATTATAACATAACATCACCATAATATGAATTGCAAGTTACAATAACACAAGAAACATGAATTACAAGCTTGATTAGACCTTAACCCTTTCTTGTGGTTAGATTTAATGTATGAACAATATATATATAACCATCATCTAGATGTATGGGTGAATTCAAACATGTAAAACTAAAGAATAAATTGTAATTCCCCTTCTTATAGCTCAACATAACTCCAAATCAACCAAACACAAGAAGTATTCTTCAAATAAATCAATTATCACACCCTTGATCTTAATTATAAACCCTAACCTACATATATGTACGAAAGTTCTTGCTTAAATTAATTAGAGAGGTTATTCTAGGTGAATTGTACCTACCTTGAGCTCAAATCTCTACAATACTTCTCAATTTTCCAATCTTCTTTCTTGTTGAAGCTTTCTCCCCTTGCTCTCCCTCTCTAACTCCCTCATTCTCTCAGGAGATATTTTGTTTTGTGATATCATAAGTGACCAACTAAAGAGTTTAAAAGGGTTATTTAAGGGTTAGCCACAAATTAATCAATTTAATCATTGCGAATCAAATTTTTACAAAAATTTATATTATGATCTAAAAATCATGCTCAACACAATTATAAAGTCAATTTCGGGTTATCAAGCTTCTAAGGCTTCCAATTACTAATCCAAACGTCACAATTGTAACAGATTTTTTTCATAATTGACAGATATAAATCCATCATTATACATTTCACACAATTAAATTTAATTTCACATGGAATCTCACTTCATATATATATAACTGCACGTATAATAAAAGACTGAAAGCATACCAAAAAGCATATCAGAAACATATGAGAGGGTCGGGTTATTACACTCTCCCCTCCTTAAATAAGTTTGGTCCCTCAAACTTGTTTTACCTTATGATAGGAACAATTCTGAATATCGGTGTTGCATTTCCTCTTCTTTTTCCCAAGTAGCCTCTGTTCCATAGTGTTCTTACCACTCAATTTTTACCATCGGGATTACCCAGTTCCGTAGCTGTCTCACTTGCCGGTCCAAAGTACGAATTGGTTTTTCTTCATAGGTAAATTTATCATCTAAGGTGATTTGGTGGTAATCTATGACATGAAATGGATCTGGGAGGTAACCTCGCAACATAGATACATGAAATACATTATGCACTTGGCCCATACTTGGTGGAAGAGCAACTTGATAAGCTAGCAGACCCACTTTCTCAAGAATTTGGAACGGACCAACATATCAGGGTGTTAACTTACCTTTTTTTACCGAATCTTGGATGTCCCTTCATCGGAGTGACTTTCACAAAAACATGATTACCCACATCAAATTCTAAGTCTCTTCGCTGGTGATCCGCATAACACTTTTGTCTACTTTGAGCGGTCCTCAATCTTTCTTGAATGGTTTTAATCTTCTCTGTCGTCAACTGTACAATTTGAGGCCCTAACAATGATCTATCTCCGACTTCGGTCCAACACACGGGAGAGCAGCATTTTCTTCTATACAAGGCCTCATAAGGTGCCATTCCTATGCTCGAATGGTAACTATTATTGTACGCAAATTCTGCCAACGGTAGATGAGTTTCCCAACTTCCCTGAAAGTCCAAAACACACATTCTTAACATATCTTCTAAAGTTTGTATAGTTTTCTTGGATTGACCATCTGTTTGGGGGTGAAAAGTTGTGCTAAATTTCAATTCTGTCCCCATAGCATTCTGTAAACTTTGCCAAAATCGAGACACCAATTTCGGATCTCTGTCTGACACAATTGAGACTGGAACACCATAGAGTCTTACAATTTCATTCATGTAAATCACAGCAAGTTTATCCGCATTGTATTGAGTTTTCACAGGCAGGAAATGAGCGGATTTAGTTAACCAATCCACAACGACCCATATAGAATTCATGCCCCGAGGAGTTCATGGTAAACCTACAATGAAATCCATAGTCAAATGTTCCCACTACCACTCCGAGATTGGAAGGGGTTAAAGTAACCTTGCCGGTCTTTGGTGTTCTGCCTTTATTTGCTGACATCACGAACATCTCGAAACAAATTCTGCAATTTCTTTCTTTATATTCGGCCACCAAAAGTTTTGCTTTAAATCCCGATACATTTTTGGTACTTCCGAGGTGTATTGAAAATCTTGAGGCATGTCCTTCTTCCATCAGGTTCTTTTTAATTTCTGGTACATTGAGAACACATAATCTGTCTTGAAATTTGAGCACCGAATTTGCAAAATTGAATTCGGGTCTTGGTTTTGTTCCTATCTCATCACAGTCCTTCTTTAAAAATTCATCTTCCATCTGCCATTGCTTGATTTCTTCAATTAATGTTGGTTGGGCTGCTATTGCTACTACCATAGCATCCTGTTTATGTACCACAATGTCTACATTCATCCTTTCCAATTCAAGTGATAATTCCTTCCGCCTCATGAGCAAATTTGCCAAATTTCCCATACCTTTCCGACTAAGGGCGTCTGCAACCGTATTGGCTTTACCGGGATGGTAATGAATCTGCAAATCATAATCCTTAATAAGTTCCAATGTTGTTGTCACATGTTCAACTCCTTTCGGGTAAAAAGGTACTTGAGGCTCTTATGATCGGTATAAACTTCACAAGTAGTGCTATACAAATAATGTCGCCATATCTTCAAAGCCAAGACCACTGCTGCTAGCTCAAGGTCATGTGTGGGGTAGTTCTTCTCATGGGGTTTAAGTTGACGAGAAGCATAAGCTATGACCCTCCCATTCTGTATAAGTACACAGCCTAGCCCTTTATAAGAAGCATCACTGTAGATCACAAATCCTTCTATTCCAGATGGTAAAGCAAGAATCAGTGTTGTAGTTAACTTTGTCTTCAATTCTTGAAAGGCAGATTCCCGCTGTTCCGACCATTCAAACAAAACATTCTTCTGAGTCAATTAGGTAAATGGCACGGCAATTTTGGAAAAATCTTTAATAAACCTCCGGTAGTACCCGGCTAATCCCAAGAAACTACGCACCTCAGTCACATTAGTAGGGGTTGGCCAATTTACAATTGCTTCAATCTTGTGTGGATCAACAGAAACACCTGCCTTCGTTATTACATGGCCCAAAAATCCTACCTCATGTAACCAAAACTCACATTTCTTCAACTTAGCATACAATTTCTTGTCGCGGAGCATCTGAAGAATTAAACGAAGATGGTTCTCGTGAGCTTCTGCATTCTCTGAATAAATGAGGATATCATTGATGAACACCACCACAAATTCATCCAAATAAGGCTTAAAAACACGATTCATTAAATCCATGAATGCTGCCGGTGCATTGGTAACTCCAAAGGGCATAACCAAGAACTCATAATGATCGTAATAGGTTCGAAAGGCAGTTTTCTCAACATCATCAGCTTTGACCTTCTGTTGGTGATATCCGGATCGTAAATCAATTTTTGAAAAGACTTGTGCCCCTTGTAACTAATCAAATAAATCATCGATTCTAGGCAGGGGGTATTTATTCTTAATTGTCACTTTATTAAGCTCCTTGTAATCCACACATAGCCGAAGGGTCCCATCTTTCTTCTTCACAAAAAGGACTAATGCACCCCAAGGAGAAACGCTCGAACGAATGAACCCTTTATCAAGTAAATCTTGCAACTGAACCTTTAATTCTTTCATCTCAACCAGCGACATCCTATAAGGAGTTTTAGAAATGGGTTGGATTCCTGACACCACTTCAATTGTAAACTCGATTTCACAATCCACTAACTCTCCTGGTAACTCTTCCGGGAAAACATCCAGAAATTCACGAACAATTGGAATCATATCAATACCCCTATTCACTGATTGCCCATTCAAGACACTACATAAATACCCCTAACACCCTTTCTGTAATAATTTGTATGCTTTCATTATGGAAATTAAGTAAGGTGAAGAAATCACTTCATGCCCCTTGAATGTAAACTTTGACTGTCCCGGAGGATGAAAAATGATTTGTTTAATCATACAATCAATAGTCGCTTGATAATCACTTAACCATTCCATTCCCAAAATGATATCAAAGTGAGTCATGTCAAGAGGTAGCAAATTGGCATATACCCGGACATCCCCAATTAAAAGTTCATAAGAAAAATAAGTAGATGTACAGACCATAGAATCCCTCAAAGGTGAAAACACACACAACACATAGGGTACTAATTCCTCAGGTTTATTTAAATTTTGAACAAATATTTTTGACACAAAGGAGTGGGTAGAGCCTGAATCAAATAACACATGAGCAGAGTGACCATGAATAGTAAATGTACCTGACACCACCATTGCAACATTTTGCACGTCGCACGGAACCAACGCAAACATTCTTCCTTGCCTAGCGGTGTCTTTAACATTGGTGGATTTTGCAACTGACTTTGTACTTGGAGTTGGAGTTGAGGCTGCTGAACTTGTAGTGGTTCTATTCCCATTTTGACGATCTCTTTAAGGACAATCTTTTACCAAATGACCCGTTTTGTCACACTTAAACATGCCACGGTCACCCCATAACAAGTCCCACGTTGTCTCTTTCCACAATCTGGACAAGTAGGTGTCGAGTTTCGAGTAGGGGTAGAAGCACTAGAGGTCCCCGAATTCAGTTTATTAGTTGGTGGAGTTATTGGCCCCTTTGATACTTAAGTACTCTGCCTTTTTCCCTTTCACTCGGAAATCCGATTCTGAGCAACAATATTCCCTTCTGCCATGATTACCCTCTCTAATACATCAACATATGTAGGTAACTTCAACACATTGATTCGATCAAGGATAGCATTTCGTAATCCCCCTTCGAACTTCTTCACCTTGCTGTAATCCGTATCCACCATATGAGGTGCAAACCGGGCTAGTTCCACGAATTGGGCTTCATACTCCGCAACAGTCTTATTCCCTTGTCTCAAAGTCTCAAACTCAGTTACCTTCTTATCTCGCATACACTGCAGGAAATACTTATCATAAAAGAGTTCTAGAAATCAAGTCCAAGTCAACCCTTGATGTTCCATTCTTGTAAGCATCCACCACCTACGTGCTTCGTCTTCCAGAGTGAAAGTGGCTAGTTGTACCTTCTGAGCTTCAATGCATGGAAACACCTCAAATAGCTTCTCCACACCCAATACCCATGCTTCTGCTTTCATCGGATCAATTCTCACTTTAAATATTAGTGGCTTCATCTTCTTGAATTCTTTTGTAAGAGTGATGGTTCGATCCTCAGCATGATAATCTTGCACTTCTGATGAGTCTTTGGTGGGGTGGTGGTTATTCTTCTTGTTGTTGTTGTTGCTATCGTAGAGTTTCTGCCATTTCCATAATCATTCTTTCCATTCTGTCTAACCGTGCAGAGGTAGAATCCTCCGGATCATCCATCCTTGTCCTCACCATAATCTACATAACAATCAATTACAACATGCACAAAAGATATACAAGTAGCTATAGATAATAACCGTTTCGAAATACTTGTCAGTAGATGTTACATATACAAATCACGTTGCTATCGATAACTTCATATACACCAAAAACATCATGCATGGAACCAAAGTCTTTTCTAGACATCTTAAAGCTCAATGGATTCATGTGTGAGATAGAAACTCATGCTCTGATACCACTTGTCACACCCCTATCTCACCCCTAAAAGTTTGGGCATGACTGACTCGCAATGAGTCCCAAAACTAGACAATCATATAGCATGAATAATATATGTGGTACAAGGCCTGAACGAAAGCAATTATTAATCTAAAATGTCATCCATTGAGCCAGTGTTTAAATGCCAGAACCACAGAACACTTCAACATATAATCCAACATACAACGAGGCGTATACAAAAGTGACAAGTATGTACATACATATGTATACAATCCCAACCCCATAACTGGGGGTATAACCAAAACATCAAGGTGAATATTATACGTGATTATCATCTTTTGACAAAAGTGCTAGTGACCAACGCTATGAGCCCTAAAAGGAACTCTACAAAAATGAATATGTTCCACTTAATTGATTGGACACGGCGGGGTTGACAAAAGAGCTGCTAGAGTTGGACTAAGACTAACCTCCGAGCTGGTTACCTACATAGACATACATAACACAAGTGAGCGGGGCTCAGTGAATAATAGCATACAGGTAATTCATATGAATAAACAAAAGTCACGCAGTATGTAAGCATATACTTCACATGCTTGTTCTCGTTTTGCATTCATTTCCCAGAACAGCCTTGGGCCCAATATTATACAAAACGGCCTCAAGCCCAATACCATGCAGAACGGCCTCAAGCCTAATATCATACAGAACGGCCTCAAGCCCAATATTTCAACAACTGTTTGGAGCATTAAAGGGTAGGTAGAACATCAACATGTACACCACCTCCCTCGGCCTTAGAGCCACTAACATTCAGTAGCTTATAACCGAACGGCCTCGGGCCCACTGATAGCAAAACTGAACGACCTCGGGTCCATAACAATACTATTGCTCAAACATTACTACACAAGTGTTTCAATTGTTCATCATATCAAGACACAACTCATGTACGAATATTGGTACACTAACAATAATTATCAGAAATAGATGGAACACAACACTACATTACTATTACTCACAGTGCTGTGGCGGAGCAATGGTCTCTTCCTGTACGTGACCTACACACAGTATACAACTCATAATTTAGTCTCTTTTCTTTTGACCTTACCTTTTAAATCAATATCTGATTCGTTCAATCTCCATTTAATTACAAGCATTTTAAAAGTTTCAAATGCACATTTTAACATTCCCAGAGGGTCAAACAAAAGAAAAGAAACACACAGGATTTTTCCCATTGCGCCGCATGTGCAGCAGGCCTCCACCGTACGTGCGGGAGTCCTCCTCCGCACGTGCATTTATTTCAGTACCTCAAACTTGAATTCCCCTGTTTTCCGCACGTGCGGCTGTGAGCCCTGCATGTGCGGTGGTGCTTCCCGCACGTGCGGCCATGATCCCCACACGTGCAGTCGCAGCCCCTGTTTTGAGCAGTCCGAATCAAAGCCAAAATCCAACAAAGTCACCACATCACAAAGCGGAAAATGGGAAAATCATTTCAATATTATAACTTAACATCACCATAATGTGAATTGTAAGTTACAATAACACAAGAAACATGAATTACAAGCTTGATTAGACCTTAACCCTTTCTTGTGGTTAGATTTAATGTATGAACAATATATATATATAACCATCATCTAGATGTATGGGTGAATTCAAACATGTAAAACTAAAGAATAAATTGTAATTCCCCTTCTTATAGCTCAACATAACTCCAAATCAACCAAACACAAGAAGTATTCTTCAAATAAATCAATTATCACACCCATGATCTTAATTATAAACCCTAACCTACATATATGTATGAAAGTTCTTGCTTAAATTAATTAGAGAGGTTATTCTAGGTGAATTGTACCTACCTTGAGCTCAAATCTCTACAATACTTCTCAATTTTCCAATCTTCTTTCTTGTTGAAGCTTTCGCCCCTTGCTCTCCCTCTCTAACTCTCTCCTTCTCTCAAGAGATATTTTGTTTTGTGATATCATAAGTGACCAACTAAAGAGTTTAAAAGGGTTATTTAAGGGTTAGCCACAAATTAATCAATTTAATCATTGCGAATCAAATTTTTACAAAAATTCGTATTATGATCTAAAAATCATGCTCAACACAATTATAAAGTCAATTTCGGGTTATCAAGCTTCTAAGGCTTCCAATTACTAATCCAAACGTCACAATTGCAACAGATTTTTCTCATAATTGACAGATATAAGTCCATCATTATACATTTCACACAATTAAATTTAATTTCACATGGAATCTCACTTTATATATATATAACTACACGTATAGTAAAAGACTGAAAGCATACCAAAAAGCATATCAGAAACATATGAGAGGGTCGGGTTATTACATAATGAATAGGGTCTTCAAACAATTTCTAGATAAGTTTATTGTTGTGTTTATTGATGATAGATTGATTTATTCTAAAAACATGGAAGGACATGAGAATCATTTAAGAACTGTGCTAAAAATTCTTAGAGAAAAGAAATTGTATGCGAAACTGTCTAAGTGTGAATTTTGGCTCGACATTGTGACTTTTTTGGGGGCGTGTGATCAATATGGATGGCATATCCGTTGACCCATAGAAAATTGATGCTATTGTGAACTGGCCAAGGCCGACTACTGTTACAGAAGTTAGAAGTTTTCTGGGACTTGCTGGCTATTATTGCAGATTGGTGAAAGACTTTTCCATACTCGCTATGCCATTGATTTAATTAACACAGAAAAATATAACGTTTGATTGGAATGACCAAAGAGAGTATGCCTTCCAAGAATTGAAAACTATATTAGTGACTGCACCGATTCTGACTCTATCTAATGGTACCAATGGATTCCAAATCTATAGTGATGCTTCATATAAAGGATTGGGGTGTGTGCTAATGCAAAACGGTAAGGTAATTGCCTATACTTCTCAACAACTCTGACCTCATAAGAAAAATTATCCAACCCATGATCTTAAGCTTGCAGCTGTGGTGTTTGCACTAAAAATTTGGCGCTATTATCTGTATGGAATGACTTGTAAGGTATATACTAATCATAAAAGCCTAAAATATTTCTTCAATCGGAAAGAACTGAACATGAGACAAAAAAGATGACTCGGATTGATTAAAGATTATGACTTGCAAATTCTATATTATCCAAGAAAGGCAAATAGCGTTACAAATGCTTTGAGTAGAAAATCCATTGGGAATTTAGCATGTTTGCTCACTGGTCAGAAGAAATTGTTGTATGAGCTGGAAAGAAATGAAATTGAGATTGTCTTACATAAATAGGGTGGAATTTTAGCTGCCATTTCTGTACAGTTAGCAATCATTAAAGAAGTTAAACAAAAACAGCTAGAAGATGAATTTCTGAAAAAGATTGTTGATGAGTTTGATTCAAAACCAAGACCGGGATTTGTGTATGAGAACAATGTATTGAAATTTCAGAATAGGTTTTGTGTATCGGATTGCTTTGAACTAAGGAAGCGTATTATGATTGAGGCTCACAGCTTCAAATTTGCTATGCATTCAAAAAATACGAAGATGTACAAAGATTTGAACCAGAATTTCTGGTGGCCTAGAATGAAGAAGAGTATTACTGACTACATAACCAAATGTTTGCATTGTCAACAAGTGAAAGTCGAACATCAACGACCAACTGGATTACTTCAGCCACTCTCAATACCATAATGGAAATGAGAGCATATCATGATGGACTTCATTGTCGGTCTACCTCACTCTTCACGAGGTATGGATTCTATCTGGGTCATAGCTGATCTTTTAACTAAATCTGCTCACTTTCTAATTGTGAAAACTTTTTATAATGCGGATAAATTGGCTAATATTTATGTGAATGAAATTGTGAGATTATTTACTTTAAGATTCTGGCGAAGTTTGCAACAGGCTTTGGGAACTGAATTGAAATTGAGTAGTGCTTATCACCCACAGACATATGGCCAATCAGAACAAACTATTCAGATGCTTGAAAATATGTTACAAATGTGTGTGATGGATTTTCAAGGAAATTGGGAGACTTACTTGCCTTTAGTTGAGTTTGTGTATGATAACAGCTATCATTTGAGTATTGATAGGGCTCCTTATGAAGCTTTGTATGGAAGAAAATGCCGATCACCAATCTGTTGGGCCGAAGTAAGCGATCGACCGCTATTGGGACTCAAACTTGTGCAAGAGATGACTGAGAAAGTGAAATTGATTCAGCAATGTTTGAAAACCACTCAGAGTCGTCAAAAGAGTTATGCGGATATCCTGAGAAGAGACAAAGAATATAAAGTTTGTGACCATGTGTTTATTAAAGTAACTCTGATGAAACACCAAACACGGTTTGGAGTTAAAGGCAAGTTGGCACCGCAGTACATTGGGCCGTATGAGATTATCAAGAAAATCAATTCAGTGACGTACAAAGTGACCTTACTCCAGTCATAGAGAATATGCACAATGCCTTTCATGTTTCTATGCTTTAAGATTACTTAAGAGACCCGTTACATATGATTGAACCGACACACATGCTACCGAAAGATGACTTCACATATGAAGAACGGCCGATTCAAATTGTCAACCGGAAGATAAAAAGATTAAGAAACAAAGAAATCTCGTTGGTGAAAGTAGATTAGCATAATCACGGAATGACGCATGCAACTTGGGAGATCGAAGAAGATATGATGAGATGATATCCAGATTTATTTCCTCTAGACCTGGCGTTCTTCCGGAATGATAGTAATTTGAGTTTGGAGTTCCAAACTATTTAAGGGGGGAAGACTATAACTGGGGATGGCAATTTGAAACCGGCCCGACGAGGACCCGACCCCCCGACCCCGAATGGAACGGTTTTTCCCCACAAAAAACTCCCCACGGGCCGGGGATGGTATTAAAAAATAAATCCCCAAATACTTTCGGGCCGGGGACGGTGATACCTTTCCCAGCCCCGAACCCGTCCCCCGTCCCCATTTTCCCGATAGGAAATTACAGATATAACCCTTCCTATATATATATATATATTTCCTTCCTATTGAAGATGTAAACACTACTATTCTGAGTCAGAAACCCTCGCCTCTCTCTCTCTCTCTTTCTTAAACCATCGCCTCCCTCTCTCTCTCTAACCCTCGCTTCCCTCCGATTACCTCCCTCCGATCTCCATCCCTCCTTCCGACCTCACTGCCTCACCCCGACCTCACTGCCTCACCCTGACCTCCATGTCTGTCTCCGTCCGACTACCTTACGCCGATCTCTCTCCCTTCCCCCGATCTCACGCCGATCTCTCTCTCTTTCTTTCTTCTACTCTCACTCCCGCACCTCTCCGCAACGCCGATCGCCTCCTCCGTCGTCCTCCTCCTCCCCCGATCGTCCTAATCTGTCGTCCTCCTCCGCCGATCGTCCTCCACCGACACAGATCTGGTTAATGGTATTTTAGATGTAACAGATATGTAACAGATGTAAGTGAATTTTTTTATATAACAAATGTAACAGATATGTATGTATACAATTTTTTTTTTTTATTTTTTTTTGAACGAATACAGATTTGTTGATCGGTAACAGATCTGTTTGTCTATGCAATTTTTTTTTTTGAACTGTAACAGATCTGTACAGATCTGTAAGTCAATTTTTTTTATTTTTTTTGAACGATTTTTTTGTGTGTAGAGTGTTTGTATGAAATACCATAACAAAACAAATCTGTTATTATTATTTTTTTTTAATCTGTTATTGATTTTTTGATCTGGTGGTGGTGATGTTGTTTTTTGATCTGTTGTTGATGAGGATCGGGGAATTTCGGGGTTGGGGAAACCCGATCCCTGTTGGGGACGGGGATGGGGACTGTGATTGGTTTCCCGTCGGGGATTGGAGCCGGAGACGGGGAAGTTTTGGCCATCGGGGATCAGAGACGAGGAGGGTGATTCCCCGCCCTGCCCCGTTGCCATTCCTAACTATAACAACCATGACATGTGATTAGCCTATAATACTTGATTAAGAATGCTAAACAAGTAATTATGATAAAATCCTAAGTTAATTGCATGTGTCATGTGTTATTTGTGTTTATATCTGTCTGCTATAAGAATATATGTCGATAATTCTGCTTGAAACTGTGAATTAAAGGCCTTATTAGCCACCAAATATAAAATTGACTAGGCCAATGTGTAAATTAGAAGTTTTGAAAAATTATGGTAAGCTTAATTAAATTCGATTCGGAATCAAATAGTTAGAATAAATTAATTATTAAGTTGAATCAACTTAGCTCTAATCATAATTAATTAGCCTAAGCTAACCAAGCATGTAAATAGGCCACTTGTAATTGAGTAGACTCGTTTCTACCATTATATTGAGCAACAAAACATGAGGGAGAGAGAGAATTGGAGTGAGAGCAACAAGTTATAGAAGATTGGAGATTTGACTTGGAATCAAGCTAGAGATTTGGAAATTTGGGAAGAACAACTTAGAATTCTTGTTAATTCAAAACTTTAGATGAGTAATAAACTCCTACCTTCTGTGTTTCAGCCATCAATTATGTAAATCCAAGAAGTTTGAGGGATTAAGCAAGAGAATTGAGCTAAGGAAAAAGAAAAAAAGAGCACATCATGCATGCATGCTCATGTCATCATGATTTGAGTTTATCTTCCAAGAAATCTCCTTATGCATGTCACTGTTCTAACTTGGTTTTGGGAATTCATCATGTTCTACTTCATGTTATCTTAATTGATCATGTTCTGGAAGAAAAGAACTCATATCAATTCATGCATGTTTTATGGATTGAATTTCAAGTTTAGTTTTGGATAATTGACAATGCTTTTGGGTTTGATTTTGAGAAATGGTTTTCAATTCATGATGAATTATGAGTTTCTACATGGTTTCATAAGTTTTGGCCCAAAAGAATGTGTTTTGATGCTTTGGAATCAAGGTTTGAAGCTTGGAGAGCAATCTAAAAATTTCAGAATTTGATCACATCGCTCGAGTGACCAAACCGTTGCTCGAGTGTAAATTTCGAGCTTCTAGTATTTTTGCAGAGATTGATGGTTGGCTCAAACGACTGAAAGACCGCTCGATCAACCACCCTTTGTTTTGAACCTTGACTTGAGCGACCAAAAGTTGGCTCAAGCGTAAAAAGAGAGCTCTCAATACTTCTGTAGACTTTGCAGACCAGTCGAGCGACCAAAGCTTCACTTGAGCGAGCTGCCCTGTTTTCCAAAATTTTATAACTATTTTCAAAGTACATGTTTGCACCCTCATTGCATCCTAGGCATTCCTAGGCCATGATTAAGCTATAATAATGAGGATAAGAGTTAGAAACACACGTTAAGAAAGAAGAATGATAAGTTAAGCATCTATAGGAAGTGTGTTCAATATGTATCTATCACATGTTTGTGTAGGTCACGTGTTATCGCCGCCTGATCAGTTTGTTTTGTCCAAGTCATCTGTTCTACTATTGGAGCTATCTTTGAATAATAACTCTGTAAAGCTATGTTTGATTATAAATATTTTCAAAATGATATGATATGATATGTTTTGTGAAATGCTATTTTGTGAAGCATAAATGACTGTCCAGTTTTTCTAAAATGTATTTGTGGCATCCTTAACATCAAGTGTTCATGTGACCTGGTACCAGGGTTTCAAGTGGATTCCATTCATTGAATTGGTTATGCATAACCGCTTATATGATCTGCACGTGGGTCTTTATGACCATCTCAAGTGAATGTGGGTCTTTATGACCAAGTGATTTGTGAGCTAATGGATGTACCACGTATAACTGTTTAAAAAATCTACATACGTATGTGAATCTGAATTTGTTTTGTTTTGAAATCTGATTTCTGAATTTGTTTTGGACATCATTCATAAACCATTTATTCTGTTATTATTCACTGAACTCCAGCTCACTGTATTATTTATGTATGTAGGTAATCAGGTGTGTGATCAGGCCTAAGTTGCTGCTTGGATCTGTTTTGTGTCGGCTAACCTGTGGCCCTTCCAAGGAGGTTCCCAGAATGCTTCAAGTGGTCAAAATTTGTGAACTAAATTTAAGACTTTTGTTTCTTTTGGTAAAGTTTGAGCAAGTTTTATGCACTCTATATATTGGGCTAAACCCCTTTTGTTATATCCGTACATGTGACGTTACCATAAATATGATTATAAGCTTAAATTTTATATCCCATATATGTCGCATAACTCTATGGACAATGTATTTTGATATTTGTTTCCGTGAGCCCCTTATTTGTTGATATGTTTAGAGGCCTTCGATAATCTGAGGATTATTGTACAGTTACGATGCTAAACCTATAAAGGCGGGTTTGGGCCGTGGTAGAAATTTAGCCCAAACTCATGATCCCCACCCATTATACTGAATCCAATTAAATGGGCTTAAATGAGTTGCTCATTGTCAATCCAATTAAAATTAAATTTACATGGATTGGACATAGGTACATATTTAAGGTCGTCTAAGTGGGCACCACTTTTACAACTAATCCACTGCCACCATCGCGTTGTGACTCCACCACCACCATGTCCTCCTCCACCACCAACACCAACACCATCTCCTTCTCCTTCACCATCACCACTCCTCCACCACCACCATTTCCACTCTACTACCATCGTCACTCCATCACCAATGCCACACCACCACCTCCAACACACCACCACCACAATGGCCTCTTCCACACCATAACTACCACCTCCTTCACCACCGCCATTGCCACTCCACCACCACCTCCTCTACTATCGCAACTCCACCACCACTACTACCGCCACCACTACATCACCACCACCGACATACCACCAATACCACCTCATCCTCAACTACCGCCACTCCACCACCACCACCTCTACCACCATCACCACACCACCACCATTACAACATCGCCACTCACCACCATCATCGCCATCACCACTACTACTTTGGTACCACCATCTCCACTTTGCCACCACCATCGTCGTCGTAAAAAAAATTAAAAAATAAATTTTTTTAGAAATAAAAAAAAAATACTTTTTAAAAAATAAAAAATAATATAAAAATAAAAATAAAAGATATAAACTAAATGTATTGGTTGAGTTCACTTGTCTAACTCGTATCTAATTCAACCCCACCCTTTTAAGCCCATTTATTAAATGAGCTAATATAGATTGAATTGCTTTAAATACATAACCGTTTTGACCCGCTCACGCCTGTCCATTTCCACCACAACTCAATCTCCACTTTAAATCTATGAAAGCTTTAATTAGTTAATTAGTGTTTTAAGTTAAGGTGGGTGTGCATCAACTGTTGTTAGGTATGGCTTTCATTGTCACACAACTTACTTTTTATTGTAATATTTTACCATTTAAGTTTTGTTCAAATTTTATTTTAGTTGATGATATTTCACTTAACAAATTAATATTCAAACGCGTAGAATTTTATACTTCCTCGAGGCTATCCCCAAGCATAAATTATACTAGCTATTTTTTGGAAAATTTACCCATAAGTCCTAGTTTTTGAAACGTTGAACCATTTAGTCTTAAAAGTTTTCTTATGCTCCATTTAGTCCCATTTTTACATCAGCATGATGTAGATGATGTAAATGATCTGATGTTTCATTCTATAATTTCAAAATTTATTAAAATCTGATGAACATTAGATATTTTTCATCCTATATTTTCAAACATTATTGAAATTTGATGAACATTAGATGTTTGAAATCTAATGTTTGTAACATGACTCTGATGTTATTAACATTGTATCTGATGTTATTAACATTGTAATGGGACTTTTCAGTCTATAAGAAAACTTTTAGGACTAAACAGTGCATAAGTTATTAATTTGGGATTTATTGGTGCATCCCCCCTATTTTTTTAGATTTGAAAAAAATATAACAAGGCTTACAAGTTTGGCATAATTACACAGCATTCGTTTATGATTTTAATTTATATAATACTTAATATCCATGACAAATTACACTAATAGTCTCTACAATTCACCTTGTTTGTCATTTTAGTTCGTACACTTTCAATTGTCTTAATTTTAGATTTTATCGATTTGGTCCTATTGACAATGTCATTAAGGTCTTTTACAAAAAATAATTATTGAATTAGTTAAAATTAACTCACTAAATTGATTAAATTTATAATTTTATCCCTACAAACATGACACAAGCCACTCATGTGTATGTTGTTCACAAAGTAATGCTAACCGTTCTAATTAATTTGACTAAATTAAAATAAAATAAAAATTTTAGATTCAAAATTAAATTAATTAAAATTGTAAGAATCAAAATAATAAAAGAATCAAAATATAAATATTGATGTATTTTTTTCCTAATATCTATATTATTTTGACTTTAATAAAAAAGATATTAGCGTACATTTATTAAATTTATTATATATTTTTTTAAAACCTCAAAGGTAAAAGGTATAACCTATCCATTTTAACAAGAACCAACCATTTTTGACTTGAACTGCTAGTCTTCAACCAAATAAAAAAGAAAAAGTATGTGAGAAGGGAAAAATCTCTATCTAAAAGTTTTGGTGTTATATTATTAGATTATGTGGAGGTAACCTTTGCCATTGTCCTCTCAACATCTATTTAGGCGCACCGCACATTAATGTTTGGTGAGTTTGGTTTTGAGAGAAAAGGAAGGAGAGGACAATGAAAAATATGTTGATGGGTCCCAAACATTAAACACGTGGCAATCCATTGTAACACCTCACTATAAAGTCTTGTTTTGTCCCTAACCACACCGCCGACACATTCAACCATTATCTGGTACTATGAGGCAAAATCACTCCATCACATGGATATCTATATTTGACCGTTGAATTTATATCATCTACTCGGTTTGGCAAGTGATTATCACTAATGCTTCAGGTCTCGAAAGTTTTAGATGTGAATGATGTGAATTTGTGGTCACCGATCGATCGGTCAAACGACCAAGTGAAGCACTTGTCTATTGTGATTGTCACCTTGTCAACCGCAGCTGTCAGTCACTTTGCCGAATGACCGATCGAACGACCAATTAAATAAATTCGAGACAAACTCGCACTTCAATATTCGAGGCATGTAGTATGACTTAGCTTTTTTAGGTTAAAATTTATACCAAAAAAAGAATTAAAATAACTAATAAGATAAAATGTCACATCAAATTCATAATTATTATTTTTTTTTTACAAATATCACATCTAATTATATTAAAAAAAATCTAATTTTTTTTCTAAATATAAAAATTTTAATCAATTAAAATAATTAAAATTTTAAATAACCTGCTAAAATAATTTGGGCATGATGTGATTTCTGATATCCTTAAGACCAATGTCCCCACACACCTCTTGTTCCTAGTTCTAATTCTCAAATCCAAGGGAAATTATTGGAAGGCTGCTAACACCAAAAACAATAATTGACTCTAAGGTCTCTGTTCCACCCTATACCTTAAAAGGTGAGTGAACTTAGACGGAGATTTTTTTTTTTCTTTTTTTTTTGTTTTAACAGTGAAATACAACGGTAAAAAAATTTTGGTTCCGTTTGGTTGTGTTTGTAAATGTGATTTGAGAGTATAAGTTGTATTTTGAGTTTGTGTGTTGTAGAATTATGATTTGAGTGTAGAAAATTTGTTTGGTAAAGAGTTTTGAAAATAATTTTGAAAAAGAGGTTTGATTTGAGTGGGGAATTGTTGATGTGATATTTGATATGTGATACAAAAATTTACAACTCATAACTAAACATACAACTCAAAATTATTTTAAAACACATTAAAAATTAAAAAAAATTCAGAAAATATTTTTCCCAATTATATAAATCAATTGCAAAAAAAACAAAAACAAAAACAAAAACAAAACAAAAAACAAAAAAATCTGTACAGCAGAGGACATCCGGGTGGATGCCCCCAAGGACGTCCGAGTGGTAGTCCCTAAGGACGACCAGGTGGTCTTCCCCTGGCCAAAAAAATACAAAAAACTCGCAGAATGGACAGAGCTTTCTGCAGAGATTTGGAAAATTAATTCCAAAACTCTTACCAAACATGAAGCTAAAACTAACATGTAGAATCACATTTCAAAAGCACAACCAAACACAGCCTTTGAATTTCAACGGTAACAAACCAATGAAGTCATATCTGCTAATTTACCGTTGCAATCTGCTAATTTACCATTGCAAAAAAAATTTAAAAAATAATAATAATATTGAGCAATATTTTTTTTTTCTTCATTTTATCATCTATAAAATTGGAGTTGTATAATATATATATATATATATATTACTTTTTTTAATTATTCACATTATAGATTCTCCGTACTCTCAATTTTCATATTTTTCCCTCAACACTCTCAATTTTCTAGTAAAGTAACCGAAATTCCTAATTTGCCACTCAAGCATTCAAAAAAATTTGACAAACCAAAATTTGACATATAAAGGGGAGATAATGCTCTAATAGCATCTTCTTTTTCTTCTTTTTTTTCCCAACCTTTTACCTCTTCAAATATATATATATATATATATTTGTATTATGATTTTGTCCTCTTATATTGTGGGAACATAATTTTTGACATGTTCACATGACATGACCTGGAGAAAAAGTCGTCATTTCTACTGACCGAACCCTCAATTCGAAGGTCTTCATCAACATGTTACGTACAACCGGCCTATGTTTGAATGAAAATGTCGTGTCGTTTAGCAGAGCATAGAAAAAGATGACTCGTGTATGGCCAACCCCTAAGTCGCTGACAGAAATAAGGAGTTTCCAACCACAACCATCTCTACACTAAAAATTCATAAAGAACTACTCCTGCTTGATCTTACTCGACGACTGGAGGACCTCGGGCCGAGGTGCCACGTAGTGGAGTGTGATTAGCTAAGATATGGAAATGATCCATGCCTAGATCGAGGTATTTGGTGAAAGACATGAGTCATAGTGAATTAATGACTCTTAGGTTGGGAATGTGTAGGTACTACTCTTCCTCATTCCTCTTTCTTCTCATTTGACACCCTCAGCCTCTCTTTGTCCTCGTCATCCACATATTACGAATGAAGAATAGCATGATATATATATATATATATATAGAACTTTGGAAGAAAGGGCTAGGAGATGTGCCGGAGGTAAGAGAGGGTTGTAGTATTATGGGGTTGCTACGCGAGGGTGGCACTTAAGGTGAGATGAAGATTGGAGAGGGGTTTGGGAGATAGTGTTGGAGAAAAGGTTGGCATCGAAGATGGTGGGTTTGTCCACGATAGGGGTTGCCAACGTCCGAAGAAGAGGGATATAGTTGGGGATTAAGGTGGGAGATTCAAAAAAATAAAATAAAATAAAGTACATAAAAAATTGAAAACCATTCGGTGGGTGAGGTTGCAAATAAGTGGGGCTCTAAAAGTAAGGAAAATGGGATAGGTTTTAAATTTTCTTTTAAATAAATGACTAAATGCTATAGGTCCATATGAGATATTTAGTCATTTATTTAATAAAAAATTTGATATTCCTAATATTATGGCTAAAGTAAAAGAGTGAGAGTACTCATTATTTAATGCTCTTGATATTTTTCAATACTCAGAATTGTTACATTTGTGTGGAAATATACTATTTGTTCCAATTTTTTGAGTTTAATTTTTTAAAATTTGACTTTTTTATTTTTCATAGTTTTTTTTATTTTTAGTAAATTTTTTTAATAGTTTAACCAATTTTTTTACTTTTTAGATGCCCCTAACCTAAATATACGTAAAAAGTAAAATATTAATAAAAAAATATTTTAAAAAATCAATAAATACACAAGAATATGAAAATGTATTGAATTTTCATATATATATATATATATTGTATTTTTTGTATTTAGTGAATTTTTTTAAAAAAAAATTTCACAAATATTATACTTTTTAATTCTCTTTATATTAATGTAGTATCTAAAATGTAAAAAATTTCTTAAAATATTAAAAAAATTCACTAAAAACAAAAAATTTAATTTTCAAAAAATTAAATTGAGGAAATTAGAATCAAACAAGGTGATTAATTTTTCAAATTTTAACCGACACATCACTTCCTCCATTAATTTACGAAAAATGATATATAAATTCAATTAATTACTTTCACTACAAGAATTAACATTTTGCCGACCAAAAAATTGGTCGCTAAAAGTCCATTTTTGGTCGGCAAAAGTTATCCGCCATCAATTTTTTTGGTCACTACTTTGGTCGCCAATTGAGGGTCGGCAAAAGTAATTCGCGACCAAAATTTTGGTTGGTCGGGAAAAGTTGGATTTACCAACTAAATTTTTGGTCGCTAAATATATCATTACTGCGACTAATCCATTTTCTCGCTAAAACATTTTGGTCGCGAAAAGTCACCTTTTGCCAACCAAATATCTTGGTCGCCAATTGTCACATTCCACGACCAACAAATTTGGTCGCCAATTATCACATTCAACGACCAAAAAGTTTAGTCGCCAATTGTGACATTTCACGACCAAAAATATCGGCCGCCAATTGTGACATTCTGCGAGCTCTTAGTTTGGTCGCCAATTGTCACATTCCACGACCAAAAATTTTGGTCGCCAATTGTGACTTTCTATGACCTCTTAGTTTGGTCGCCAATTATCACATTCCACGACCAAACATGTTTGTCGCCAAAAGAAATTTTTGTGCAACTAAAACTTTAGTCAGCAATAGACCTATTCGCGACCAAATCCTTTGGTTGCCAAAATTAATAATTTTAACGACTAATTATTTAATTGCCAAATGTACTTGGTGATACACCGACTACTTTATTTAGTCAGCAAAAGTATAACTTATCTTTTCCAACTAATCAATTGGTTGCCAAAACTATAAAAACAAAACCAAATTTTGGTCGCCAACATCCAACAAAATAAACCTATAATTTATAATAATCTATCCAGTTTATTCAATATAATCTGTAATTTGCAAAAATCATTCAAACTAACAAATAAATTGAATCATCAACATTCAACAAAATACATATATCAACCATTTCTGAACCTGTTTAATTAAAGTCAGCAACTATAGCGACCCCGGTCTTTTCCCAGTCGATGTTTGTATCCGGACTTAGGTTCCGTAGATTCTATCTTTGTGTAGTGGTTGTTGTCGTCCTATATTTTTTCTTATTTGGAGTTATAGGATGTGTTGGGCGGGTTTGGAACAGGTTGGTTGAGCTTAGGAACCAAAACTAGTTGCCCAGATTTTGGCTTGTCCGCTCGAGCGGGGACTTGTTGTTGCTTGTCCGCTCCGGCGGGGTTTTCGCCGGCGGAAAAACACCCATCCAGTATTTCTTGTGGAGAGGGGGTGTTTGTGTGTGTACCGCTCGGCGAGTTGGACGCCGAGCGAGCCGTATCGAAAGTCTTGAGAGTGTGCATCCGCCTTTCGAGCGGGTTTGGCCGCCGAGCGACGGGTATAAAATGGTGAGATCCGACTTTTGGATCAGTTTTTCAGTCTCTTTTGATCCCAAACCCTAGAGTCCGACTTTTCTTCTTCCCTATACACCTTTTCTCCTAGGTTTGATCTAGTTAGGGTGCGTTTCTACCCTAGTTGCTTTACAAATAATATAGAGGAGAGTGAGGGCTTTCATTTAATCTGAACAAACTTGGATTTGGGGCACTTTGGAGTTTCGGGCATCATCTTCGTTTTCTTCTTTTGGGTTCATTGCTTCGAGGTAGGGAATTCCTACTCCATTTATACGTTTTAATCCTAAGTGTTGGTATTTTGGTATGTGGGGGTAGTTTGGGTAATTTTGGGAGAAACCCTAGGTTTTGTCATAGATTAATTTGTATAATTAATTTAAAGAGAAATTGTGTTATTGGCTAAATCCATGAGATTGGGGAATTTATTAATTTAATGATGTATTGGGTTGGTTTAAATACTTACCTTTGAGAATGTTGGAATTATAATTGTTGTGTATTTGTTTCTTGCTTAGAAATAATTGTTTTGGGCTATCGGTGGAGGATAGCCATTGATTGTTGTAGACCTTGCATGCGGCTTAGGTATAACTGAAATTGAGTCATTCATTTGGATTGAATTAATCTGAGAACATTCGTGTATTGATCATGTGTTGTATATGTCAAGTATTGATTGTGTTGCATATACATTTGGTTTTGGAGGAGATAGGGGATGAACTCCACGGTTTTGGGGAAGATAGGGGATGGACCTCTAAACCGGATTTGTTGGGAGGAGATAGGGGATGGACTCCAGTAGCATCATTCATATGTGTGCTTATTGATTAATAGACATATGTCTATTTATTGTTGATATGATACATCACTAAAATGTGTATCAGTTGGGAAGTATGGAAGTGAATTGATTATGATTGATACAATACCAACATGTGTATTTGTTATGATTAGGTCTAACTTGAATTGTTATTCCTGTTGAATTGGAAGTAATGGTAATAAAAGATGAAACCCTGTTGAGTTATGTGGCCAGGTTCTGAGCCATAAGTGGAAAGTAAAATACGCCATAGACAATGCGTCATAGGCAGTGTAGACATTCGTGTCATGAATATTGTAACTTGATTATAGTGTGTTAACCATGTATCAGATGCTAATACTTTAGTTAATTCTTATGCTTGGTTTAGTACTTCTCTCTTGGTCATGGCTCACCCTATATGGGAACTTTATTTTCAGGTTCAGGCGGTTCACTACCTCCAACGACTTAGCTTGTGAGGATTTGGACTTGAAGATTTGTTTTATTTGTTTTAGTTGTTTTATTTAAATAATGTAAACATTCAAGCCTAGGGCTTTATTTGTTTTGAGTTAGAACTCATGGATTTGTGTCCAAGTGTTGGCTTGGCAAGATGTAAGCCCGTAGGGCATTTATTTTGATGTTTTATTTCATATTACTCTGATGATTTAAATAAGATAATGGTTTTGTTTAATAATGCATGCTGTGTTTTATGTTTAATGGGTTTAATTTTGAGGGCGTTACAGCAACTATTATAAGTTTACATCCACAAATAATTCCAAACTACATATTTCATCTAGCATAAAAATTTAAAACATAAAAAGTACTTGTTATTATGTTTTTTGAAATTTTTATCCATGTACATCAACCCAAAAATATAACTAGTAGTCTACCAAATATTTTTTATACACACTCATCCAAAAATATAACTAGTAGTGTATCCAAAAATATAACTACTAGTCTACCCTAATATTTTCCATTTACATCTATACAAAAATATATAATCCTTCCAAAAATGCAAAAAGTGCCAATTTGTCCTGTACAATTTAGCTTTGTGCACGAGTTCATCCATCTGTACCAAAGAAAAAAAAAATAATGTCAGGTAAAATTGGACAAATAATGAAAAATGTTCATGAAAAGCAAAGGTCACATTAGCAAATTAAATAACTATCATTATCAAATTGTAAATAAAACAACTTCATTCTTATGTCTATAGCTCCAATCTCCCTATCATTAAATGACTATCATTATCATATTGTCAATAACTCCTATCTTCCTCAATGAACCTTTCATGTGATGTTGTGATGAAACGAGTGTTACACTGCTGCCACAGTTCATGAGTACTCCCTTATTTATCCCAAGCTCAAACTTAAATAAACGAAAACTAAAGAAAAAGGCATCTAGAAATAATAAAAACAGTGACCCCATAATCAAAACACAACAAAGAGTGGAGAGTTTTAGAAAAGAACAAATCATACAGGACAATACTTCTTGACTTTCATAAAATAGGAAAATAATACAAAAACTGTGAGTTAGCTAACAACTTATTTCTAGGTAATTATGATGGGCAAAGGTCAACTTTCTACTGATTATCTGACTTTTCTGCATAAAATCTATTTAAATTATGCAGAAATCACATTTACATGATAATAATTTAAGAAAGAGAGCAACTCTATACGTAGAAATAATGAAATTGAATACCTACAAAATAAACAAGCTCTGTAATGGGTAATAAATCATACAATCTAGAATTTTCAAGCAATACAAAAAGATCAATCTGCATCTCAATATGAAAGGAATTATAAAGTAAACACGTGACTAGTAAGTTCCAATCAAAATTATGAGAATAAACAAGAGAAACTTAAAGACTTGAAAACTACATCAATTTATGAAGTCAATTATGAAGTTTGAATTTGAAGTTTCTAAAGACATGAACATACAACCGAGAATTTGAACTTTTTTGTCTTTTACTTTCTTTCTTTTTTCTTTTGTTTTTTTAATTTGTGTCAAAAGTTTTTACTTTTCATGTATGGCTACTCTAAAAGAATTTTTTTTTAAAAAAATCCAAAAAATGGTTCACTATAGACACACCAAATAATGTTTTTTTTTATAAAAAAAAGTCAACCTTTTTAGCTTTTCTTGTCTTCAGTGTACTTTTTAAAATATATATATATAGATATATACATATTTATATTTTTAAGGTCCATCTAGTCTATTAGAAATTAAAGTTCAATTACTTGAAATAAAAGGATGAAAAGGAAATCTAGACCACGAATTCAGAAGAATGAGAGTTACGTTAAATTATGTTGCTAAACATACAGAAAGAATTGGTTTCCCACTATTCCAGCATGCCTTTGGAAGCTGATTGTAGGGAAAAAAACCTAAGAAATTTCATAGACAACACAAAGTCGAGTAAAGAATTACAATCTCTCTATCTTTCTGTTTTTCCTCTTTGATGTGCATGTTCAACGCTTCATCAATGGCATCACAGGACAGAGACACATTTCAGTAGATCTATTGTGTAGTCAATAGCTTAAACATGCAATTAACAAATGATCTTCCTTGAAGAAAATTAACCTCATCAAATTTCTTTTCCCCTCACCTCTTAAAGTTTGAATGGTATCTTACTACAATACAAAAGAGGTACCAGGAACCATATATACAAACATCTCTCTGTTTGTTTCTCCAATATCTACTTAATTGTGCCACATCACTCTCTTTTTCATCTAATTCGTCCTTTGCTCTCATCATCTAATAAAATGCATGATAACTCTTTTCTCCTCACCAGGCAGACAGGTCGGATTTCAATATTTGATCTTTCACAACAATGAGACAAATATTTAATTTCAAAGAAACCAATTGAATGTGCTTAGGACATCTAACATGCATACCATTTGACGTTTCTACAATCAACAACAAAATTTTCCCAAAAAGAACACAAAAACAAGCTCCATCCTTGTTAGCTTTTCCCACATGATAATATTTCATAAGGTCAGGAGCCTTTGCAAAGTTTGATCAATTCAAAAACTCTTTGGCTAGCCTAACCAAGAGAAGCTTGTGAATATATGAACATTTTTGGTCCACACAAAGATCTAGAACTAAGTTTGCTTATGGCATACAAACATTAATTTGCAAGATATGCTAAAACTCAGAAATTTGAAAAGATCTCTACTAGAACCATACGTGACAGTTTCAGCAGATCTATCAAATTCAATCTGTTGATTTCATATGCAAGCAACAAATTACTTACAAGATGACGAGTTAGGATGAATAAACGATTAGCTATTCATGGAACAGGATTGAGCTTTAAATAATGGGGACATGGAAGAGAGAACGTATTTGTTTATAGAAATAACAATGATGAGAAGGAGGAGACAGTGATTGTGGTAGTGGTGGTGGTGGTGGTGATATCATGATCTAATGAACTAAGCCATCGAAGGTAATGATTCAACAAAAATATCACCCTTCTCAAAAAGTGAATGGATGTTAAGTAACTAATATTCACTAGAAATGTCATCTCTGTTCTATTAATTTAAAAGCCAATCTAATTGGCCAATAGACAATTCCTCAGTAATTCATAGAATGTCTAGAATAATTTGAAGAACCAAAAAAGTGGACCAATTTATTTTATCAAAAGCAGCTCATATTCTATAGGCTTTCTATTCTATGAAACTCATGACGAAAGAATCGTAATAACTTTAAGTTACAGCGATTGAGTTTGTTGTGTGTACTCTAAATCAAGTATATTTGGGTTTCAAATTACTCAAGTTGCCACCTTGTTACACAGCAACATGCAGACCACTAACAATCCCCAGACAAGGCAAGTTTTTTTCTTTTGAATTGGTATTGATTATTAAAAACATTTATGAAGCATTTGGACTACTAACAATCCCCAGACATCTATCCCTACAAACGTCAACAAAACTTAATGATCACAAGTATTTTATGCTTCACTGTTATATTATAAGAATCAAGACATTTGATTCTTCATTGTTAATGCAGTAAAATCTAAACTCGACCATTCACAACTTTGTAGGGATACAAAAATGGCCATTAATGGATGAAATTATGCCTGACATGGTAACCAACCTGCTACGATCGTAGACGGTAACAGTATGATCAGCGCCTTCCACTGCAATACTAGTTGAAGAACTACAAAATACATAGAAGATATCTCCAACAGAACCATATATCCTATGCACACAACCACCATTTTCTTTCATTCTCAAGTCCCATATGGAAAGCTGCAATAATTCAAAAAGATGGAAAAATGCCAAAATGGGTAAACAAAGAAATAAGCTCAAATGTTAATTTTTTTTTTAAAATGTATACAAAATGAAAAGGCAAAACCTGGAAGCCTTCTGTGACGGCTAATATAGAACTATCATTTCCACTACACAAACTTTGCATAAAGCTTAATGAAGATGGATACCATAATCTGCAACACAGCTACATCAATGGCAATCAATATTCTGAAAAAACTTACATATTCAAGCAATTCATAGGCAATTCAATGACAAGGTTTTTAGAGAATCAGAAGCTTTGAGATTGACTAGTGTCAAGAAATATGAATCACCTACAAAACATTATTGAAAAATTAAACCCGTAAACTGATTCCATGTCAAATCTGAAGAAACAAATATTTCGTGATTCAAATCAGATGTAAATCTAAAAACGAGAATAAAATATGGGTTCCTCAGGCGTCCCCCTAACGCATGGAGGGTTAGGTCCGTTGCTCAGATTGGGTTTACTACAGTTCGGACTCGATTTGTGTCACGGTTCTAAATCTGAACCAAAGAGTCCAACTCTAGCAAATCGTTTTGAAGAAAAACAGATTTTGAAAAGTAGTGCCAAACATGGACTGCTTTGCCAGATTATAGAGTCGCCACCTAAATATTTTTAAAATGGGAAATTTAGGAAACCCTGACTCGGTGCCGAAGGCCACATGTCCGTCATCACCAAAGTGGTCTTGGCTCGAGCTTGGAGCGATCGAAGGTCATTATGCCGGTGAGCACCCCCTTTCGCCCGGTCCGAAGACCGACCTCTACTAACCGTGATATCCGTTTTTGAAAACTTTATGCGTTCTTATTCCGATTATTAGCCTAGAATTTACTACGTGATGTGCACAACACGAAAGTATAGACTAGATTGCCTAATTTGGAAATAAACATTGCATATCCGTTTTGTCTCGAAAAACGTGTTAGTTTTTGCTACTCGCAAGTAGGCTAAAATTCGGATTTCAACGAGTTGTTCCAACTCAGGCAATCCAACCTCCACCCACAGGCATTCAAACAGTTTATCATGTAAGCACTTAGCCGCATGGCAAGCATACTGTCATGGCAAGACATTCACACACATGTGATATGCTAAAGCATAAATACTTACATCGTACTCCGTGCCAAAAACAATAACCCGGTTAGCAAACATGCATGACCTAGTTCATGTTAAGTGGCTAATGCAACACAGGCATAGATGCAATCTAGAGTAGGCTCGGCTAATCCTAAAGTGGCATGTGAAATGCGCGAGTAGCACGTATTCAATTTGAATTGAAAATTGCTATGCAGTTTGTATGATCTACCGAGCCCGATGCATGTCAACAAATGCATGGATGCACGCATGCATAGCATAGGGTATGCTAAAATAAGTATGCCCTAATCTGCCATCGAAAGCGGGTAAATAAAAGGGAAGAAAGAAATGGGGGTTTGGAAGACATACACCCACTCACGCACACTTATTACAATTTTGCCCTCGCTCGGAGGGACCAAAATAATAATACAAATTAATTAACTACACAAGCTAATTAAATATTACAAATTAACTAAATTAATTAAATAAATTAATTAATCTAATTAAACAGTAAATCGCCTCGGGATAAGGGCCAAAAGCTACAAGGCCAGATCGGAACCAAGCATCGCTGCAAGTGTACTGCTGTTTCCTCTTCTCTTCTTGAAAATTCCCAAAATCCTCAAGCACCTCTCAGAGACTGGGGTACCACCGGCAGGGCGAGCACCACCATTTGAGGAGGCCACCACAGAATTGCTCCATCGGTTGGGAAAACATGATCGGCACTAAGACTAAAAAGTGCTTCGGCACAAAATGTTCTCACGCAACTCACAAGAAACAGAGGGAAACAATATGCAAGGCAATGCAATTCAAGCCATTTATGCACCAAACACACTCCCTATCATGTTATTGACTCAAGGGGGCATGTGCCTCGGTTCCCGGACCACCAATCGCGCATTTTCATGCATGATGGCCCTAAGAACCAAGAATGCAACTTCACTTTCAAATGCATGCAAAACACATAGGCACAAAAGGGTGCCAAACCTCTATCAAACTCACTTCAAGAGGCTTGGCATGCATGTCAATGTGGTGCAATCCTAAGCATGTTATCTAGGCATGCAACATGGACTATGCAATGCATTTATGCAAGCATACAAACAAGCATATAAGGCAAGCATGAAAACCAATGAAATGATAGACTTAGACATGAATTAGGCAACTCAAAAAGGCCTAAAATCAGTAGCCAAATGCCAAGTTAAGAGGGCCAAACACACATGCACGCATGCACAAGCTAAGGCACTAACACTTGAGCATAATTACACAACTTCTTAAACACATTTAAGAGGCACCAACATGGACTAATAGCATACAATGAAAGCTCTGAAATTCATGTTAAACATGATGCCCAATCATGCAATAAAGCATGCCCAACAAAGCATGCAAATGGTCTTAGGCTAAGGCAAGCCAATAGGGCATTAAACCACACCTAACACAAACACACACGGCATGCATTGAACAACCTAAAACAGAGTTTTAGCATGTCAAAATAGGCCCAAAGGACCACTTAGATGGCATCTAAGAAGCTTGAAATCAAAGGCATGCAACAAGGCCTAAACATGGAGCATGCAACACAAGCTTAGGAAGCAACAAAGAGGCATGCAATGTAAACATACAAGCACCTCTAAGGGACTGAAATAGCATGCAAAATGGTTCCAAACCACCAAAAATGATGCAAACAAAGGCATGCTACACATACATGCTCTTAAGGCCAACAAGCCAAATACAAGGGAGCCATACTAAGCATGCTAAGATTGACCAAAACACTTATGGACAGAGCTAAAACATGGTAATATGAGCACATGAACTTCACAAGAGCAAGCCTAAATCATGCTAGAAACCAAGGCTAACAAGCTAGTCATGTTAAGGCATCAAAAGGCATTACAAAGCAACTATGCAAAACATGCAAGGAGTGCTAAAACCAACTTAGAAACATGTTATATCATGACAATATAAGCATGAAAAACAACCAAGACATGTTCAACACACACTCAAGCATGGTGCTCTCTCAAGAGGCCAAAACATGCCCTTTTCAAGGACATCAAGGAGAGGGGGTGACCCTCCCCTTCTTGAGACTTCAAGGCATGCTCTTCACCACTGAAATCCCTCAAGATTTCAGTGGTGAAGAGATCCTATCACCAAAATCTCGGATCTCTCACAAAATAGCACAAAAAGTGCCCTTTTCAAGGCCTAAGGGTGGTCAAACCTACCCAAACCACTAAACACTCTTAATATACAACAAAGAGGGTTAAAAATCAGAACTTTTTTGTGCCAAACACTAAGCTCAAAAACTATTTTAAAGCAAGCAAAAATAGATTGCAAGAATGGGGTAAAAAGAGGGTATAGTGTCTTACCCTTGAAGCCTCTTCAACAAAGATGATGTGTTGGCTTCCTTGAGTACCAAACCAGCTCCAAAGCTTCAAAACAAACCTCTGGACCCTCAAGAACCAAAGGAAGGTAAAACACTAGGTGCTTGTGTGCAAAAGAGTGAACTAAAGCACCTAGTGTACTAAATAAGCAAGAAAGGAGAGAGATAAGATAGATATATGATCTAACCTAAAACCAGAGCTTGGTTTCTCTCTAAAATGGCTGAAACCCTCTCAAGAAAATCCAACCTTGAGCCAAGAGAAGAGCCTTCTCTTATAGAACTTGTAAGACTTACAAGTTAAGCAAACAAGGGCTCATCCCTCCATACACGTGTATGGAGGGGAAGCCAATGGCACACAGCTGTCTGAAAATATCTCGTAAAAGCAAGTGCACGATGTCCGGCCGCAAAAATGTCATTTTGACAAAATTGAGTGCCGACCAAGCACAATATAGTCTTGCAGTAACTTCTGACCAGCCGGTGGCCTCTAGCCACACGGCCGGTGTGTGGGAATGCCTCACAAAGCATTCCTGCCTCTAAGGCAAAACACAGGTGTGCAGTGCGAACCGACACAAACGCCAAGTTCGGAGGTCCTGAGGCAAGGCGCGCGAGCCGAGAACTCCGGGAACTCCAAACGAACACACACATGGATGATCACCGAGTGTTCAAACGGTGACGTCCGAGTCTTGAGGACGGTCAAAAATGGGGTGTCTACAGTTCCATCAAACTAATTACTTATCACTTCTAGTTATATCTTCATTAAAAAAAACGTTGTAAACGAGAAGATAGCAATCCCTTTTCATAAGGAAACAACCTACTAAACAAAATCCATGGAAATCATTTCAAAGATTAGTTTTAAGGAACAGAATGTTTCCATTAAGGATAGACAACAGTTGAAACACAAGCAGAAAACATGAAATGGTTTCTAGAATCAACTGTAACAACACAAACACATACACACACGCATGCACACACACCAAAAATAATAATGATAAAAGGAAGAAGAAGAATTTCAGGTGTTGAGAAACCAAAAACCGAAGAATCACTTTTTCTTGAATATGTTTAAACCAAGCACTCAGTTTTTAAATCCAATATCAGAAATGTCCCCAAAAAATAAATCAATAGTAGCCGTCATGATATGTGAAACCTTCTCCAGTTCAAGTTTATTACCAATGATATCTTTAAAGGTGGTCAACAGTTTCAATGCCACAACTTTGTTGAACTTACTTATTACAATATACTTCTAGGAACAACATGCCCAAAATTACCTGTACTTTACAGCAAAGGTGTTCTAACACCATGATGCAGCCATGGCATCAAAGAGGAAGGGGCAGGCTTACAGGTTCAATTCTTAAAAGAAAAACCATGCAATACATACATACATACATACATACATAGACATGTACACACACACACACAAAAGAGAAACACTTAGTTCTTTTTGAAGAGAAAAAAATCATGTAAACATGGTTGCCCACATATAACAGATCTTGTCAGATAACCTCTCTGTGTCAACTCTTGACACCAAACCCCCTATATCCATAGCACAACCACCTTAACCATTTTATCACAAAATGCAACAAACAAATAGAAATATCAATATCTGAGAGTTCTGCAATATGTGCCATAACCTGCAAAGAAAATGCCTCACACAAAACAACAACTGATAAATAAACTACAATAACTTATCTAATAAAGACAAAAAAAAAAAAAATAGCCCCATTTAGTAGCACTTATAGATCAACTTATTTAGCTTATTTGCTTAAAAAAAGTTGACTAATGGTGTTTGGTTGCAATATTACATTATATCTTTTATAAAAAAAAAAATTGAAAATTTCTTAAGCTACAATTTGTAACTTTTTTTAATTACTTAAAACCCTTAGATTACGAAATGGTAATATGCTAATTTTTTTAGATTACCAGCAATTTGTAACTTTTATTTGGGCCCAATATGGTAATTTGATTATAAGATGACTTGAATTGAAAGTTTCCCAGCCACGAATTATGACATGCTAATTTTTCAAAAAATCTCTAAACAAAAAAAAGAGAAAAAAAAAAAAAAAACTTTGAACCAACTCAATTGTTTTTCTCTAATTAACTCATTCCATTACAAAATTGCTGGCTTTATTAGTTTAGGCCTCCTTGAGATGATATTTGATGGATTATTCTAGCTCATTTTCAATCAAAGTTTGGGTTCAAAACAACAATGATACATCCCTCTAAAATTAGAGCTCTAATTGAGCTCTAGTGAGGTCGAAAGTAAAAAAAAAAAAAAAGAAAAAAAAGGCCAAATATCACATCAGATGGGCCTCACATACACATTAGAGCTATTAGAGCTCACAAATTAGAGCTCCAAAACATTTTTTGATTGAAGAAATAGAAGATAAACAAAAGAAGAATGGACAATGGAAACAACATAACTTAGCACACAGATATCAGCTACTTATGTTTCTTCCAAATTTGTCGATCATGGACAAACATCATGACTCTCGACATTAACAAATTGTCATACCACATAAGTTGAAGTACTACATATGAAAGCGATTAGATACCATGGACCATTGACTTGGGTGAAGCAAAGCCCCCAACCACCCTCTCCAACACCACAATCTCGAGGTGATCTTTGAAAATGTAAGCCTATCAACATCTAAAATAAGTAGGAGAAGCGCAATCAAGCGTTAACCCGTAAAAGAAATCGAGGGAAGCTACTAAGGCACAAAACTTTAGCTATTGTGTTGTAATTCAATTTCTAACATGGCACAGATGTCCATGAATATACATTAGATATTGAAAGATGAAGGTATCTGAGGACAAAGGTAGTCGGCTTATTAGTTGTGTCCCTAGTGGACTAATGGAGACATATATTGAATGAGCATTACATTTCTTTTGAAAATGCAAAATAGTATAGGTAGAAAATCAATGCATTTAAAAATGTGGAGCGTGGGTCATTACATAAAAGTATCAATTACAAACTCAGGCCCCTCCTAAGGGGAAGCAGAAAGTGTGACCCACCTTCAGACAGGTCTGCACTGTTAGATTTGTCTCCAGAATTCTATTGGAAATGAAACTAGGACTATTGGAAAGAAATATAATAAAATCAAAGCCCAAAGGAATATACACAACCAAAAAGGAGGGTACCTTTACCACTAGTATCCAACTTAGAAACAATAAGGTGACCATAAGAGTCCACACTTCCCAAAATCAAGTAACAATAAGGTGCAAATATACTCAAATCAATTAAAAACTCTAAAACAAAACCAAGATCATGTCTTTTTCTTTTCAGTTTGTTACTTTCATGTGAATTAGAAATTTAATTCAGTACACATTTTAGAATCATGTTTATAATATCAACATATAGGCTATAGCAGTAAGAATGAGTGACAATTGATACCTGGAAAGATGACACTAATCTTAGGAATGATAAGACACTCAATTTGTTTCATTCTTCCAAGAATTGAGCATTGAATTCTGTTTTTAGCTTCAAGCCTTCTTTCCTAGTTTTACTCTACATTTACCATATCACTACATAATCAACCCAATTTCAAAATTTAAAAGAATTCAACCTCAATCATAACAGGTGTCTACAAGCATAATTGCTTAGTGAACCTTTGTATTGGTTGATACAAGCATACATGAAAATACAGACCATCAAACATATATATAGATAATTGTGGCAAGATATATGCATTTAGCACGTGTCTAATTCCCCTATATAGCTTTTCAAATTCTAGATTTCAAGAAACAAACATGATGGTTTAAACACTGGTAAGATAGGCAATTTATGCCCTCTAAAGGTAATACTAAAAATGATAATTATAATGAACAACTCACTCCACGACTCATCACAGCGAAATCACACTAAAGTAGTAAAGTACTAGTATTTCACCCTCTAGGCAATCAAGTATCTATTCTATGCTAATTAAAATTTCTACCAATTCTGTTCATGCAAAGTAATGATCCTAAACAAGACAACCCGAAGTCAGAACCAAAAGCGATCAATTCCATGACCAGTGTTATCACTTGTCAGAATGCAAATTCAGCATACTGCAGTCATCATCAATTCCACAAGAGCTCAATATCGAATAAAAGATCCAATTCCCAATCCACCAATCAGAGATTCCCATATGGGTTTTGGATTTCAATTTGAAGATACCACCTTAACTCATAAGCTTAAGAAAAAACCTAAAAGAATTCCATATATACAATCAATCTGTCAAACCTCTTCAAACCTCTTAAAAAGAACATGATGGATTTGAAATCTGTCAAACCTGCACTACAAAACATGAGAAAATTCCATATATACAGTTAACCAACAAGAGATTAAATTGTAAACAGGATGTTCCTTAGAACTTCGATCATCTGCGATATAAACAATTAAATATGACCAACTCATCTCAATTGTGTGCCTTAACAAAAATTTATCACTCAAGTATATAGAACCTCAAAAATTTAGCTGAAACGACAAAAATGGACATAAAAAGATTTATCACTCAAGTATATCACAAAAATTCCATTCTAAACACAAAAATTTATCACTCAAGTATATAGAACGTTCGCCATATCCAAGTCTATCCTAACCGACTCATTCAGCTGAAAAGATTTGATTCAGATTCAAAAACAATTGAACACGCCTGTATAATTACTAACATACATACATGCACAGAAGACATAATTACCAACATTTACATAATAAATGCGAAGAGCCAATTACACACCTGCATAATTAAAAAATATAGCCATCAATTTAGTTGCTTTGTAATCAATATCTAAGTATATGATGCATAGACAATGTGAAGTATAATTGTGAGTTGTGGGAATGAAATAAAATCCATTTGTTCATTTTCTTTCCTCCTCTGGATTGAAAAAAAAAAATCTAAACATCTTGAATTGTACAATAGAAATATATATCATTATCCTGTAACGGTTGGGAATGGTGGACTTATTTGTAGCGTAGAAATATTATCCTGAACACTCACTATCTTTGAAGAACTGAGTGAAAGTGAACTAGATCAAGAAGCCCCAAATGAAAAAAAAAAAAAAAAAGAAGCAACAAACAAACCATGAAACAAAAAATTGAGATGTGTGTAAAAAACAATTATATTATCAAGAGTTAAAAGAAATCAAACACACTGGCAATTAAAGCACCAAAATGAAATCTTAGTGCGTTGAATCAAGCATAAATAAAATTCCAATCAAAGATCCACCATACCTCACAACAAGTTTGCAACATGTTGTAACATATTGTTTTCATGAACAGGGAGGGCATCAATCACTTCACATCTTTCTTCTTCAGCTTTGAATATTGCTCTGATAATGCTCGTGGGGCTCACAACACCAAATATTAATTCACATCATTTTTGCGTGACCGATCAAAGAACTCACTCCTGCCCTGTCTTTTATACCAAAACCACTATACCCACCAATTAGCAACCTAAATACATATATATATATATATACATATATATAGCCATATGATTGATTTAGAGTCGAATTAGGATTCACAATTTTGATAAACTATATCAAAATTTTTGAGGGATTGTCTCGAATTAGATTGTCAGTCTCTTTTTTCACTCGTACGTACCAAGCTGTATTGAACCTAAATCTCGAAAAACATCGAAACCTAGAAGAGATTATCAATGCCAGAAACCTAAGAGCAGAGAATAAGATGAGAAACCCAAAAGAACTCCATAAAAAATGGACCAAAAATGCAATCAAATTTCCCCCTCATCGCATTATATATAGAGAGAGAGAGAGAGAGAGAGACAGAGAGAGACCGAGGGCAAAGGCTAGAGAGGGAGAGAGTGAGAAATAGAGAGCGAGAGACAGACCAAGAGTGAGAGAGAACCTGTGAGGATGCGGATGCGGCGGCAACGGTGGCGCTAGCAGTGGCGTGCGACACTTGTCAGCGATGAAGTGAGATTGGGTGAGGATCCCCCAGAAATGAGGAGTCCATTAGACAGAGGGCGAGGGCGATGGCGATGGCGATGGCGATGGCGAAGTGCGACAGACGTTCGCAATGGTGGTAAGGGACATCGGTGAGCTAGAGAGAGTGGGCACTGATTGAGAGAGAGAACACAGAGAGAGGGAGAGGGCGGATGAACATACTACACAGAGCGAGTTGGAGACAGAGAGGAGAACAGGGCCTTTTTTTAAAAAAAATTATGTTTTCCTGGTACAAAACGACGTCGTTTTGTAATTGGTGACCAAATTTTTTTTGTCGCCAAAAAATTTCATTTCCCCCCTCCATGTTTGAAATTTCCCTCCCCAACTTTTGGCAACCAAAACACCATATTAGTCGCAAAAAAAGTACCTTCGCCAACAAACTTTTTTAGTCGCCAAATCTTAATCAACGGCGACTAAAATATTAGTCGCTAAAAGTACTAATTTGGCGACTAATTTTTTTTGGTCGCCAAAATGTAACCTTTCGCGACCAAATTTGTAGTTGGTTGCCAAAAGCATACCAATTTCTGCGACTAACTCATTTTTGGTCACCAAAATGTGACCTTCTGCAACCAACTCATATTTGGTCACCAAAAATATTGATCATTCACGACAAATTAATATTTGGTCGCCAAATGTCATTTTTTTGCGACCAAAATTTTTTTGGTCAGCAAAAGTGATTAGCAAACGTGTAAATTCTTATAGTGTTTCTAGATTCAATATATAATAAAGATGATTTGTTGATGATTAAGAAAGGTATAAGGGAGATAGTTGCTTGAGATATTCTAATAGACTACCATATCTTGCATTTAAAAAGTGGATCTAACTTTTAGATTGTAGTAGCACTACTCTTAATTTATTGAGTACAGATCTTTCTATTCTTTGTTTTTTCACCCTCAAATTCTCTTTTTATCATGCAATTAAGTTGAAAAAAATTATTTATGTGATAAATAAGAGATTTTGAATAAAGGGGGGAAAAAAAAAATAGTTACTCAACCGAATTTTTTAAATTAAATTATAACATTAAATGAAGCTTTGTCAGGTTAAATTTTTATAAAAAAAACCCATTTTACACACAATTTTAAAACAATTACAGAATTTTCCAATAAAAAATAATTTTAGAGTATCATATGCGTTGTGTATCAAAGGATTGACTTCTCTATAAGCAATATGATTGTTAAGTTTATGGATACTATAATAGATATCCTACTTTAGTAATTTAAATTGTTTATTTTATAGTTTGGGATAGAATATTGAATTACTAAGAAAAAATACATTCATAAAATAAGTATAACTAAGATGAGAATATTTAGATAAATGTGTGATAAGTTAAAAATAATAAAATTTAAAACAAATATATTTGTGAAAATGGTAATAGTAATACGAATTGAAGAAGTTAAGGGAGAACTGGTTTGATCGTTTACAAAGAAAATCTAGAAATGTAAAGGTATAAAAAAGTGATAGGATAAGGGAAGACCTAAACGAACTGCAGTAGTAAAAAATAAGCAAATTACGCTTTACCCCCTTGAATTATTATTTAGTATCATTTTACTGTAGTTAACTAAAAATACTATATTTTATCATATTAAACTACCAATTTATATCAATTAAACCCCTTATTAAGGATCCATTCAGGCCCGGTCCTGAGATTTTCGGGGCTCAAAGCGGATAATCAATTAATAAATTTTTGAGGCCCTTCATATTTTTTTTTTCATTGAATGAAAAAAAAAATTTGAAAGTAAAGGATAAAAAATTTGTGTCAAAATCACAAAAAATACTTAGCATTACATTACAATAATTAATAAATATCGCTTGATCCTCACTCTTCTTGTATTTTTAGAAGCAAATAAATCAATCATACTTGCATAATCTAATTTTTTTGCAAAATCATTTTCAATGAATAACAATGCTAATTATTTTAAATGGGCCTTTCGATTTTTTAATAGATTAATTATTTTAAGTTAATTTGAGTCTTCCTTAATTTTTTTTGGACTTAAAATATACTTAAATATATTAGACTAAACTATAATAAGAGAGACCCCTTTTTTTTTGGATCTACTTTTTAATGGATAACAATGCTAATTTTTTTTTAATAGCCTTTCAATTTTTTAATGAGTCAATTTATTTTAAGTTAGTTTGGACCTTTTTTTAATTTTTTTAGACTTAAAACATACCTAATATATTACACTAAATTATAATAAGAGAGTGCTCTTTTTTTAGTCTATTTTGAGGGACCCTAGGCCATGGCCTTGTGGCCTATGCCCCAGGGCCGGCCCTGGATCCATTACTAAAGATTTTTTAGCAAAATAGTAATAAATTAATTTTTTAGCTACAGGAAAATGAAACCTAAATAGATGAAAAATTATCGGTGGGTTGGTTTGGCAACCAACTAAATAAGTATAACCAACTTATTTGCTATATAAGTTGTCAAATGATTTTTTTATTTTTTTACATATTTTTTGTCATAAAAAATTAAAAAGTCACTAAATAAGAAATCCCAAACTACCCGCAAGGTGAAATGCCAAAAATGAACTTGTTCTCTCTCTTTGTCCTTTTACTTTTTTTTTTTTTTTTTTTTGGGTCCTACCTAGACAACATCTATGACAAATATGGTGTAGGGAGCCATGGCTTTAATAGTGGATAGAAAAAATAAATAAAGAACAAAAATATAAAATAAGATCTTTTTAAGCATTTTATAATATTTAAAATGTTATGTGCTAGTCACATATCAAATTTTCATCCATTTATTTTTAATTTATAGAATGACAAGTTCACATTAATACAAACCGATAGTTTAGCGGTAATAAAGTGTAATAATTTTTATTTGAAAATGGTCAAGTGATATTGAATCATATATTTTGTTTTTTTATTTGGATATTGGGTAATTATTTAAGAGACAACGTGTAATTAGTATACAAATATGAACTTATTTAATTTAATTGAACATATAGTCTTGACAAAAAGATTCTTGTAACCGATTTCACTTGACTGAGACAAAAGGTGTAGTTTGATTTGATTATCATTGGATTATTGGCTTATTAGAATGCCTTATACTTGGACAAAGTAAAATCTATAATGAAAGGAAAATATGGGCAAAAAATTCTCTGAGAAATAATTAATATTTATTTTTAACAAAAATTAACCCCCTAACTTCCCAATGAAAGTATACAAGAAGAATAAAATCCAGCCCAATTGATGTAATGTCTAGTGGTGTTTGACAAAGTTCACAACTGAAAATTTAAAATTTAAGTACTAAAAATTGAATATTAAATTTGTTTAATTGAAAATTTATTTGATAAAATTTTAAATTTTGAACTAAAACAAATTGTTTGACATATATAAGATCAAATCTCAAATTTTTTACTTTTCAATTGTATCTTTCAATTTTTATATTGTGATAGTGAGTTGGTGGGTGGTGGAGGAGGCAATGATGACATTAGCGATAGTGCCAATGACAATGATGGTAGAGATTAAAGGATAGTGATTGTGGTGATGGTAAAGAAAAATGTTGTGGAGATTAAATAATAAAAAAAGAATGACAGCGGTAGTGTAGTGATAATGGTGGTTATTGTGATGGTAGAATAATGGTGGTGGTTGCTACAATAGTGACAATAGTTGTAAAGGTGAAGGGCTGTAGTGATTGTTGTAATGGTGGTAGTAATAGCAGTAGCAATTGTGATGGTAGTAGTAGTAGCAGTGGCAACGGCGACGGTAGTAAGTTCATAATAGTTTATATCGATATTTATATATAATATTTTTTAAATTCAGTCAGAATTAAATAAATTTTATATTACTGGTGTGTTTGGTAACTTTTACGTTTTAAGTTTATATTTACAAAAAAATTATAAACTGGTTTTTGTTTATTTTTAGAAAAACATAAACTACAAACGCGTTTGGTAATTGACAAAATGTTTAAAAAATTTTAAAAATATAAAAAAGAGTAAGAAATGGCAAGTGGTGGCAAGTGGCGGCGGAAGACGGTGGTGGAAAGTGGTGACGGTGGGTGGTAGGTAGCTAGTGGTGGTAAGTGGTGGCGGGTGGGTAGTGGTGGTGGTGGTAGTGGGTGGGTGGGTGACAGTGGTGGGTGGTAACGAGTGGGTGGTGGTGGTGGTGGCGGGTGGTAGTGGTTGGTGGGTGGGTGACGGTGGTGGGTGGTAACGAGTGGGAGGTAGTGGTGGTGGTGAGTGGTGGGTGGTGGTGGCAGGTGGGTGGCAGATGGAGGGTGGGTGGTGGGTGGTGATGGTGGGTGGGTGGGTGACGGTGGCGGGTGGTAACAAGTGGGTGGTGGTGGCGGTGGCGGATGGTGGGTGGTGGTGGCAGGTGGTTGGCGGATGGTGGTTGGTGGTGGGTGGTGGCAGTGGTGGCGGTGGTAGTGGTGGTGGTGGTGGATGGGTGATGGTGGCGGGTGGTAGGTGGTAGCGAGTGGATGGTGGTGGTAGTGGTGGTGGTGGTGGTGGTGGGTGGGGGGTGGGTAGTAGGTGATGGTGGTGGTGGTGGTGGCGGGGTGGTGGGTGGTGGTGGCGGGTGAGTGGCAGGTGGTGGTGGTGGTGGGTGGTGGTGGTGGTGGTGGTGGGTGGTGAGTGGTGGTTGCAAGTGGTGTGGTAGTGGTGGTGGTGGTGGTGGTGGTGGTAGTGAGGGGTGGGTGGTGGGGGCAGGTGGGTAGTGGCTGGTAGGTGGCTGGTGGTGGCTGGTGGTGGCAAGTGGGTGGTGAGTGATGGTGGCAAGTGGTGGTGGGAGTGGGGGGTGAGTGGTGGTGGCGGAAGACAGTGGTGGAAAATCGTGGCGGGTGGTGGCTAGTGTTGGGTGGCCAAAAGAAAAAAAACTCAAAACTCAAAACTCAAAACGAAAACACATTTTTTGTGTTTTCATTTTTTGGCCAAATTTATAAACTGAGGCTACTGATTTATAAATCAAAAATTTTATTAAACAAGTTTTTATTTAAGTTTTTTAAAATTTTGTAAATATAAATAGAAAACTGAAAACGTAAGTGTTACCAAACGGCACCTTAATATTTTCTTAACTCTTGGCTTACATTTTAAGAAGTACCTAATTTTTAATAAATATCAATGGTGATTATCAAATGGATTTAGTTGATTATTTTTTAATACATCTAACATTATCGAAACAGCCATAGATGTCAACAAGTACACGTCTAGAGCATTGTTTCAAAATCCAAGTATCTTGTATAGTATAGATATGGTTATTTTTAGGGCTGGATAAGAAATTCATAAAATATGCACATCGATCGGATCTAGTCCAATCCAGTAGGTTTAGACTGTTTTTTTTTTTTTAATCCGTGATTTGGTTTTGGATTAAAAAATTGAGGAACCATTTTTTGTAGATCGGTTCCAGATTACCCGTTACTGTTCTGGATTGGAACCGATTCGGACCGTATGCAACTTAGACTATATTCATATCATACATCTTGATACATACTATCATACCTCTTATAATATCATACCTCTTATATTCATATCATACACCTATGGAATTTGGTGTGGAATTTGCTGCTATAAAATTGCTACTGTTATGAAATTTTGTTGCTAGTGTTGTGTTTTTTTTTTTTTAGTTTTAGTTTTGTAATAATCTAATTGTGGGAACCGGTTTTGATAAAAAAAAAAATTAATAATAATAATATTTGAATTTGAACAATATACATGTTTACGTTTTGAAAAATTATAAAATGAAAATGTTGTATGATTTTTCTTTGTTAATAGATTATATGATTCTGTGGTTTCAAACCCAATTGAACCGTGCTTAAATGGTTTGGTTTGGATTGGTTCAACGATTTAAATGAATTAGATTGGTTCTAATTGTTATGGAACCACAGACAACAAATTTGTCTTGATTTTATCCCAAATCAAACTCCTAGTCATTTTGGGTAGTCATGACTAACTACGACCCGAAGATTAAATCCACTGGGCCTATAAGGGTATGGTTCACTTTCGACCCACAGACTTAAGCTTGTTTGAAACAGCCCAAAACATTGCGGCTACCGATACGATACCTTGTTCAGTTTGATTTTCAAATAGTATTTTTTGACTTCTTATTTTTCATGTGTTTTTGTATTTATTGAATTTTATTTTATTTTATTTCATATTTTAGTTTAATGTTTTTAAATTTATTTTTTGATGCACCCAATTTAGATTCACTAGAAGTGTAAAGTATATGTGAATAAATCTCGATAAAAAATTAATCACTAGATAATAAAAAATATGAAAATCGCTAACTGTTTTTTGTTTATTATTATTTTTATCTTTAGTAGAATTTTTTTAGATTACAAGAGGAAAGGGGTTGGGAATATAATCTAAAACATGAGTTTAGGCTGTTGTTTGGATTATTGATTTGAGTAGAAATTTAGAAAAAAGAAAAGAAACACTGAGAAAAATGTAAATGAAATACAAGTTAAATTTTTACTTGATTTTATTCTTTTTTCTTTTTTTTTTCTTTTCAAATTTCTACCATGTAAATATAGTCTAGATGTACAATGCCCTCACCACTGAGGCTTGGCTTCAATTATTAGGTGCTCAAGTTATATTGTCATGAGCTGTAAAAATAGTTACAACAATCATAATGATTCACAACCATGCAAAAAAATAAGGGTTAATTAAGGTCCATTATCATTATCAAAGGCTACCATGTCATTGGGACCTTATGCTTAATAATCAATAATATAAGTGCCTTCAATTCCATTGATTGCTTTATTGTACATCTTTGCATGTATGAGCTATGCTCATCTACGGTTGCTACTTCCTACTTCAAATTAATTTGGGAAATTACTTTATCCTCATAGGCCATTATTCTCTTGATGTTCTAATTTGTTTAAGTTTCAACATTCTAAAAACATTCTGGTATAAAAGTTTATGTAAAATCAATATTTGAGCTAAACATACTAATTTTATAACCAAATAAGAAGATATATACATATCTCACACATATTTATATTATTATGTTATATTATATATGTGAAGGCAACGGTTGGGGTTGACGTCTCATTTTTTTTGATTTTTCCAAAATACTTCTATGATAGTTACATGGGCAATCATGTAATAAATTCAGTTGTTTTTTGTTTTTGTTTTTTTCGTTTTGGTGTTTTTTGTTTTTTTTTTTTTTTTCCAAATCTCTAAACTTCCGATTTTTTCAAATTCATTTAATTTTCAAACTTTGAATTCAATCATACAATTTATAATATTATTTTTTTTGAAATACAATGATCATATGCGTATACATCTCATGTGGACACTTCTAATATTTATATAAACTAGCTCTTGAATGAGTATTTTGGTTATAAAAATTGATATGTACAACTTGCATATCACTTTTATATCATCTTTTCATAACAAAATGTTAACTTAAGGTTAAAACTAAAACAAATTAAAAGATGATGTGGGTAAAACGTAACAACTTTTAATTGAAAAAAGTAAAGTGTTAACTATCAAGGGCTAAAGTGTAATTTACCCAATTAATTTGGGTAGCTGTTGGTGTAAAAACTTTTGGTGTACAGTTATGCGGTAGGGTGAGCATAGTTCGGATTGGTCTGGATTGAGATAAAATTAGGATCAATCCGTTATCTACGGTTCTTGAAAAATTGGAACCAATCCAATCTGTTTAAATCATGGAACCAATCCGTTTAAATATGGATTTGATCGGTTTAGAACCACATATTTATATAATTAAATAACAAAAAAAATATAAAACATTTTAATTTCATAAAAACATAAATATAACATCAAACAAAAGCAATAAACAAAAGTAACAAATGAAAGTAATAAAACTGAAAACACATTATACAAAACATAGTTTTCCTTTGTATTAAAATTAAACATAACATCAAACAAAAGTAATAAGAAGCTGGTTTTAAACAAACAAAAACAACAAAATTCCATGAACAGAAGCAACAAACAAACAAAAACATAACAGCATTAGCACAGTAACAACAACAAACAAAATCACAAGAATAGAAAGAGAACTCAATCTGAGAAAGAGAAAAGAGAAGGAGAGTACCAAGAGAGAGATGAGAGTATAAGAGACAGTAGCGTGTGATATGTTGAATTAGAATTAGGGTTTAACTTTTATATGGAAGGATGTATAGTATAAATATAGACTATTTGTATACGGTCCAGATCGGTTTTAATCCTGAACCGTGGGGTTCAATCTGGAACTGATCCATGGCCTACGGATTTTTAAATTTTCAATTCGAAACCAAACCACGGATTCAAAAATAAATCCAAACCTCCAAGATTAAACTGGACCGGATCGGATTATGGATTATACAAATTTCTTATTCAACCCTATTATGCAGTAGTGATGACTTTGGGATATTGAAGTGATAAAAAAGTGAGCTGCATTATTTGGCGAAATTTTTGTTAAAAAATAAAAATGTTATTACTAGGGTAAATTAATAATAAGTCCTAATAGTTGAATTCAATTCTCATCAAATCCTATTGAAAATAAGTCATAGTAAAAATAATTTTTTATGAAGATTTGTTTTGTATATATTGCTAAAAATTGATAATTAGTAACTTCTTTTGTCACGATTTTTATAAATTATAACTAAATTTACTATTAAGGACATTTTTTTATGACGAATTTTTTAAACTGTCGCTGAAAGTTAAAAATTAGTAACTTTTTTGTGACAATTCTTTTAAACTATCGCTAAAAATTATAATTAGTGACATTTTTTGTAATAATTTTCAAACTATCATTAAAAATTAACAAATAGTGACATTTTTTAATAATATTTTATAAAAAAATATCATTAATTATCATAAGACCTATTAAATAATAAATCCATATACACGTAAATTTCCTTTTTATAAAAACTTTGAATTCCTCACTATTTGAACTTCCTCTTCTTAAATCTCTCCAATAATGAGGTGTCTTTTAACAGTGTTGTTATTTACCTCTATTTTTTAACTTTAGGCCCATTGCTTCGGCCTCCCACCTTCCAAAATTGCTTCACCTAAATATCTTTACAACAATGATTCATCCTCCCTTTTCCTTCACCCCCTTTGACCCCATTTCTCTCTCATTGGTTACTTTTTCTTTTTCTTTTTCTTTTTTTTCCTACTCCTCCAATCACTCCCGCCACGTGGCAAAGGGAGTGAGAGGGTGACCCCCAAAATGAGTCCCAAGCATTATTCATATCTTTATTCCCAACTTTACTCTCTTTCTTTGCACTCCCACCTTTCTTATATCCCTTTCTCCAACAGCCCCACATCTCCCACCGTTGTCTCCCTCTCCAGTAACCTATTCCTCCCTCGCCCACCACTCTAGCCCCTCTCCACCACCTCTTTCACACCTCCTTGCCACCCAAGTCGCATCTCTGGTGACTCTCGCGAACCCTCCATTTGCGACCACCACCACTTTTTAAAATCTGCTCAGATTTGGTTCAGCAGTCTAACTACTACCATTTGTTCGGTGGCATATGTTCAAACTACTGTCATTTATTCGGTGGTCTACATTGCTCAGATCTGGTTTGGCAATTTATGACCGAACCACCACCGTTTTTTTTTTTTATGATATATGTCCAAACTAACACTGTTTGTTCGACACTGGTTTTCAAAACCAGGTGCAACAACTTTGATCTTTCTCTATCTGTATTCCTTTCGTTGCCAATCTTTCTTTGTACCAGTCTAAGTTCATAGGGGGATAAACGATGCAATTCAATGGTAGGGGTTGCGAAGGTAGACATCACGACAGTGAGAATCGTCAATGAGAAAGAATGAGGCAAGGGTTGTCACTATAACATATAAGAGTTTTAGAGGCCACATATTTTGGTCTTTAAAAATGAAAATTTTGTTGTGAAAGACATTTAGAGATTAATTTTTATCGTCATGAGGATGGTCATTAAAAGTCGTCTCGAAAAGTCAAAAATAAAATTTTTAGCGATAAAATTTTGAAAATGTCACTAAGAAATAGACTTTTAGGGACAAAATAATTTGGTCTCAAAATAATTTATTTTTTAAAACAAAAAATTTGGTTCCAAAAAGATAATAATTCATCATTAATATCTAATTTTTGTTGTTAAAAATATAATAACGATACTTTTCTTAACAAAATTATTTAGTCCATAAAAAATAATTTTATCTTTAAATTTTGATTTCTAAAATCTTAATTTTTTATAGTGTGTATAGGTGATGGGGTTGTCGGAAGGTGAAATAGTATTGTTGTGGGAAGAGAGCCCAAGGGAGGTTGTCGAAGGATGTTACTGGAAGTCGTCGGCCGGAGCAGAGATAGGGTGAGATTAGGGTTAGGGTTAGGTTTAGAGCTTGGAAAAATAATGATGGGTATAAAATTTGGAAATAATGTTAGAACAAAATTTTAATGAAAAAATATTAAAAGAGTGGAGGATCCAAAGTAAAAATAAATAAAGGCATTTAGAGCATCTCCAACGCTTACTCAAATTTTTTACCAAATCTGAGTCAAAAAGTATCCATTTCTTCAAATTTGATAACAGATGCTCCAACGATTCACCAAATTCTCAAACTTGTCCCGGGACAACCAGGTGGTCGACCGGCCGGTTGATCGGTTTGCCCAAATTTTTTTTTTTTTTTTTTTTTTGAATTTTTTGAACCTTTTTTTTTGAACTTTTTGAACTTTTTCGGATCTAATCGGTGGTCGAATCGGTTAGGCAAAATTTTTTTTTTTTTTTTTGAATTTTTGAATTTTTGTCGAACTGTTTGAACCTTTTGGGTTGACGGTTGGTCAACCGCCGCAACCGGTTGATCGACCGGGTCCTCCTCTCCAACGGTCCGGAACAGTGTTTTGATAAATTCATTATTTCGTCCTCAATCTGATGAAACATTTGCTGAAAACTCAATCTGATATCACGTTTGGTGAACCGTTGGAGCCGTGAACAGTAACTTTTTCATCAAAATTTAAATTTGATATCAGTTTTGATGAACCATTGGAGATGGTCTTAGCAATACTCATTCTAAAATACTTGTTAGATTGTGTTTGAATTTTCATTGTGAAAGTGAATGAAATAGAAGGGTTTTTTATTTTTTTTTTTACCTCTCACTTTTTCCTTCTCATTCATTTTCTCTCAATAAATTATTATAAATTCAAATTCAAACACAGTGTCACTCTATTTGGTTTTAGAATTTTCAAAAAAAAAAAAAAATTGAGTTTTTAATTTGTATTTTTTTATTTTTAGTGAACCATTTTAATATTTTAATCATTTTTTTATTTTTAAATTTTAGATTTGCTTAATCTAGGCTCCGTTTGTTTTGACGTAAAATATTTTATACATAAAAATTATTTTTGTCTTTGTTTTTCTACATTTGGTTGACACTAGAAACAAAAACATTTTATTGTCTAAAAGAGAAAATTTGATTCAATAACGTTTCATTTATAACTTTTTAGTAAGTTAAGATATTTATTTGAAAAGACTAAATGTGTTGAAAATGTAGTAAATGAGAGTCAACTTTGTGAAAATTGACTTACAAAATTTTTAGAAGTCACTTTGGAAAAATGATACAAAAATATTTTTCTTAAAAAATATTTTACTTACTTTTTGTTCAACCAAATAACAGAAAATGAGTAAAATATTTTTGAGAAAACGTTTCATGATAAAACAAATGGAGCATTAAAAATACAAAATTTGTGATTTTTTTTTTTTTATAAAAAGAATCACTAGATCTTAAAAAATACAAAAATTAGTACATTTTCATAAAATAAAATAAAAATTGTATTTATTGAACTTTTTTAAGATTTATTTACAAATATTTTACTTTTTAAGTACATATAAATTATATGTATCTACAAAATTAAAAAAGAAAATTAACCAAAATATTAAAACAAAAAAAAAATACAAATTAAAAACTCAAAAATATTTTTTGAAAACTCAAAACTAATATTAATATTCATGGAAATCTTCTTCTTTTTTTGTTCTTTTCTCCTTTCATCCTCTTGCCCCTGCCCATTATGACATTAGTTCATAACCCCTACACATAAAGCAATAGGAGGTAGCGTTGCCTTAGTTGCAAGCAATCGTGGGTTTGCCGTTTTGATTAATATTTCCAACATGTACTAAAAATAAAGGAAAGATGTACAATCTCATAGGGTAGACCCATAAACTTAAAAGTTCCATGAACACATATAGGTAGATTGGACCACTGTGCACGGGATAAAGGACATGTAGGTGTGCCCCCAACACCATATTATATGAGGAGACTTCCAATTCTTTTCCTTTTTTTTCTTTTTAGCATGTTAATTCATTGTTAAAGTTATGGCTGATGTCAAGTTCTAATATGCACGGGATTTTTATTTTTATTTAAAAAAAAAAATTGTAAAAATCTATTTTTATGGGTGTGTAAAGCATTTAGATGTGTATCCAATATGTTTTTGAAAGTATTTAATGATTATTGGAAAGTGTCTAACAAGTATCAATATCTGACACATATTGGATACTAACACTTATCTGACACTCTTTTAGAAATTTATGTACTTTAAGTTCAACAAGAATTTTTTATTTTATTTTATTGGATTAAGTTTAACATCATCAAGTTCACAATTTTATATCCATCTTTTATTATATATAACTTTTAAATTTGTTGGGTTACGAGATGAATGAAACGGATCATAAGGTTTGTAGTAAGCCTAATAGGTCAAAACTCGACCTCATAAGTTCAAACTCGACTGAAGATGAGTCCAATCTATATGATAAACTATCATGATTCAAATAAAAGTCATGAACCTAAATTCTACGATTTGAATCCAATTGTATAGCTTTGCATATCATATTAGGCCAAAAAAGATTCAAGATGTTACAAAACTATGAATAGTCAAAAATGATGATAAATTTATGCAATACTGTTCATTGGCACATGCTACTCTTTGTAAACTTGTTAGAAGGTGAAAATGCTGAATAAATTATAAGTTGATCAAACACACTGGTGAAATGCGGATTTTGGTAGTGAAAATAAATAAATAAAAGAGCAACTGATAGTGATCATTGGTCACTATTATATCACCCATATGCCCCCAATTTCAATTTTCACCATGACTTCCCCAATATAATGAATGTCTTTGCAAGTTGAATGGTTATTGTCCCTTGTGAGATGAGCATCCACGTACACAAGTCAATACCAAAGAAATCAAAATCATACAGTTTTAGGGCAATATTGGGCATGAGATCTATTAGGTCATGAGACTAAATTATTCACCATTGTAAGTTCTACAGACTAATCGTCAACAGTGAATTGACCGTCACGAATACAAGTTAAAGTTCTTCTTAACACCAATTGATTTTAGACGAGCTGATAAAAGCTGGGACTGATAGAATCGGTTGTCCTAATCTTCTGGCTCACCCTTCTAATACTATCACATCATCACAATTTGAATTCAATTGTCCCAATAATCTGTCTCAGTCTTCTAGTATTGTCTGGTCATGACAATTACAAAGATGGACATATGAGTGGAAACCTGGTAATATATTTTGCCTACACAAAATCTATTAAAATTCATTAATATGCTATACAGTTTGAATTTTTTTATAGTTAAATACCTCTATCATTATTTGCTAGAATCAAATTTATTGATTCGAGGCATTCAAATATTCTAGTGCTTTTTGTTTTTTTTAAATCAATAGAAGAATTTATAAATATTAAGATAATTACGTCAAATAAGACGTTCAATTTTAAAAGAAAATCTAAACATAACTTATATATATATATATATAAAACAAATCAAACAAAGCAAGAGATACAAGAAATATTTAAAAAAATAAAAAGAAAAATACTCACATTGGTCGAAAATCAAACTCCTAACTTCTAATGAGATGCATAAACTTTTGATCAAACAGTTAAATATCTCACTTAACAAACAGATACTTTCACTAGAATTAGGTTACAATCACATAGATCACTATATAATTGATTGGGGTTGACATTTATTAGTAAATGGAGTGACCTTGTTTTGAAACATGGCATGTTATGATTGGCAATTGATGCTTAAAAAATGGGAAGAATGTTTATAGTATATCTTAGAAGTTAAAAAAATAGCAAATTTAAAGTGTTTTATGTGGACTAAAGTTGAAGTTAAAAATTGCCATAACCAAAAGAAGAAATGGAATCAAAAGGAATTGAACCTTCAATCTTAAGCTTTGAAGTGAACAAAGGCACCAGAAAACAATAATTTTATGGACACACAAAATTGATTACAGAATTAATCACATAAAATAATTTTAATTATACATGTTAGGTTGTAGAACCTAACACTAAGGAAATTGGTCCATTCCTATAATTCTAAGTGTATTTTTTGTTGTTAATTTTGCAATTGATTCTGTGTTTGTAAAATTATTGAGAAAAAAAAAAAATCCAATTTAGATATAGTTGTCACTTTTTTTGCACTTATATATGATATTTTAATTGTAGCATGACCCTACATATCCTCATGTGTAAGTGGTTCACCAACTGATATTAGGTCTTCACCATTCAATTGATGGGCCCTCCCCCATTAAATAATGCCCACTCAGATTGACATCAAACAGCTTCACAACTCTATCCATGAACCAAATTTGAGGGAATTGAAGAAAGAAAAAGACAAAAATTAAAAATAAAGGGAGAATTTATTTTATTTTATTTTTTTTGGATACATCGGAAATAAAATAAAAGGAGAATTAATGCTTAAGTATTGAAAAGAATTGAAAATGGGATTTAAGTGTGTTTCTAATGCAATTAAAGGGTAAATTATAAATACACCCCATGAAGTTTGCTTAAAATACAGATTGCTCCTTGTGGTTTGAAAAATTATAAATATCTGCTTATTAGAATTTTTTATTTAACAGAATTAACTAAAAAAATGAAATTCATAATTGATCTCCTATATAATAATAAAATTACCTAAATTATTAATTTAAATATATTTTTAACATCATTAAAAACTGTTAATTAATTTGATGATTTATTAATAAAAGAGGCGATTTGTTATAAAATTAGAAACCTCAGGAGGTGGAATGTAATTTTCAAAACTACAGGAGGCGATTCGTATTTTAATCAAATTTTAAGGGGTGTATTTGTAATTTACCCTCAATTAAATAAGGAACTTCATGAGAAAAATGAGATTTCACAAATGTAAACCAGCCAAAATATTGAGAATGCATTATTTTACGAACCAAAGTTGTCCAGAAAACAAATACATAACAATATATTAAGGTGCCGTTTGGTAATACTTACGTTTTCAGTTTTCTGTTTATATTTACAAAAATTTAAAAAACTGAAATGAAAACTTGTTTGGTAAAATTTTTGATTTATAAATCAGTGGTCTCAGTTTATAAATTTGGCCAAAAAATGAAAACACAAAAAATGTGTTTCCGTTTTGAGTTTTGAGTTTTTTTTTTTTTTTACCACCCAACACTAGCCACCACCCGCCACCATTTTTCACCACCATCTTTCGCCACCACCACCACCACTTGCCACCACCACCACCCTTCACCGCCACCACGACCACCACCACTACCACCCACCTGTCATCCACCCGCCACCACCCACCACCCGTCACTACCATCCACCGCTCGCTACCTCTACCTCCACCCGCCACCTACTTGCCACCACCACTCATCACCAACCTGCCACCACCATCCACCACCTGCCACCATCAACCACCCACCACCACCAGCAACCCGCCACCCACCCGCCACCGCCACCACCACCCACCACCACCCCCGCCACCACCCACCCGCCACTCACCTGCCACCACCACCCACCCACCACCCGCCCATCTACCCGCCATCACACCACCCATCTACCCACCACCACCCGCCACCACCCACCGCCACCACCGCACGCCACCACCACGCCACCCACCCGCCACCATCACCCACCCACCCCCACCACACACCACCACCCGCCACCTACCACCCGCCACCACCCACTCGCTACCACCCACCACCTGCCATCGTCACCCACTCACTCACCACCACCACCACCCGCCATCTGCTACCCACCTGCACCATCACCCACCACCCGCCACCACCACCACCACCACCACCACCCGCCATCGCTACCACCACCCACTCGCTACCACCCACCACCCGCCACCATCACCCACCCACTCGCTACCACCCACCACCCGCCACCATCACCACTTTCCACCACCGTTTTCCGCCGCCACTTGCCATTTTTCACTCTTTTTTATATTTTAAATTTTTTTAAAACATTTTGTCAATTACCAAATGCGTTTGTAGTTTATGTTTTTCTAAAAATAAACAAAAAATAAACAAAAATCAGTTTATAAAATTTTTGTAAATATAAACTGAAAACGTAAACGTTACCAAACACACCCTAAACTTTTCTGACTTTTGTGGGTATGTATAGGCTCAAAAAGTAACATTCTGATGATGGTATATGAAGTATATAATAAGTTAATTATGTAATAGATGAGAATTATTTTGCACAATTAATTGGGTTTAAAATATGAAATAAATTTGAGAGTTACAAGAAATAATTTATTGAATTAACTAAAACAATATTTTGTTAAAATTTTCAACAATATCCACTTGCACTTCTATATGAAATTACAACTCTTTTGTTCAACTTTCTTTTTATTTGCAATTCCTTTTTTGGGGGGGGGGGGGGTGGTGTTTGGGTAAATTACAAACACACCCCTGAGATTTACTTAAATTACAAATTACCCATGTGGTTCTAAAAATTACATTATGTCCCCAATAGTTTCTAATTTCATAACAAATAGGTCATTTTATTAATAAATCATCAAGTTAATTAACAGTTTTAATAATGTTAAAATTTTATTTCAATTAATAATTCAAATAATTTTATTATTGTATAAGTGAACAATCAAAAATTTTACTTTTTTAATTAATTCTGTTAAATAAAAAATTCTGATAGGGAAGTGTTTGTAATTTTTCAAACTTAATTAAAAAATTCTGATAGGGAAGTGCTTAGGGCTAAACCCCAAACCAAAGAAGATCTCTCACCAGAACAAATTTATGAAATTCAAATGAATTTCCAAGAACCATCAACAGTTAACAAACTTAATTATTATAGTTCTTCGCGACCAGCTCTGTATCCACCTACCCGAAACTATTATGCTCGACCAACTCCTCCTGATGTTCTTTATGAAGAAACATATCTTAATGATCAGGGAAGTTATCAGGGAAAAACCATTTATGAATGGAATATAGATGGCGAATCTGAATATGGCATTAACAAAAAACTTCATCAAATAATGATGTATGCCACTGTCTGCCGACAATATAGCAATCAGGATCAAGCCATTGCTAAATTTATTATTAATGGTTTTACCGGACAACTCAAAGGATGGTGGGATAATGTTCTCACCTTAACTCAACAGTTAGAAATTCTCAATTCCGTTAAAATTGAGATGGATCCGACTACTAACCAACCTCTACAACAGCCTGATGCTGTCTATACTCTTATCCAAACCATCATTCTTCATTTTGTTGGTACCAGTACTAGTTCCGCCGATAGAGGCCGGGAACTTCTCCAGAATCTTCGTTGTCCATCCCTTACCTACTTCCGTTGGTATAAGGATGTCTTTCTCCTCAAAGTCTTACAACGACCTGATGCTAACAGTACTCATTGGAAAGCCAAATTTATTGATGGTCTTCCTACCCTTTTTGCTGAACGTGTTAGGAAAAAACTTCGGGACCGCCATGACCGGATGTCTATTCCTTATGAACAGTATACATATGGACAACTTTGTTCCATTATTACCGATGAAGGTCTTTCTCTTTGTAATGACCTTAAACTTCATTATCAAATGAAGCAACAGAATTTAACAGGAAGAAAAGAGTTAAGTGAATTCTGTGAACAATTTGCTTATGAACCAGGTATCAAATATCCAGGAAAACCTAGAAAGGTTAGCCATAAAAAACTATACAAATCCACCAGAAGAAAGTCACATAAAACTAGCCATCCGAAACCTACTAAGAAGTTTTATCCAAAAAATACCTTACATAGGAAGTCTAAAGGAAAATCCAAAACTAATGTTAAATGTTATAAATGTGGACAAACAGGATATTATGCTAACCGATGTAAAGCTAAAGCTAAATCTAAAGTAAATGAATTACAATTGGATTTAGAAATTAAAGAACAGATACTACAAGCTCTAGAAGCTGAAGAAAACTCAACAGAAGATGAATCCCCATCTGAGGATGAGATTAATCAATTATACTCCACATCTGATAGTGATGAGGACCCTGAACCGAACTCGTGTCCTTGTTCTACTAACCAGGAACACATATCAGAAATTAATTATTGGAAGTCCATTGTTGAAATGAATGGCTTAAATCTTGGGGAACCCAGCAGTATAAATGTGCTAACAGACACTCAAAAGGATATGTTGGCTGTCGCCGACCAAATCCAAGATCCAGAAATGAAAATTAAGTATTTAAAATTGTGTTATGAACATCATCAAACAGCACAAGAAACACCAAACATACCAGATTACTCCTACAGTCTCCAAACTGTAATTAACAGGATTCAAACTAATTCCTTGATAGAAAAACCAACAACAATTCAGGATTTGAAGATGGAAATTAACATCTTAAAAACAGAAGTGAAACACTTGCAAACTGCAAGTGCAGCCACCATAAAAGATATTAAATATCTTCATACTCAATTACTAGGAAAACAAAAGGAAGTTGAAAATACAGAATCTAAACCAAAACCTTCAACTCCGTATCTTTTGCTTGTTAACCAGGTAACTTTTCAGAAATGGTATATAAAAATTTCTTTTCTAATTAAACCTGATTTTATTATCAAAGATGCTATTGCTTTAGTCGATAGTGGAGCTGATATGAACTGTATCCAAGAATGTATAGTTCCAACCAGATATTTTGAAAAGACTACTCAGAGTTTGACCAGTGCAAGTGGTAATTCTATGTAAATCAGGTATAAAATACCCGAAGCTTATATTTGTAATGAAGATCTCTGTCTTCCTACATCTTTTGTGTTAGTTAGGAATCTTGCTACAAATATTATTTTAGGCACTCCATTTCTATGTCTTCTAATGCCTATCCAGAAAATTGACTCAACAGGTATTTATTCCCAGTTACAAGGAAAATCAGTAGTGTTTGAATTTATAACCCAACCGTATACAAAAGAATTAGATCAAATTAGAGATCTAGTTACTTTTAAACAGAATCAAATAAATTTTTTAGCTAAAGAAGTTTCTTTCTTAATAACAGAACAAATGTTACAACAACCTTCTTTACAACAGAAAATTAAATTAATTGAAAAAGAATTCCAAGCAGAAGTTTGTGGAACTATTCCTAATGCTTTTTGGAATAGAAAGAAATATACAGTTACTTTACCCTATGAACCCGACTTTGATGAAAAATATATTCCAACTAGAGCTCGTCCTAGCCAAATGAAAAAGGAATATATGGAATTATGTAAAACAGAAATCCAAAGTCTCTTAGATAAAAAATTAATCCGATCTAATCAATCTCCATGGAGTTGCACCGCTTTTTATGTAAATAAAAATGCTGAAATTGAACGAGGTATTCCTCGCCTTGTTATCAATTATAAACCGTTAAATGATAAACTCAAATGGATCAGATATCCTCTTCCGAATAAAAAAGATCTTTTAGATCGACTACAGGATGCAATCATATTTTCAAAATTTGATTTAAAATCAGGATATTGGCAAATTGAAATTGCAGAACAGGATCGGTATAAAACAGCATTCACGGTACCCTTTGGACATTATGAATGGAATGTAATGCCCTTTGGACTCAAAAATGCTCCATCTGAATTTCAACATATCATGAATGATATATTTAATCCGTTTACTGAATTTACTCTGTCATATATTGATGATGTTTTAATTTATTCTTCATCAATTGAACAGCATATTAAACATCTTAATATTTTTAAGCATGTTATTCACAGGAATGGTCTAGTGCTTTCTGCACCTAAAATGCAGCTTTTTCAGACCACCATCAGATATCTTGGACATAATATTTTTAATGGAAGTATTATTCCTATTAACCGCAGTATTGAGTTCGCTTCTAAATTTCCTGATGAAATAAAAGATAAAACTCAATTACAAAGATTCCTAGGAAGTCTTAATTATATCCGAGATTATTATCCTAATATTGCAGCTGATTGTAGCATTTTATTCACCCGACTTCGGAAGAATCCTCCCCCTTGGGGACAAGAACATACTGCTGCCGTACAAAAAATTAAAGCCAAAGTAAAACAGTTACCATGCTTACAGTTACCTAATCCAAATTGGAAAAAAATTGTTGAAACCGATGCTTCCAATGAAGGATTTGGCGGAATCTTAAAGCAACTTAATCCCAAGACTCAGAAGGAAGAATTATTAAGATTTCATTCTGGTCATTGGAATAAAGCCGCTTTAAATTATTCTACTATCAAACAGGAATGTTTAGCCATTGTAAAATGTGTTTTAAAATTCCAGAATGATCTTTTAAATCAGTATTTTCTGACTTTTGTGGGTATGTATAGGCTCAAAAAGTAACATTCTGATGATGGTATATGAAGTATATAATAAGTTAATTATGTAATAGATGAGAATTATTTTGCACAATTAATTGGGTTTAAAATATGAAATAAATTTGAGAGTTACAAGAAATAATTTATTGAATTAACTAAAACAATATTTTGTTAAAATTTTCAACAATATCCACTTGCACTTCTATATGAAATTACAACTCTTTTGTTCAACTTTCTTTTTATTTGCAATTTTTTTTTTTTTTGCCGGGGGGGGGGGGTGTGGTGTTTGGGTAAATTACAAACACACCCCTGAGATTTACTTAAATTACAAATTACCCATGTGGTTCTAGAAATTACATTATGTCCCCAATAGTTTCTAATTTCATAACAAATAGGTCATTTTATTAATAAATCATCAAGTTAATTAACAGTTTTAATAATGTTAAAATTTTATTTCAATTAATAATTCAAATAATTTTATTATTGTATAGGTGAACAGTCAGAAATTTTACTTTTTTAATTAATTCTGTTAAATAAAAAATTCTGATAGGGAAGTGTTTGTAATTTTTCAAACTATAGGGGACAATTCGTATTTTAAGTAAATCTCAAGAGATGTATTTATAATTTACCCCTTTTTTTTATCTATGAAAGTAATGGTGTTTATAATTAAATTGTAGAGCTTTTTTTTTTTTTTTCTTTTCTTGAAAAAAGAGAGAGACAGACAAAAAAGAAAAAGAAAAAGAAAAAGGCCATTGTGAATATTTAATTTGATTGTCTTTCTCATTGTCACTCTATTACCAAAAGTTTTGCTCATTGGTCCCCATAAAAACAAACTATAGACTATCCAACCACAAAAGGACTTTAAAATGCACCACCCTCTTGTCCCCATCTTAATATGCTTTCCAATATATGTATACACCCACCAACTGGCAACCGCTTGTCCTATTAATTATAAATGAGTACTGCTAAATATTATTAGTTGTTTTTTTTGTATCGTTTTATGTCATCATAGTCAGTGGCGCCATCAAGGGACGAGGAGGGCACATGCACTTTCTCAAATTTTAAGAAAATATTTTTAAAATTTTGAAATGTTTTGAATTTTTTTTTTTTTTTTTGTAAAATTTTATATATATATATATATTCTTTTAAAATTTTCTTATTCACCCTTCAATAAACTTGACACACACTAACTAGAATATCGCCATAGATTCACTCCTTATTTGATTCACAAATAAATTTATAACAACATTTCATTTTGTTAAGTGTATTTATTGACATTTTTCATTTTTATTTTCATTGTGTATTATCTTTAAAAAAAAATGTTAAGATGGTTTTATTTTAGTGATATGTATGATTTTAAAATAATTTTATAATATTGATATTATTTATTTTTTATTTAATATTTTACAAATTGAAACTTTATGTTCTAAACCGACCTAACTCAATTTATTTTAGTATTTGTCTCTTTTCGATCAAAATCCAACTCTTTCACTGACAGTGGTACATAGCTAAATATTATTTTTTTTACATTATTTTCTTAATGACAATTTTTAAACGAGCAAACAATAAAAAAAATTTATATAACAAGTAACACAAAACCGTGGTAAAATCAATGAGATATAGTATATATAAATTTTGTCTGGTTTATAGGCTTTTTCTTTTTTTTAAAAAGGTTGAGTTTTCAATTTTAATATTCTAACTGATCTTTTTAGATACACTTAATCTAAATATACTTAAAAAGTTAAAATTTGTGAATTAAATACTAAAAAATACAAACAAAAAAAAACAAAAAAAAAAAAAAAAGAGCACATTTTTGTATTTTGTATTTATTGAATTTTTTTTTTAAAATTCTTCATAAATATTTTACTTTTTAAGTTCATCTAGATTTAGTGTATTTAACAAATAAAATTTGTTAACTAAAATATTAAAAAAATTACTAAAAATAAAAAAATACAAATACAAAATCAAAAATTATATTTGAAAACTCAAAAAGTTAAACAGAGTGTATTTCTTATTACAAATCTTACTTTTTGGTTGGTATACTGTTAGTTTGATGGACTAGTAGGGATTATATAGGAATATTTGGTGGCTTGAAAATACATAGCTCGAATGCCTCGAAACACCCCAAAACAACGTCGTTTTGAGTGTAAAACGACGTCGTTTTACAAAATTCGGGCCATTCGAGCCACAGAATTCGGGCCACCATACATTATTCGGTATTATAATGAGACATCTAAGTATGGGCACATCTCTTTCAAAAAAAATTTAGTCACCTACATATACTATGCATTTTAAGTTATACAAAATGCATCAAAATTTATTTTGAGATTCTCACTATATTGCGTAACTAAAAAATTCATTAATAACAAGAGGAAAATAATTTTAAGGACAAGTATTTTTTTCGCAAAAAAATTGCAGTGTTTTTTTTCTTAGATATCATGGTGTGTGTGTGTATATATATATAATTATATAAAATGTATGTCTGAGTTTGTGTAAGTATTGTTTTACTTTTTTTAAGAATATCTTTTTTACTGAGTAACCATCAGACACTATTCACCAAATATTTGTCAGATTTAATAATTGTTAAAATTACAAACGCATAATGGTTACCCCATTGCTAATATATATAGATTTATATTTGTGTGTGTCACTCTTGCTCTAATGATGCATTAACGTGAAAGAGAGGATCACAAAAACTTCAATAATAGATATACAATTTATTGAACTCTTCATCACCAACACCAACACCAAATACAAAATCATATACTGATCACACACACTTGTGATTTTCAAAGCATGAAGACTATGCAAAGCAAACACAAACCAACCCACAAATTAGTCCTATACTCACCAATACTTTTTCCTACTAAACCAGATATATATTAAAAAGAAAAGAAAAGAAGACATTAAAGTTTAAACATCACTTGATCAATTGCTGATTGAAGCTCATGGCACATACTCTTCTGGACTCTCCTGAAACTCCTTTTGGTTCTGGTACCCATCCATGGAGTTTTTGTACTCATATGAGTTCTCATTGTTATTCCCATAATACCCCTTGTTATTGTCATAAACTCCTCTTGAATTCTCATACCCCTTACCATAATTATTCTCATTCTTCATGTCATAATAGTACTTTCCATTCTCCAAAAACCTCGTATCACTCATGCCTTGCTGCTGGGTATTGTAGTTGTTGGCACCATTGTAGTGGTTGTTGGTGGCGGCTGAGGAGGAGGTGTAGCCTCTGTCCATGAGCCTTGTGTCACTAAAGCCTTGTTGACCATTGTAGTTGTTGTTATTGTTGGTTGTGGGATAATCTCTGGCCGTGAACCTTGTGTCACTCATGCCTTGTAGGTCAGATCCAGTCACATAAGCATCCTTCTTGTAGTAGTAGTTGTTGTTGTTGGTGTAGCCTTTGTGCATGAATCTTGTGTCACTCATGCCATGTGGGTCCGATTCAGTCACATAAGCCTCCTTGTTGTAGTAGTAGTTGGTGTTGTGGTCTCTGTCCATGAAACTTGTGTCACTCATGCCATGTGGGTCAGACACATAGGCATCCTTGTTGTTGGTGTTGGTGGTGGTGTAGCCTCTGTCCATGAACCTTGTGTCACTCATGCCACGTGGGTCAGACTCAGTCACATATGCATCATTGTTGTAGTAATAGTTGTTGTTGTTGGTGTTTCCATTGGTGGTGGTGGTGGTGGTGTAGGGCTCTTCGGAATTGGTTTCATATGGGTGGTTGGTGATGGTGTAGGGTTCAGAAGTGGTCGTTTTCGTGGTGGTGGGGGTGGGGAGGTGACCGGAGCCGGACTCATGGCTATATAGGCCATAGCCATTTTGGGTATCAGGGGTGAAGTTTGGCTCTTGCTCTTGTTTGCTCAAAGGTTGTTCTTTGTTGGGGACTTGTACTACTGTCTCTTTTGCATTGTTGTTTTTGTTGTTGGTGCTGGTGGAGGCGGTGACTTTACTGAAGAATTGGATGTCTCTGGCATGAACATGGAGAGAAGACGAGAGAGCAAGGAAGAAGAGGAATGAAAAGTGTTTGGCTGAGAAAGCCATGAATGGATAGAGAAAGAGAAAGAGATTGTGTTGGTTGATGTCGAATGTAGTTGTATTGTGGGAAATTGCTGGGATGGTCTTCTTTATATGGAGGTTCTCTCACTTTCTCCTATGTAGTACGGTCCTTATAGTGCAATATGTAATTCTTAAAATAACAACTCCTCATGTTAAAAAAAAAAATTTCTAAAAATTGAAATTTAACTTAAAAACGACATTATTTTGTATTTGTATTCAAACTTGAACAAAGCCACCGAAATGATGAGGTTTTTAACTTTCCTCCTCTATTTTAAAACACTATAAATTATAAGAAAAGAAAAAAGAAAAATTCAAATTCACTCATTAGAGGCATACAGGAGAGGGGAGTGGATGATGATTGTGGTCCGTTGGATAATAGCACTCTAACAGAACGGAAAAGTTACTCATGAACTATTCCAAAATAGATATGACTCTTGTTAGGTCGGTGGACCTTGATAAATATTGTTCACTCAATTTTATTGTTCACTCAAACATTAGGTCCAACGGGAAATTTAGATATTTTCATAATTCTCATGTGTTTCCATGTAACCCTAATTATATACTTACAAATAGATGAGAGGGCGCTTCTTTTAGGTTAAGAAAGAGTTGTATTTTTTCTGATCATAGTGAAAACCACAGCAGCTGTGGACGTAATCTTATTCTAGGGTGAACCATGTAAATCCTTGTGTTCTTATTTGTGTAATTTGTTTGATTCGTTAATTTCTTTCTTGTTTGTTATTTCGTGTCTCACCGATCTTCGTTAGAAAGGGTAAATTCCTAACAATTGGCATCAGAGCATTAGTTCGAGTAGAAGCAATGGCTGCAGACGAAAAGGTTAGAATCAATAAATTTAATGGCACAAATTTTGGCTTTTGGAAGATGTAGATTGAAGACTATCTGTATCAAAAAAAACTGTATGAGCCCCTTTAAGAGACAAAACCAGAAAAGATGAAGGATGATGAGTGGACTCTTCTTGATCGCTAAGCGCTAGGTGTTATTCAGCTAACGTTGTCTCGTAATGTTGCGTTTAACATAGCAAAAAAGAAGACTACAACAGGTCTCATAGCAGCACTCTCAAACATGTACGAAAAACTCTCAACCTCAAATAAAATTTATTTGATGTGTAGATTGTTTAATCTGAGGATGACAGAAGGTGCTTCGGTAGCTGAGCATCTAAAAGACTTCAATACTGTGGTAACACAATTAAGTTCTATATCTATCAAATTTGATGATGAGGTTAGGACTTTGATTCTTCTATCTAGTTTGCCAGAAAGTTAGAATAGTACTATAACAGCAGTAAGTAATTCTTTAGGAAAAGCAAAGTTGAATTACAATGATATTTGAGATTTAATTCTAAGTGAAGAAATTGGTATGAGGGAATTAGAAGAAACATCAGGTTCTGCCCTGAATATAGAAGCTAGAGGAAGATTAGCAGAAAAAAACCTGAACCGCGACAGATCAAAATCGAAACACAGAAGCAAGTCAAGAACTGGAGAGGGATGGAGTTGCTGGAACTATGGAAAGAAAGGACATCTAAAGAGAGAATGTCCGACATTGAATAAGATCAAAGGTGATCAAATCAGAAGTCTGCTAATGCGGCAACGGATGAGATTTATGATACTTTGATCTAGAGTATTGACAGCTCTCTTGAATTTTGAATTTTAGATTCTGGGGCATCATTCCATGCTATTTCACAGAGGAAAATCATGGACAATTACACTGGTAGCGATTTCGGGAAGGTTTATTTGGCTAATGATGAACCTTTAAAGATTGTGGGTAAATGGGATGTAACAATCAGGTTGCTAAACGGATCTGTTTGGAAGATACAAAATGTCAGACATATGTCTGGTTTGAAAAGAAACTTAATTTCTGTTGGACAACTTGATGATGAAGGTCATGTTGTAACCCTCATGGGTGGTTTATGGAAAATCACCAAAAGAGCCATGGTTATTGCTCGTGGTAAAAAAGAAAGCATCCTTTACATGACTACGAATAATAGGGATGCAGTAGCAGTTACTAGTGAAAAGGAAAACTCAAATCTGTGGCACCAAAGGCTTGGGCATATGAGTTAAAAAGTGATAAATGTACTTGCATCTAAGGGAAAACTGTCAGATTTGAAATCAGTGGACATTGACTTTTGTGAGGATTACATCTTCGGCAACAAAAGAGGGTCAATTTTTCAAAGGATGATAGGAAACCGAAGTCAAAAAAATTGGAGTTGGTTCATACAGATGTGTGGGGACCTACACCAGTTTCACCTCTTTGAGGTTCATCATATTATGTTACCTTTATCGACGACTCAACGAGAAAGGTATGGGTTTATTTTCTAAAATATAAATCTGAAATTTATACTACTTTTAAGAAGTGAAAAGCATTGGTGGAGACTGAAACAGGTTCGAAAGATACCTCAACAGAATGGCGTTGCAGAACACATGAATAGAACTCTAAATGAATGTGCTAGAAGTATCAGAATACGGGCCTGATTACCAAAGATTTTTTGGGCAGATGCAGTTAACACTTCTGCATATCTAATTAACCATAGTCCATCTGTTCCATTGGATGGAGAGTTACCAGAAAAAGCTTGGAGCGGTAAAGAGGTAAATCTTTCTTTTTGAATGTATTTGGTTGTGTTTCATATGTGTATATAGATTCTGCTGATAGAAGTAAACTTGATCCAAAATCTGTTAAACGTACTTTTATTCGGTATGACATTGATTGATTTGGTTATCGGTTTTGGAATGATAAAAATCGAAAAATAATCAGAAGTAGAGATGTCATATTCAATGAGAAAGTAATGTATAAAGTATAGATAAGTCTGCATATGAATCTGAATTTGAATATGTTACTTGTCATGAACATGTTGAGTTAGAGGAGATTAGTGAGAGTGATTTGAATAGTAGGATTCAGAATAATCCTGAAAAACTTATTCCACAAACTGAGCAACATACTCCAACTCCTGAGTTGAGACAGTTATAAAGAGAGTCTAAATCTACACAGCGTTAGTCTCCATCTTTACATTATTTGTTGTTGTCTGATGAGGGTGAACCTGAAAGTTATAATGAGGCTTTGCAGGTTGATGATTCAATTAAGTGGGAGTCAACTATGCAGGATGAAATAGATTCACTCATAGCAAACCAGACATAGGAGTTGACTGAATTACCAGTGGGTAAGAAAGCTTTGCACGACAAGTGGGTTTACAAGGTCAAACAGGAACATGATGGGAGTAAACGCTACAAGGCCAGATTGGTTGCAAAGAGATTTCAGCAAAAAGAATGGATTGACTACACTGAAATTTTCTCTCCAGTTGTGAAGTTGACCACTATCAAATTAGTGCTGGGAATTGTGGCTGTTGAAGATTTTCATCTTGAGCAGATGGATGTGAAGACGGCTTTTTTCCATGGTGATTTAGATAAGGAAATTTACATGAAGCAACCACAAAGTTTCTTGGCATGTGGCAAAGAAGAGTTTGTATGCAAACTTCGAAAAAGCTTGTATGGTTTGAAATAGGCCCCAAGGCAATGGTACAAGAAGTTTGATGGGTTTATATATAGCAGCGGTTTTACAAGATGTCAAGCAGATCATTGTTGTTATTTCAAGAGGTTTGATAAAAGTTATATTATTTTGCTCTTATATGTTGATGATATGCTTATCGCAGGATCTAGCATTGAAGAGAAAAAAAGATTGAAGAAATTTTTGTCTAACCAATTTGAGATAAAGGATCTTAGAGTTGCAAAAAAAAAAAAAAAAATCCTTGGTATGAGGATTCACAGGGACAAGACAAATGGTACTTTGAAGTGGTTACAAGCTAAGTATGTCAAGAAAGTTCTTAAGAGGTCTAGCATGGATAGTGCAAAACCTGTGAGCACTCCATTAGCTAGCCACTTCAGACTTACCAAAGAGCAATCTCCGAAGACCGAAGAAGAGCAGGCTTATATGGAACATGTTCCATATGCTTCAGCTATCGGTAACATAATGTATGCTATGGTTTGTACTAGACTAGACATTGCACATGCAGTGGAGTGGTTAGTAGGTACATGAGTCATCCAGGCAAACAGCATTGAGAAGCAGTGAAATGGATCCTTAGATACTTGAGTGGTACTACAGACATGGCACTTTGTTTTAGACAAACCGACATTGGGTTACATGGTTATGTTGATGCAAACTTGGCTGGTGATATGGATAACAGAAAGAGTACTACTAGTTATGTTTACACATTGGGTGGTACAACAGTGAGTTAGATTTCACAGTTACAGAAGATTGTGGCCCTTTCTACAACAGAGGTTAAGTATGTTTTTTTGTTACAGAGAGGCTAAGTATGTTGCTATTACTGAAGCTGGGAAAGAGATGACTTGGTTACAAAATTTCCTAGCAAAGTTGGATAAGATGCAAGAGACGAGTATTTTGCATAATGACAGTCAAAGTGCTATTCATCTTGCAAAGAATCCGACTTTTCATTCTAGGACGAAATACATTCAGCTGCAATACCATTTCATTCGTTCACTTGTAGATGATGGAGTCTTGTCTTTTGAGAAGATCCAAGATAGTAAGAATCCAGTAGATATGTTGACCAAGGCAGTCAGCATTGACAAACTGAAGTTGTGTGCAACTTCAGTTGGCCTTCAAGATTGATGAAGGAAGATCAAGTTGTTATGGCATTCCTCTATGTGATGAAGATGAGGGAGAGCTTATGTTATCAGGTTCCAAGTGGGAGATTGTTGGATTGGTGGACCCTAATAAGCACTGTTCACTCAAACACTAGGTCTAATAGGGGGTTTGAGTACTTTCGTAATTCCCATGTGTTTTCATGTAACCCTAATTCTATACTTATAAATAGATGAGGGGATGCCTCTTTTAGGTTAAGAGAGAGTTGTATTTTTTTTCTGATCATAATGAAAACCACAGCAGCCGTGGACGTAACCCTATTCTGATGGTGAACCACATAAATCCTTGTATTCTTATGTGTGTGATTTGTTTGTTTCGTTAATTTCTTTCTTGTTTGTTATTTCGTGTCTCACCGATCTTAGTTAGAAATGGTCAATTCCTAACAACTCTTAACTAACCAAGGTATATTAGTTGGTTAAGAATTCATTTAAGAGTTGGCTAAGAATTTGTTTAAGATTGATGGTTATATAAATAAGTTAAATTTTAATATATTTTAGAACTTGTTAACTTTGAACATGTTATTACTTGGTTTGGTTCTCTTATATGCATAATAAAAAATGAAATTATTTGAGTTGGACTTATATAATCGATTAGTTCGATTAATACTCGTTTGAGATGAGTTCAAAAGATAAATTAGTTAAATTTGAATACATTTCAAATTCATTATGTTTTCAAGTCAAAAACTTAAATAACTTACAACTCCACTCATTTATATTTCTTAAAATAAGTGTATGATATAAGTTTAAAGAATGAAGTTTCTCTCTCTTAGTCTCATAAAAATGATTCAAGCCATTCTTCTTTTACCTATATGTGTAGGTTATTCATGAAAAAAAAAATTAACTTGATCTCATAATGATGTGATTTTATCATATTTGTCATTAAAAAAAAATTATATATTTTTAAAATCATACTAATCATACATTTTTTGAATACAAATATGATGAAATCTTATATTTCTATCATTTTTCAATCAATTTATTTTTGTATGAAGAATTTACACATTTAGAAGTAAAAACTGAACAGCTCAAATTATCTTAACAAGCCCTGTAATGAGCCTGTTGTTGGCCCAACAAATTGCTTCTTCAAAATTTGAAGGGATTGTTTGAGATGTTCTAAATAAGTGCACTTTTTGACTTTTTATGAAATATGGGTTGGGTTTGAAGTGGTGTGGTAGAGAGTTGATGTGACTTAAATAGGATAGTGATTTTTTGATTTTTTAACTTTTTTAGGGGATGCCAAACCTAGCCTTAGTGTAGTGTGAGTCACATCAAAAATAAATCTAATCAACACATTTTATTTTAAGGTAATTTTATGGTGCTTCATATCATTTTTAACAAAAGAGACCTCATATTAAGCATGTTTATGTTTTGATTAGGGCTTGCCTCTAGTCTACCATTTGGACTGGAGGGTCCAGTCCGACCCATTGGATCTACTTTTGGGCTTTCTTTTGATAATCTGAACGTTCACATTTTAAGATTTATTGAGTACATTATCTCCGTAAAAAATCACGTCGATCGGAAAACGAATACTATGTATTCGGATCACTTTTTTATGAACTGTTAATTTTTTGACCGTCTATTTTTTTTCCAAACAAAAGTTATCCGAATACATAGTATCCGTTATTTGATTGACATGATTTTTTACAGGAATAATGTACTCAACAAATCTTAAAATGTGAACAGTTCTGATTATCAAAAAGGGACCCAAAAGTAGGTCCAATAGGCCGAACTGGACCAGACTGTCCCAGATTTGGACTAGAGACTGTCTAGACCCTATGTTTTTTTGCTAACACCCCAACTAAGCTATTTGTTGGCTTATTTCTATTACATCACATTTATACTTTTTTGCACATCTTTTCATAATAAGTAAAAAAAAAATCAAAAAATGAGGTAGTTTTTGATAAAACTGAAAACTAAATACTGAAAATTAAGTATTGAAAATTAAACACTAAATTTTTTAATCTGAAAAATTGTTTAATAGAATTCAAGTGCTGAACTAAAAATAAGTTGTTTGATATGTATAAGATTAAATTTAAAATTTATTATTTTCAAATTGTATATTTCAATTTTTATATTGTGGTGGTCGTAGTGGTGATAATGGTGGTGGTAGTGGTAGTGATACTGGTAGTGGTGGTGGTAGTGGTGACGATGGCATAGTGGTGGTGGTTGTAGTGGTGGTAATAGTGATGGTGGGGGTAGTGGTAGTGATAGTAAAATGATGATAGTACTTATAGCAACAATAACAATGGTGATGAAGGTGGCAGTTGTAGCAGTGGTGGTGGTAGTGGCACTGGCATAATGGTGGTGGTGGTAGTGGCAGTGGTAGTAGTGGCTATGGCATGATGATGGTAGTGGTGGTGGTGAGTTTATAATAATATATATCGATAGTTATATTAAGGGTTGGTTTGGGATGTTCTAAAAAAGTACACTTTTTGACTTATTAGCTTATATAGGTTGGGTTTGATGTGATTTAAATAAGATGATGTAACTTAAATAGGATAGTGACTTTTTGACTTTTTGTATTATTTAGTAGATGTCAAACTTGGCCTTAGTATTTATAAATTCAGTCAGAATTAAGTAAGTTTATTATGACTTAAAATTTCTAAATTTTAGCCTACATTTTAAGGGGCACTAAATTTTTAAGTAATATTAATTGTGATTATCAAATAGACTTAATTGATTATTGCTTAATACATTCAGTTCTAAGTGCTGAATCAAGTTATCAAACACCTCCTAAGTCATACCCAAAAAACTGTAATGATGAGTATTGTTATATATAGATAAATTTCTTATCATAAAAAATATTATTAAAAATAATAGTGATTTACATTAATAAATTTATTTTGAACCTACTATCTTTATGTCAAATAATAGTAAGAAAATTAAATAAAATTTATTTATGTATGATGTTTTTCTAATTTTTCACTTCAGTATTTCTATAAAAGCATGCCTAACACCATAGTATGGTCCTAAGCTTAGTATTTAAGACAATCATGTGACTCATTATATGTGTAGACACTCCATTTTTGACCGACCTTAAGACTCAGACGTCACCGATTGAGCGCTTGGTGATGTCGTGTATTGTGCTCGTTCTGAGGTTGCGGAGTCTCAGCTGCAAGCCTTGCCTCCAGACTTCTGGACTCTTTTGTGCTTTGTCTCGGTTTGCGAATCGAGTCTCGTTTTCTCTGTTTTCTCTTCCCGAAGGGAGGGAGAGGTCTTGTAGATCATCTCTCAGTGGCCATAGGCTACGTTTCATGGTCGTAGGCCATGTTTCCCGTTTGGAGCCCGGTTTTCAATTTTTCGGAGCCGTCGGCCGTGCGCCGCGGTTCGGGACCGCTTAACCACCTCCGTTTGCTCCGATTTTTGGCATACACCTTATTTCCTCCCTTTTGAGGGACACTGTGGTCTGAGAGACCAACTTCATGGTCGAACGCCACTCGTGCCCTAACAAATTTTGAGCCTGAATGCGTGTTTGCCCAGAACCTCCGTTTTGCATCCGTCTTGGTTCATTTTTGGTGGAGACCTTATTTTTATTGTTAGAAAGGTTGTAGGAGAGTGGGAGGCCAGCAATTTTTCTGAAAGAATAGCTTTTTTTGGTCAAAAGTGATTCATCATGAATCTGGGAAGGAGAGAAAACACTGCGCGGCTTCACCGAAACGAGCATAACTCTTTGCATACTTGGATTTAAGATATGAGGTTACCACCATTGGAAGCTTACTTCCGGGGCTTCATTTTTTACTCAAGAATCTCCTAAGGACAAGTTCGGGTGGGGGAGATATGGTTGGTTGAAGTCCGTTTGGACCGAATTTGCGCGGCTTCACCAAAACAGGCATAACTTATTGCACAGGAGGAATTTTGATGCAAGGTTTGTGACATTGGAAAGCTAACTTCTGGGGCTTCATCCTAGGGGGTGGCCAACCATTTTGACCCTTTTGACCTGGTCAGCCGGCCACCTGAACTGGCCGGCCGGCCATCCTGCCTGGCCGGTCGGCCACCTGAACCTTTTGAACCTGGTCGGCTATTTTTGCCCTCCTGAGTGTGTTCCAGCTGTGCCAGTTATTCTGCACTTGACCCACTGTCCGAAGGTCTTCCCTTTTGGGGGGAAATTTGAATTCATTTTTCCCCCTCTTTTCCCTTGGCCTCTCCTCTATATAACCAGCCTCTCCTCTTCATTTCTAAGGGTCACAAAATCAGCCAAGGCTTCCCCCTCCCTTCTCCCTCCATTTTCACTATTCCAAGTTCAAATACCCCTTGGTTCTTGGCCTTTACACTACAACTCATAGCCTAATACCTCCAACATCCATTCCAGCCCCTTGAAGCTGATTTCCAAAGGTTGAGAGTTCACATTCTTGGTCCAAAAGTCGCTGAGGGTCAACTCTACAAGGGTAAGCTTCTATTTTCCCTTTTTTTGCATTATTTTGCTCTATACTTTAGCCCCTTTTGCTTGCATTTTTGGGCTCTGAGCTAAACTGTAAAGTATCTTGTTTTGAGCCCCTCTTCAACTTTTTTGAAGGACTCTTTACTGTTTGAGGTCTTCTACTGCCCCTTTCCTTTTATCTCTCTTTTAGGGCCTAATCTTGCATATATATTAGCCTTGTTTGTAAGCATTTTTGGGCTTCAAGACAAACTATAAAGAGCTTTATTTTGAGTCCCTCTTCAACTTTGTTGAAGGGATCTTCACTGTTTGAGGTCAGCTCCTGCCTCTTGCTTTCTATCTCTCTTTTAGGGCCATTTTTACATCATATTTTAGCCTTACTTGTGAGCATATTTGAGACTTTCCATAAACTGTAAAGTGTCTTTTATTGAGCCCCTCTTCAACTTTATAGAAGGGATATTCTCTGTTTGAGGTCATCTAATGTCCCTTGTCTCTAATCTCTCTTTTAGGGCTATTTTTGCATGATATATTAGCCCTATTTGTAAGCCTTTTTGGACCTCGACCTAAACTGAAAAAAGCCTTTTTTTTGACATTATTTTCATGTTTGATTAAGGTCTATTCTCTGTTTGAGGTCATATGCTTCCTTGTATGCTTGATTGTCTCTTATTTTGAGCCTTACAACTAAGCCCTTGTTGCATGCTTTGTTTGGCCTTCTAGTCACTGAAATCCAGTGGATTTTCAGTGGCTTTGATTCTGTTTTGAGCCTCAAAATCAGAAAGGGGTGACCCCCTCTCACCTTGTTTTGTTTGATGGTCTTTTTGGCCTTCCAAAGAGACCCTATCTTGCATGTTTTGTTGACTGATTTCAGGGCCAATTTGATGAGTTTTGGGACTATCATATTTGATTTTCAGAGTTTTTTGTGCCATGCTAAGTGTCCTTGATGCATGTGCTTAATAACCCATTTGTATGCCCTCTAAAAGAACCCATCATTTGTGCATGTGTTGGTTGCATTTCAGAGGTTATTTGGGCGTGTTTTGACATGTTTTATTCATTGATTTTTGCTGGTTTAATGAGTTCTCACTTGCATCATATACATGCCATGTAAATCATGTTTGCTAGTCAAAATTGCATGCTATGTTAGGCCATCTCGCTAGCATCTTTTGGTCATGCTTTGAACTAGAAATGTTCATGTTTTGGGACTGCCTTGGTTCTGTCTTCATGCCTCATGATCAAATAATGCATGCTTTGTATAACTATAGGTCAATGCATGTGCTTAGTTTTGTGTTTCGGGACCATTTCATGCATCGGGTGCCATGTTTCCATGTTTCGGGATCATTTTGCATCACATTTCAGTGCTGGAAATTACATGCTTGTATGCCATATTTCATGCCTTGCCATGCCTTGTTAGAGTGGCATTCGTGTCTTAGGATCGGTCCTCGGTTTGCATGCATGCGTGCACGCATCCCGAGTGTCTCATTTTCATCTCATGGCCGCTGATGTAAGTGTGGTTGAGGTCCACTCATATTGGCGTAAGTCCATCATGCATTGTGTATGCCATTGCATTGCATAGCATTGCGTATGCTAGGTTACATATTAGAGCATTGCGTATGCCATGTTACATCGAGCATCGTGTATGCCATTTCATAGCATTGTGAATGCTAGGTTATATATTAGTTGCATTCATGCATGTCATGCATATTGCATTGTGTTTGGGATAGGAGTTAGCCCGAGCATGAGAAACAAGGGACGTTTCATACTCCGAGTGACGGAACGTGTCTCAATTCTCGGTCACCAACACTCCGGATTATCCATGATGGAGTCTCGGTCTTGTTGTGTTTATGTGTGCATTCATTTCATATTAAGTTGTTCGGCCATCATGCATTGAGATGCGCGATTGCTGACACGAGGATCGAGGACTACACTCCCTGAAGAGTAGTCAAGCATACATATGTGAAAATACATTGCCATGCCCCTTTCTTGCTCTCTGCTACAGCAAATCAGAAACCGGCAATCTTTTGGAGCTCCGTGCAACATTCCGGGTTTAATTGTAAACAGCGGCTAATTGGGGCATCGCAGTGGATTTTCGCGCAGGGCAACCCGAACATGCCTCATTCATCATCCGGAGCAGAGTCGAGGCGGTCCATGGATTTGTGTGCCATTTATTGCTTTCCTAGATTAATTTGTTAATTAATTAAGATTTTGTACTTATTGCGGCTGTATTGTTTATTTGGGACTGTATATTATTTATTTGAACCCTCCGGGCGAGGGCAATGTTGTAATAAGTGTGTGTGCGTGTGATGTATGTCTTCCAACCCCACGTCTTTCTCTCCCTTTTATTTACCAGCTTATGATGGTTAGATTAGGGCATGTTTCAATTAGCATACGGTATGATAGCATGTTTGCATTCATTCATTTGTTTTGCATGCACCAGGCTTGGCGCATCATAACTCACTGCATTGTATTTCAATTCCAAGTTGAATACATGTTAGCTGTAGCATTCCATATGCCATGTGTCACCCCAAAACCTGCCCCTAAAAGTTTGGACATGACCTATGCATAAATGGACATAAAACCTAATATATATATATATACCATACGGGGCCTTGTCGGAAGCATAAAGTAGTAATATAAAATAGACATTCCATTGAGCTATTGTTAACATGCCAGGATCTCACAAAACACATACATCCTTATAAGCAAATAAAGTTTGTCCATTGGTAACAACCACATATTTTTACAGTCCCAGCCCGAACTGGGCATAGTCAAAAAGAACATACGGGTTATGTACAACAATCTTAGATGGTACTCAAAAGTAAACCCACAAAACATAATTAGTCTGGTCTGGTGCCTGGACACGTCAAGGTTGACAAAAGAAGGCAGCATCAGGGCTAGGACTGACTTCCTGATTGAGGACCTACAGAAACAGACATAATAAAGAGTGAGCCGGGCTCAATGAGTAACAATACATAAATAAAACCTTGTTTAGCTTGATCATTTCACATATCAATACGTTAGTCTGAGTCTGTATCGCATACATAATAGCCTTAGGCTAAATCTTGTAACATAATTTGGCGGCTATGCCCTTGAAAGTGGTGGCACGAGGCCCTTGGAAATGTGGCATAAAGCCCTTGATAACATGTTGGCACTACGGCCCTTGAAAGTGGCATATAGCCCTTGTAAACATGTTGGCACTACGGCCCTTGAAAATGTGCAATTCCTTTTTCCTTACATACTTAACGTTGACATAAGCATTAACATTATTAAACGTTAAACATTAGCTTAAGTACATTACATGCTTGGGACATGAACATAATTGTTTTCTATGCCTTGATACATTGGCATTATTGCATAACATTTAAGGAAGTATTACTACTCACAGTATCGAGATGGCGTGTTACTTCCTCCTGGAGTGTGTCCTGCACACAGTTAAACTTATACATTAGTTTCCTTTCCTTTCTTACTTTATTTCCTGAATCCTTACATTTTACATGAAGTTACAATTCTCATAACTCATCAGAAAAATATTCTAAAAACACCCGAGAGTCAAGCACGAAAAACCGAACAACCATATTTTTCTCGCTGAAAGCAGTCCTCCGCTGGCGCAAAACTTGTCCTCGGCCGATGACAAGATAAAGTTACCAAAAATACTGAGTGATCGATTTTTACGCTCGAGCGGGAAGTTCTCCGCTTGAGCGGACAGGGTAATTTTCAGAAAAAACTGCTGAGAGGTGCATTCTCCCGCCGAGCACCACGACCTCCGCCGGCGAGGCATTTACGACCCAGATTCAGGGCAGCCCGATTCCAAACCCAAATTTAGCAACTCAAACTCATTTTCCATGAAATCAAAGGTTACATTCTTGCAATACTTCAACCTAATATCCCCTAACATGAATTCTACTTGTAAACATGGGAATTTAAACAAGGTTATAAGCTTAACCAAGCCATTCCTCTCTCAATTCCATTCTTGGATTCAAGAACATGACACATGATATGTATACATATATTCATGAGGTGATGGTATAAACCAAGGATTGAAGCTTGATTTCACATAGTACCCAAGTTAAGTGTCAAAAGCACCAATTGATGAAAACCCTCATCAGTTAGACATGAAATATATACATGAAGCAATAAGAACATAATTTACAACTCTTAAATTGTTAGAATCTTGAGCTTACCTTGAATTTATTCCCAAACCTCTAACAATTTGCTCAAATTCCTTGTTGAATCCCTACTTCCCCAATTCCTCTTCTTTCCTTCTCTTATTTTCTCTCCCAAAATGATGCCCACGTTTTTGACCAATAACCATAGAGTCATCACTATATATATGTCCACAAGTAAGGCATATAGGACAAAAATGAATCGTTTAATCATTCCGAAATTGAAATTTCACGAACATGCTTAAAATTACCTAAAATTATCGATCATAGATATATAATCAATTCCTGACAATTAAGCTATTAAGGCCTTCAATTTCTGATTCAAACATTCTAATGGAACAGATATCTTTCTTGAGCAACAGATAATCATTCATAAACATGCATTTCGTTTCCTTACCTATAATTTTTCATGAAGTTTTCAGCAAACATGTTAAAAGCACAAAACAAGGGATGAAATACATCAAGAATATGGACGAGGGTCGGGTCATTACACCATGTTTAGAATAGCCGAGCCTATTTTAGTTGCATTATTGCATGTATTGCATTAGGCATTTCTGTATAGTTAGGATCATGCATGATTTCTAATTAGCTTCTGTTTTGGCTTGGAGTACTCGGTAAGTTTTTATGCTTTAGCATCCTTGCATGTGTGTGAGTGACTGTCATGATAGCATGCTTACCATGAGGCTATTTGCTTATGTGATATAACTGCCTGAATGCCTGTGGGTGAAGATTGGGTTATTTGGATTGGAACAATACATTGACTGTGAGTTTTAAGCCCACTAGATAGTGGCAAAATCATGTTTTCTAAGCCCACCTGAGGGTGGCAAAATCTGTCTTTTAAGCCTACTTGCGGGTAGCAAACCATCTTTCAAAAACAAGCATGAAATGTTTTGTTCCAATTCAGGTAACCCAGTCTATACTTGTATGCTGTGCGCATCACATAGTAAATCTAGACTAATAACCGGAATAAGAACGCATAATGTTTTCAAAACTAGATATCATGGTTAGTAGAGGCCGATCTTTGATCGGGCGAGCGGGGGTTCTCACGAAGTGACCTTCCCCAATCGTACCCAAGTTCCCGAGCCGAGGCAACTTTGGTGATGACGGACAAGTGGCCTTAGGCAACGAGTCAGGATTTCCTAAATTTTTCAAAAATAAAATATTTAGGTGGCGACTCTGTATCTGGCAAAGCAGTCCATGTTTGGCACTTTTTTCAAAAATCTATTTTCTCAAAGCAATTTGCTGGATTTGGACTCTTTTGTTCAGATTATGAACCGTGACAATTTGAGTCCTGAACTGTAGTGAGCCCAAAACGAACGGAACGGGAGTCATCCCTCCCGGGGCGTTCGGAGACGTCTACAATATGCTTTCTACAAATACCCTAGTTAAAAGTCACTGATTTTTTTTTATTTTATTTTTTCAACTCTCTCTCTCTCTCTCTCTCTCTCTCTCTCTCTCTCTCTCGACTTTCCAAGAAAACCAAAACCAGTTGAGGTGAAATATAAACCATAGTTTCAATTCAACAGTCCCACTCAACCTCTAAAGCTATGAAATCCCTTTAGTATACACTCTCCAAGGTGTGTGTATCTTATACACCATTATTATACAAATTTCTAGTATATATTATGTATTGTTATAATAAATTTTATATATTTTTGATAGAATTACGATAATTTATGATTTAGAAATGAAAATACATGTTTTATGATAATATAATTCATTTTTATGGTAATATAACACATTCGCATAACATTATAGATGTATATATATCAAAGGGGTGCATATGTGCGAGCCGAGTTCCCCTAAAGCTAATAAAGAATTTCTAAAAATATAAATGGCTCATATTACTAAGATGAATTTAGGGTTGGCCTATGATCTGAGGGACAATTATTTGATGCCCTAGGGCATCATGTATCGCTATTCCCAATTAATCACCAATTGTCATGCCCTCTACTATTCACCCATTATCAACAGAAATCAATGAGTCTTACATTTTTCATCAATCACATTCAATCACATGATCGTGCACCTGAAACAACAAACAACTCATCCTCAAGTAAACCCTTCATTCTAGTCAATGGAGAAGTCTCTTCCTTAACAAAATACCCACTTGGGCGGTGTTTATTGAAACGAATCACAGCTTTGTTCCAAAACTAGTGGTACTATAATGATATTAGGCCAAAACTAGAGAAAGTAAAGAGGGTTATTTTGGAAATTTGAGGTGTAAAATATTTTATATATATATATATATATGGAGTGGTTTGGTAATTATGTAAGGTATGTAGAGGGTGGGTGTACATGAAAATAATGGCATTAAGTGCATAGCAGTAAGTGGCCTCTAAAGTTTGTCCAATTCAAATTTAAGGGCACACCAAACCTTTTCCATTAACAATTGTTGGCCTCATTGGCATGCATGCCTTGATAACTAAAATGGCTCACATATTATTTGACAAATGCAACTACTTTTCTGCCAAACAAGGATGATACTTGCTTCATTTAAGATAATAGAAGGTCTAGGCATCCAGAATAGTGACAAGAAATTTATCCAAAGTTTCAGATTTAGAATGAACTTTTTTTTGTGGGATGACATTACAAATATATCTTAATTTTTAATTACAAATTTTGACATATATATATGTATGTTAGATTTGTAGAAGTGCTATTAACATAATACCATTAAACAATATTCACAGTTTCTATGATCAGAATAACTTAAAATGGAGAAAATGGTATGAGCCCCAAAAGATTCATATTACATGTTCTTTCATAATTTTATTATATTGGGTTTGTACAATTTTTCTTAAGTTGAAAATTTAAAAATTAGAAAAGAAGGGGCTTTAGGTCATAATATTTTGGGTCATTAGGCCCAATTTCTAATCTCTCTAGGCTCAAAGGATAACTATTTGTTAAAATCAATTTATCTGTCTATATATTGAAATCAACCTATATGTCTACTAATGATTGGTGGCCACAAATTCTGTGGCTCAAATGATCCGAAAATGCCAAAACGACATCGTTTTGGATACAAAACAACTCTGAAAATGCCAAAATGACGTCGTTTTGGCATTTTCGGTCCATTTGAGCCACAGAATTTGTGGCCACCAAGCATTTTCCATATGTCTATATGTTGAAATTCACCAAACTAAATGTGACACATGTCACTCACTCAACACCCTATCTGTTTAATATCACACATTTTTTTACCTCACCATCACCTGATGTCGCCGGCCACCATTGCCGCCAGTGACTTTTTCGGCCAATGTTTTGGCGACTTTTCCAATGCCAATAATGTTTTCTACATGTTCTTATCACCAAATAAGATTTTAGGTTGTATCTAATGCTTATACTCTCTTTGAGATGGACTTTTCATCAATTTTCTCTAGAAAGAAGAAGTTTTTTTTTTTTTTGAAAATTTTTATTTAATTATTTTTTTATATTTTATTTAAATTATTTTTACCTTATAAGGTATAAGTAAATAAGTAAAAGTTGTACCAATATATTTTGAGAAAGACTCCTAAAATTTAAAAATATATATAAAAAAGAAATTATAATTAGCCTCTATAAGTCGCACTAAACAACTTCAATGATTCGTAACAGAAGCACAATAGTTCATGACTTTTTTCATTACATTGCTTTGTAACTTTTATTATCCATAACATAACAATGGTTCTTAACTAGGACTTTTTTTATTATGCATTCCCTCTTGATATAATCACACCTTTCATAACTACTACTACAGAAAATTCATAACTTCTCTTACATTTGTGTACTATAGTCCTTCCTAAAGGGGTCAAAAATCTTCTATCCCCAAATCTCTTTGTCTCCTTATTTCAAAACATTTACAGAATCATATGAGAATTTTGAGATACGAGAATCTTAAGATATGATCCAATAAACGTATATGTTTTAAGACAAAAACACAAAATTTGAGACAAAGAATCCTGTGCTGTTAAATTGACCCCTTTCTATTCTATGTTAAAGAACGTTAATGCCCCTTTAGCGGTGGGGTTAAGCTCATGTTTAGCCTCCCTACTGCAACTATAGGCATTGATGGTCTTTTTCTCTATAGTAATTGTGCTAATTATGTTGCATATGGGCATAGCTGGTAGCTCAACCATATCGGTTGCAAAGTATTTGATCTCTCACCTGTAAGATCAAAGTGCTTCGTTTAGTCTCATTACTGTGGTGATGTTTATATGTTGCTTGATAAATTCAAATGTCATAAATGGAGACTTAGCGATCATCTCACTAGCTAGATGAGTACATTCAATGACCAAATTTTAAAAGTTATAGAGGTGTAGAACAGAGAAGTTAGCTGAACTTCAACATATTCAACAACCCAATTTGTTAGTACTACTTAGGTTGGCATAGTTAGAACTTGTTTGGTAACATTTCTATTTTTATTTTATTTTTTTGAAAAAACTAAAATTTGTTTGGTATATTGTTTTTGTTTAAAAAAAAAGAAAAAAAAAGTTATTTTCACTTATTTTCAAAATAAGTTTTCACTCCTCCCTCGCCCATCACCTATAGCCACACTCCAGAGAGCTTTAACCACTTTCCGACAAGCTCTGACAATCGAACAGTCACCACTCGTGACCTTTGCCAGCCCTCCAATCACCCCCGTGAATTTTGGCAAAATTCCGGCCACCACGTCTGGCAAACTCCTTATTGCTCGAGTATGGATAATGTAAAATTTTAATTGTTCTAACAAAATTGGATCATTAGCTTGTTCCTAATTGCAGAATGCCTAATCAAAATCGTTATAACAAATAGCAAAGAAGAACAAATAAACAATATTTATAAATCACACACATATAAGAACTCAATTTGCAAAAGTCACCTCAAAACTAAGATTATGTCTACGGTTTCACCATAATCCGAAAGAGTAACAAACGACATATAAAGAGAATCACACACCTCAGATACATATACATATAGTTAGGATTTACGTATCACAAATGTCAAAATAACAAAATACAAAACTAGTGTCCTGTTATCAAATAAATCAAGAATATTGGGTCAACATCATAGAAAGCCAGGCAATCTCAAGGACTATTGTTGAATGAATTCCCAACGAACATATGTGTTTCTCCAAATTCAAAATTTTTAGAACCTAATCATATTCATGAAAGGAGCAGAATGGATTTCAAAAAGGATGAGAGAGGGGGAAAAAAAAAAAAGAAAAGAAAAGGAGGGGTTCAGAACCTACCTGGCTAAATCTAACAATGCTTTATAACTCAAAAGGAAGGCTCCATGAAGATTGATGTTCAAAAGCTAAAGCTCCATTGGCTTGACTAATTAAAGTTGGCTAATTAATTTATGAGGCTTTTGACAAAGTTAAAGGAAAAAACAATAAAGAAGATAATTTTAAATTTAAAAATAAAAATTAAAAATTATTATTAAAAAAAAGGAAGAAGAAAAAGAAAGGGTAAGCATCCAAAGTTTTTTGCTGTGTTGACTTGAGAATAGGGATCATCTTTGGAATACAATATCATGAATCAGGATCTCTTTTGGCTCCTTCCATTTCAGCTTCATTTTGTGGATTATAGTAGTCATTTTTTTCCCTCCTCAATATATCTTAAATTGTTGATTATCATCTCATCTAAAAATTTAACTAATTTAATACCGTATTAATCTATTGACTAAGAGTTGACATTAGACCAGACAGGGCTATACAAATGGTGCCCAAGCCCGCCCGCAAGCTAAGCCTAGCGTACTTTTTTCTGACAAGCCAAATCAAGCCCCAGGCCAAAACTTTAAGTCCAAAAACTACCCAATAGGCTTGGCCCAGACTGATTGACAGGCCACCTCTCATGGGCCAACGAGCTAGGCTAGTAGCCTTAGCCCAGTAGCTCGGATTCAAGCCTTTTTTCATATTTTGTTTCATGCTCACAAGCCAGACCATTGAGCCCACTCTACCGGGCCAACAGACTAGGTTGGTTGTTCGCCCAACGAGTTGGGCTTTGAACCCTAGGCCCAAGCCTCATTTGGGTTGGGCCAGCCTGCCCATGGTACAAGTTTGAACCAGATAAAAGCCCTCTAGGACGGGTGGGCTTGGGTCGAGCCATGGACTTTCAGACCAAATGATTATCTTTATCATTAACTATCATCGTATCTAAAAACTTAGTTCATGTTTGTTACGATGGACTGGATTAGATGGGATTAGTATGCCTAGAACTATTAGTCCTAGAATTATCAATCCATTTGGATTGTATATCGTATCCCATGTTTGGATTGGCTTAGGACTATGAGAAATGTTTGACAAAATCCTATCAATTTGATAATTTAACTAATTAGTCTGAATTTCAACTTAGGTTCCCATTTTGTATCCCACCCCTCTCTTGCGATTCAATAGCCCCCCATATAGGAGATACTATGTCTGAATGAACTATTAGTTTGGATTTCAATTTTCTTTTCCAAACATTGGATTATGCATTCTATGAGATTATTATTTCAATCCCAAAGCCATGTCTACCCAAACAAAATGACCGTAATTTCTAAGATAGATGAATAATTTTATTATTTATATCTTCAAATTCACAACAATATGTGTTTTTTATTTTGCAAAAAAAGTAGAAGTAAAAGTAGCTTATGATTTGGTTGCGGCCTAAAAGCTTAGTGCAAGTCACTATGCAAGTATGCATTGCATTATTGGATTGGTGTAGAGGTCCAACTTAAAATGGTTTTATATGCAACCTATAACCCCACCTAAATAATGCATTAAATTTGCAACCCAACACCTAATGGTTAGATTAGGAATAGGTGGGTACTAATATGGAGAAGGCATAACAAGTTCCTAATCAAAATTTACTAAATAACACAAATCCTACATTAGAAGAATAAAAGAGGATGAATTTCTATATATAGTCCTAACATGGTCTCTTCAGGAAAGTGTCATCTACTCGAAGTTGCCGCCTGAGCTTAGTAATTACAATCCGTATGCTCATAACATTTACATATGCTCATACCGTTTGATTTCAGCGAAAAATCTTTTTTAATTAAAAAAACTTTTTCATTAAAAAGAATAGTAGGTTTAGTTGTGACTTTTACTAGTCAACATATTAGTTGGTGGTGAAAGCGGGGTGGCAACAGTAATGGGGTAGTGGTGGTGGTGGTGGTAATAGTGTTTGTGGGGTAGTGGTGGTGGTGGTAGTGAGGTGGTGGGTGGTGGAGGTGATGGTGGTTGTTAGAGCTGAGCAAAAAAACCAACAAAACTGCCAACTAAGCCAATTTAGATCAAATCGCTAGGTTTAGTTTGATTTTCTCAATACATGACTTGGTCCTAATTCTTAATACATGGCTTAGTCTTAATTCATATAATATGCAAAATGTATTTAACGGTACGGTCCGTGATTTTATAATTTCCGTTTGGAACCGAACCGTTTAGATATAGACATATATATAATTGGTTACTACTATAAACACTCAAATATCTTATTAGTATCAAATATTAATACATAGGATTTAGTTTTTCTCTTTTTCACATCTCAATATGAGAGAACTTGAAAGGACCATAGATCTCACGATGAGTTCCATTTTGATGATTTAAACCGTTCATTTTGTAGAGCCCTTAATGTATATCATCTATGAAAAAATTAGTTCGATACAATAATTTTCATTTTATCGCATGTCTCTCCCAAACAATGGACAACAAATACATTTTTAAACATAGACCATTTATTTTTTAAAGACAAACACGATAAAATGAAAAAGTAATGAATTATCGGATCGACATAATTTTTTTTCATGAATAATATACATTAAGGGCCTTACAAAATGAATGGTTCAGATGTTTGAAACGAGACTCGTGCACAAGCCTCGTCAAACTCTCACATTGAGATGTGAACATTAAAAAAGACCAACCCAAAACGATTATTAGGTTTTAAATAATATTTTGTAATTATGTTATGAATAATGACAATGCTTTTAAAAATCGTGGTTATAAATTGAATTGAACCTCATTTGATTAGTTCGGTCTAGTTTCATTCCAAGTTTTATGGAACCATAAATTGAATCAACTGGAACCATGCTCATCCTTAATTCAGGTGCTAGTGTGGTCATTTTGGTTTGGAAATCGTTTTTCACCTTTTAAAAATAAAAATTATATTTTGTACAAAAAAAAAATTTGCTTTTCATTAATCATGAAAAATATTTTCATGCACTTTTACCAAATGCCAAAAATAAACAAATACATGTTTTCTTCCAAGCATCGTTTTTTTTTTGGTTAAAATCACCCAATCCAGACACTGTCAGAGACCGTTCTACTCTGTTTTTCCTAAAGAATATACAGAATTCAATGGAATCTCATGCCCTTATTCAACAAACTAATGGTTGCACAAATTTTGTTTCACCAATTCATCAACAACACGAATCTCACTGCCTCCAAAATGCTTTCTACTTGATGATGTAAAACCCTGTGTGGTACACTCTGAGATCAATGACCCACAAGAATACAAAATAGATTTGACGTGATGGGGCTGTGAAAATCTCTCCAATGCTTAAATTAGTTTGTTCTTAATTACCTACTTTTTTGGTTGATATATGCCTCCACATAGGGGTTGGCACGATAAGCTGAGGATAATAATTCATTTACTTTGTTACATAGCTAACTTGATATACATTATTGAGTTCAATTCTTAACAATTTAAGGATAGGACCGTTGGCCCAATGATCTATGTAACTATCTCTTGGGACAGTGAGAAAGTCAGAAGTTCAAGATTCGAGTCTATGGAATAACTGCGACCCTTTAGTTGTAATCTAACTTACTAACCCTTTAATATTCTATAGTATAAAATAAAAAATAAAAAAAAATTCCTAAGAGTTTTATTTTGGAGAATAATTGGTAACTTAACATGATATTAACAATTCTGATTGAGAAGTCTTAGATTCAAGTCTCTCCGTTGACATTCAGTATTCTGACCTACTTCTGGTCAGTTTTGGTTCATCACTTCCCAACCTCTTCCTCACTTCTCAACCTCTTTGGTTGCTTATGAATTTCCTGAAGTAATTGATCTGGTTCTTTCACCATACTAACTTGTAACAAACTAATTAATTAGACAAAATCCGGTGCCTCAACACCTTCACAAATCAACCAGCCTGCTCTATCATTGCGGTTTCTTAAAAAAAGAAGAAAAGAAACACACACATTCACTAATAGCTATCTTTTTGCATACTGTCAATAACCAGTCAATTGTAATGCTTACAAGTTCATTGCAAAATACAAGTACTATTTGCAAAACATACTGTTTTCACTGTGCAAGACTTTATTTCAATAAATATCAAGATTTTAGATTGAAATATCAGGAGCCCTAAATGAAAACTACAGAAACTTTGAAGCAAAGTGGCACCAAATCTTTTTATTTTATTTCATTTATTTATTTTTATTGGCAAAAGGGCACCAAGTCTTTGGACTACAGAATAGCATTAAGTATTTGAGTGAGGAATAGAGCAATTAAAATTAGTAACCAAAAGTTCTGTATTGACCAAACACAATCAGAGTAATTACTTTAAACAACATAGTAGTTAGTTGCCTTCGTGGTGATAGAAAAGGCCACCACTGCCAGCCATACCTTACTCAATTCAATCTGAAGGGCGAGATCCTGTAGCCATGGGACTGTCAACAGAATTGCTGAAACGGAAAATTGCTAGGAATTACGGTAGCATGGGCAGCTCTATTTTGTTTTCTTACTACTGGTCAGAAAGGGCATTTGCATGGTTCGATTCCCCAGGTCTTCTCCGCATAGTCTTCGATTGTTCTATCGCTGCTGAATCTTCCCGAGCCAGCAGTACTATGGATGCTCATCTTAGTCCACTTTTCTTGATCAACAAATGCTCTGTCAGCAGCAGCCTGTACCTCTCTACCCAGTTAGTTTTTACCCAAATACTATTCCAGTATATATACACGCAAATGCTTTACAGACCCCAGCAGTTCGATCATTATTACCTGAGCCTCCAGATAACTAGAAAAATCATGACCCAGGAGATAGAAATCGCTACCATCCTCCACGGTATCACATAACGACTTGAAATAGTCTTTGAAGCCAAAATAGCCATCCTGAACCATCCTGCACATATTGTCATGCTAAAAATGAACCACTAGATGATAGAGAGGCTAAGAGATCTCAGTAGAGAAAGAAATAGAGTTCTTTACAAATATATAGATTTGTAGAACCAACACTAGAGCACAATGCATGGAGTAAGCACTGAGCAGATGTCAATTGGGAAAAAAGAAAATCCATACCTTACAACACGTGCAAATTGAAGAGGCGGTTTAAGGGCAGCTCCTTTATCTCGCAATGTTGGAACCTCATTCACTTTTGCACCAAATAAAAACTGTAAGGGCAAAAAAAATTATCCCAAAGGCATACCCCCATTTTTGTCAGCACATGCTGTATATAAGAATTTGCGATAAATAGCTCGATCAACCAAAAAAAATGTCATTTTTGAACAGTAGAAGAACAAGAGGTCCATGCATAAACAATGGACCATCGCAAGGTACTTTAGGAAAGATACTATAAAAGCAACTGTATTATTAAAAAGAGAAGTTCATGAATAAATAGTAAGGTACATGCCATGAGACAAAGATCCAGAGCATGTTTGCACAACTCAACTCAGAGAGCAAGGCTAAGAAGCACATACACGTGACACAACATGGACAGGCCAACTGACAATTTTAAAACCCATGACATAACATGAAGGGGCACGCACTTAATATATAATTTTATAAATTTATTATATATATATGTATGAATACTTCATTCAAATATAATAAAGAAATACAACTTAACACTAATTTATAAAGTTTAGAGTGAGAGGGATTAATACATATAAATCTACTTCTTTGTTTTTTTCTTTTTATTATTAGATCCTATATGATAGGCACACGTCCCCCCAAGTGTCTGAATCTTAAGTGTGTCTGGATTTAAAAAAAATTAAAAATTAGGCAAAATTACAAATACACCCCTAAAATTTGCTTAAAATACGGATTGCACCATGTGATTCTAGAAATTACATTCCACCCAAGGTTTTAAAAAGCAACTACAACTGTTACATAATGCCGTTACGTAACAGTTGTGATTACCGCCATCCGTTACGGCCGCTATAATGGTGTGATGGAAATTCACATGTATGACGGCCGTTTTAGTGATACATAACAGCCGTAGTGGTACCGTAACGGTCGTAACAGTCCATTAGACACCGTTACACCCAAGGTTTCAAAATGCAACGTTACGTAACAGTTACAGTAGTAGGTGTAATATTTCTGAATAGCTTTCTGTATCTCATATATTCAATGTGTATTTACTGAACAAAGAATACATCACTTATATAGAACACTAAATCCTAATCCTAAACGAATACATCATTGATATAGAATTCTAATAGATATAGAACACTAATCCTAAATAGGAAACAAGAATAAACCTAAACCAATTCTAAATAGGAAACAACAAGAATAAACCTAAACTAATCTTAAATAGGCAACAATATTCACATAATATATACACTAATATTATTCTCACACCCCTGCTAAAACTCAAGGTGTTTGGGCAAAAAACACTGAGAGTTTGCCAAGAAGAAACTGAAACCGAACAGTGATGTGAGTCTTGGTAAAGAAGTCAGCAAGCTGCAGAGCCGAAGAGACAAAAGGAGGCGAGATAGAGCCAGATAGCAGATGCTGACGAACAAAGTGACAATCAATCTCAATGTGCTTGGTCCGTTCATGAAAGACAGTGTCATGTGCAATCTGAATAGCACTGCAGTTGTTACAATAGAGGGAGGTAGGGAAAAACTGAAGGACGCCCAAGTCAAAAAGAAGACAACAAAGCCAAACAACTTCAGCAGTAGCATGAGCCATAGCACGATACTCAACTTCGGCAGTAAAGCGAGCAACAACAGTTTGTTTCTTGCTTTTCCAAGAGAGCAAGGAATCGCCGAAAAACATACAGAAACCAGGCGTGGACTTGCAATCAGTAACATCACCAGCCCAATCAGAATCAGCATAAGCTACCAAATCCAGAAAGGAAGTAGAGGACAATAGTAAACCCTAAATGATAGTACCTCGGAGATAGCGAAGAATCCGAACCAAGGCAGCCCAATATGTGGAGCAAGGAGTAAAAACAAACTAGCTAACCACATGAACAACATAGGCAAGATCAGGACGAGTAACCGTCAGATAGACTAAACAACCCACGAGCTCTCGATATAGAGTAGGATCATCCAGAAGAATACCATCAATAATGTTGAGCTGTACATTAAGCTCAATACGGGTATCAGAAATCTTAGTGTCAGTAAGACCGACACGATCAATAACCTCATTGGCATACTTGGCCTGAGAGAAAGTAACCCTTTTGAGAAGAAGCTACTCAGAACAAGAGAGAGAGAGAGAGATGTCACGATGTAGGTCATGACTCTGACAGGTGCGACTGATGTCACAATTCCAACAACTAACGAAGACGAAGTCGAAAAACTGATGTCGTAACTCTAACAAGAGATTAATCACTCGTGAGTCACAAGCAGAGAACAAGAAGCACCAAGGCAACTAGTAGATGCGACAAGGAAAAAGTGACACGAGTCGCGAACCAGAGAGGATGAATCAGCGAACCAGAAAAAACCACGATCAAAGGATAGCCGCGAGTCAGAGAGAAGAAGTCACGAATAGATGAGGAATTGAAGCACAACTACCACGTCGAACAGATGAGTTGACCAGAAAGAAAAGGCAAACCAGGTCAGAGGGGAGTCCTTCGGCGAGAGACACCCATACGACCCACGAAGCAAGGAGCTTCGATCGATCGTGAACCAGAGAGGGAAACGACGAACCAGAAATAGGAGGTTAGGGTTTCGAACACAGCTCTGATACCATGTAAGATTTCTGAATAGCTTTCTGTATCTCATATATTCAATGTGTATTTACTGAACAAAGAATACATCACTTATATAAAACACTAAATCCTAATCCTAAACGAATACATCATTGATATAGAATTCTAATAGATATAGAACACTAATCCTAAATAGGAAATAAGAATAAACCTAAACCAATTCTAAATAGGAAACAACAAGAATAAACCTAAACTAATCCTAAATAGGAAACAATATTCACATAATATATACACTAATATTATTCTCACAGTAGGCACCACGCTTGACCCCCGCTTTTGTGGTGTGATTGAGATTCACAGGTGTGTCAGCCGTAGTGGCGGTCGTAACGGCCTATTACGCACTGTTACGTAACGGTTCCGAACTACTTCTTTCGAAAAAAAATAAAAATAAAAATAAAAAGCCGAAAATGGGAGAAGATGGATAGAGAGAGAAGAGGGAAGATGGAGTAAGAGATAGAGAGAGAGAGAGAGAGAGAGAGAGGAGGGAAGATGAACATATTATTGATTTGTTGAAGCTGTAAAACCCATGCTATTCTATTCGGCTGCTATCACTCAACCATTTTGTTTGTGTGTGTCCATTTATATATTGCTCGAAGATAATAATAATAAGTGTGATCATTATCTATTTCGCTTAATTAAAATATATATATATATATACATATTTAGGCTCTTATTTATTTTCTTATTTTTGTCATTGTTTATTATATATATAATAGTTAGTGATTGATTTTTTTATAAAATATCAAGAAAACATAACACCTATAACTATATATTAATACATATTTTATACGTGTCAATTTTTTTTGATTAGTTTATTTTATTTTTATTCACATGTCATCCAAAAAGAGAATGAATATTCAAGTAATTCAAACCAAAAAATATATATATATTTATAATTTATTTTTTAAAACTATTTAAGTTAAATTTGCATATGCTTCCACAAGTATAATAATTAAAAAAATAATTTTATACATCTAAATCTAATAATTTTTTTTTTTTTTTTTTTTTTTTTGCCACAAGCAAAATATTGATAAATCGAAAAAGTAATCGAGGATAAGGCATCCTCTTACAAAAGAAAAGGGAAAATCACAAAACAAAAGCCTAACAAGAAGCTCTTGAAGCAAAAGCCTACATATCACACAATCGCCAAATCTCTAACTAACAAAAAAAGTGGGACCTCCTTAAAAAGAGGATTTCCCGAAACCCAAAAAGAAGTTAAATGGCAAACACTATCCCACAAACAGTCTATCTTTCGGGGCTTATCTTCAAACACCCTCGCATTTCTTTCCAGCCATAGAACCTAAAAAATTGCAAAGACCGCACAAGATCATAGCATTTTGGCTCTCTTTGATCCTCCGAAAGCGCGAAAGTCAACTTGGAGCATATGTGCACTCCCTTGTGGGGCTACCCACATAACATTCCCCCAACAAAAACAATTTGTGCCATAGAGTCAAAGCAATTAGGCAATGCAGAAATAAATAATCCACGGATTCCCCATTCTTACAACACATAATGCACCACTGAGGATTTAGAAAGTGATTAGGTCTCTGTTTCTGCAATGTATCATTTGTCAAAATGCCCCCATGAACCAAGGCCCACATGAACACCTTCACCTTAAGAGCACAAGCCTTCCAAATTCTTTTGCAAAAAGGAAATTGAGAAATGTTAAGTATTATTGTATAAGGGTAGTTAAGGATAGTTATGTCTTTTGTTCCTTTAGTCTTTTATTATAAGTATAAGTATGTGTAACCCTAATATTTTTTAGTGGTGTGAATAATATACAGTTCTCTTTCTTTTCTTTCTTTTATACAAATCTAACATGGTATCAGAGCATCATCTTCCTCCTTGAAGATTCGTTTCTTTTTCTTTTTCTTTTTCTTTTTCTTGTTTCTTTCGTTCTTCCTTGTACACAAAAACAATCAGGAAAAAAAAAATTAAAAATTAAAAAATAAAAAATAAATATCAAAAAAAAAAAAAAAAAAAATTCTTTATGGTCGAAATTTGATGGGTTTTCACCCTAGATTTTTATTTTAATTTTTTGATGAGTTTTTGAGTGTTTTTCCTATTTTTGTTGATTTTTGGAAAAACAGATTGATTTTTTTGAAAGTTCCTGCTAGGGCTTGTTTTTGGCTGTTTTTTCCCTTCCTCCCTCTTCCTTGGGAGCCGACTGGGACTGATCTAGGGTTGGGAGGACTGGTTTTGATGATTTGGCAAGCTTTTACTCTATTTTTGTCAATTTTCCTCAGTTTCAACACGTTTTCTCTCAGTTTCTGACTGGTTTTGGCCTCTCCAGCCCCTGTTTCGGCTCTGTTTTTGTCTCTAGAGGTAACTTTTGTCCCTAAGTTGAGTTTGTGGATTGCCTCTGTTGGTTTTTGCTGTTTTTCTGCTGGTATTTGTTTTTTTCCTATTGTGGGCATTTAATCTTCAATGGCTGAGGGTGAGACTAAGACTCAGGATACAACTAGTGATGAGGGTGGCCTCCGTCGTGTTATGACTCTTACCGACAATCCCTCTCTTCAAATTAGTCCCGTTAAATTGGATGGTTCCAACTATTTGATTTGGTCCCGCTCTTGTGGTCTTGCTATTGCTGCTCGCCGTTTGACTGGCTACATTACTGGTTCTCTTCCCCTACCGGATGGTGATGCCTCACTCCATACTCAATGGATTTCTGAAAATGCTCTTGTTATGACTTGGCTCATCAACTCTATGCAGCCCACTATTAGTCGGAGTTTCCTTTTATTAGAATCGCTCATAAGATTTGGACATTGCAGCCCAAATGTACTCCCAACAAGGTAATGATGCAGGCGTATGAGTTGAAGAAGAAGCTTGAAGCTTAGATCGAAAGATAGATCACTTTCATGATCTACTATCTTTGAGTTGAGTAGTTTATGGCGAGAACTAGATTATTACCAAAGCTTTCGCAGCTTTGTTCTCGGGATGCCACGTTGTTTTAGCAAACCGTTGAGAAAGAGCGTGTGTATGAGTTTCTTGCTGACTTGAACTTGGAGTATGATCAGATTCGCGTCCAGGTGTTGGGTCGTTCACCTTTTCCCACCCTACGCGAGGCTTACGCCCTTGTCCAGCAAGAGGAGAGTCGCCGTAGTGCTATGGTGCATTCCTCTATTCAGGATCGTTCTGCTTTAGCTGTTGCTCCTCCTACTCAGGCTCTTCAGCCTAGTTCGGTTCAGTCTGAGAGTCAAGGTACACTGGTTAATCGATATCGCTTGAAGTGTGATTATTGTGGAAAAGACAGACATGATTGAGAGCATTGTTGGAAACTAAATGGTCGCCCTACTCGGGGTCGAGGTGGTAATCTGTTCGACCCCAAGCACATGTGTCCGAGATTCTTTGTGAGTCCTTCGAGCCCAAAGACTCTTTCGTGATGAGTTACACACTCTCGGGCGTTTGATGGCTCGACTTGACTCTCCTTCTACCATAGTTTCTTCTATACCTTCTTCCAATTTTGCCAACACAGTATTCTGCTAGTGCTCTTAGTACCTTATCATCGCCTTCTTGGATTATTGATTCGGTGCCACCGATCACATGACAGTGCCTCTAGTCTTTTCTATTCTTATTCTCCTTGTTCGGCCGAGACAAGGTTCGAGTGGTGATGGCACTTTATCCTCTCTGGCAAGGGTTCGATTCATTGTTCATCTTTGCTTTCTCTTTCCTCGTGCTTCATGTTCCTACTTTTTCAACTAACTTTGCTTTACATTAGTAGTCTTACTACTTCTCTAAATTGCTCGGTGACATTTTTCCTACTCATTGTGTCTTTCGGGACACTGCCACGGGGAAAGCGATTGGCAATGGTAGAGCACAAGGTGGTCAGATTTCTACGGATGCCGTTCTCCTGTAGTCCCATCTCAAGCTCTCAAGTGCACTATTGGCTCCTCTCTTTCTCTCCTTCATCAGTGGCATCGCCGTTTGGGTCATCCTTCCTTTAATGTTTTAGAGAAACTTTTTCCTTCTTTAGTTCGTGATTGTCCTAGGAGTATTTTTGGTTGTGATGCTTGTGAACTTGCAAAGCATAAACGTACTTGTTACCCTTCAATTAATAAAAGAAGTACTTTTCCTTTTATGCTTATTCATACTGATGTGTGGGGCCCTTCCCCTATGGTTTCTACTTACGGGTATCATTTGGTTTGTTACTTTTATTGATTGTTTTTCCCGTGTGACTTGGATTTACTTGCTTCGAACTAAGAGTGAAGTTTTTTCTTGTTTCCAAACTTTTCATAAAATGGTGACCAATCTTTTTAATGCTCAAATCAAAATTCTTCGTAGTGATAATGGGACTGAGTATGTTGATGGAGTTTTTCGGGCATACTTAGAGGAGCATGGCATTCTTTATCAGACTAGTTGTGTTGGTACTCCTCAACAGAATGGGGTTGCCGAACGCAAGAATGGCCATCTTCTTGAAGTTGCTCGCTCTCTATTGTTTACCATGAATGTCCCTAAGTCATTTTGGGGTGATCTTTGTTCTTACTTGCTTACCTTATCAACCGTATGCCTTCGGTGTCCTCCAATTCAGATTCCTCTTCAAGCGCTTCTGTCGCCTATCCCTCTTCTCTTCCTCCTCGGGTGTTTGGGTGTGTCTGTTTTGTTCATTTGCAACCTCGTACTCGTGGGAAACTTCGATCCTAAGGCTGTGCGTTGTGTCTTTATTGGTTATTACGCTACTCGGAAGGGTTACAAATGTTATGATCCTCACACTCATAAAGTGTATGTCAAGATGGATGTCACTTTCCGTGAATCTGTCCTTCTTTCCTTCTCCTCCGCCATCTCCTCAGGGGAGAGTAGTAGTGGTATGGATGAGATTGTGGATGAGGAGATGGCCTATCAACACGAGTTGTCTTTTTTTCCTTCCTAGTCGGCGGACTATTATTTGTGGTGAGGGAGCCTAATAGTTCTCTTGATGTGGAGCGACATTAGTGGTCGTTTGGGCAGTGATTTTAAGACTTATTCTCGGCGTCGAAAAGCAAGCATCCTTGTGCCACCAAACCCATCATCATCCCTCATGCAGTTCTGTAATGCATCTCGATCTATCCTCTACAGTAGTTGAGAGTCTGTTGTCAATGATTCGAGTCTTCCTATTGCTCTTAGAAAGGGGTTAGGGCACTGTACTCAACACCCCATTTCTAAATTTGTGTCATGATTCATTGTCTTCTACATATCGTGCTTTTGTTTAGTCTTTGTCTTCTGCATGTATTCCCGGGGTTGAATGAAGCTATCAATGATCCTAAGTGGAAAGTAGCTATGGTAGAAGAGATGCAAGCTCTAAGCAAGAATAACACTTGGGAGTTGGTTTCTCTTCCTAGTGGAAAGAAGCACATAGGGTGTAAATGGGTGTTCACCATCAGCGAAGCAGATGGAACAATTGAGCAGTACAAAAGCACGGTTAGTGGCCAAGGGATTTACTCGGACATATGGAATTGATTACCAAGAAACCTTTGCTCTGTGGCAAAGATGAATTCCATTCGAGCTATTCTCTCATGTGCGACTAATTTGGGATGGCCTTCTGACAATTAGGCGTGAAGAATGCATTTCTCCATGGTGATTTGGAGGAGGAGGTATATATGGATATACCACGATTCTCATCTCGATCTGATTGGGAAAGTTTGTAGGTTGAAAAAGGCATTATATGGTTTAAAACAATCTCCTCGAGCTTGGTTTGTGATTCCTAAAGGCTATGTTGAGGTTTGGGTATAAGCAAAGCAATGCAGATCACACAATGTTTGTCAAACGTCACGCAAATAAGGTAATCTTGTGCTTATAGTATATGTGGATGACATAGTTGTGACGGTAATGATAAGGAAGAAGTGACACATCTTAAGATGCTGTTGGCCAAGGAATTTGAGATCAAAGACCTTGGTTCGTTGCGGTACTTTCTTGGGATTGAAGTTGCCAGATCTGACAAAGGCATCTTTCTTTCTCAGCGGAAGTATATTCTAGATCTTCTTGAGGAAACTGGCATGTTAGGCTGCCGACCTGCTGATTCTCCAATTGAGGCTAATCACCATCTTTGTAGTGGTGTTGGTGATCTTGTGGAGAAGGAAAGGTACCTGCGACTTGTTGGAAGACTTATATATTTATCCCACACTCGTCCAGATATTGCCTATGCGGTTGGGATAGTGAGTCAATTTATGCATGAGCCTCGTGCCCCTCATTTGGATGCAGTGTATCGTATTTTGAGGTATCTTAAATCTGCTCCTGGAAAAGGGATTTTATTTTCCAATCATGGTCACTTGAGGTTGGAGGCATTCACGAGATCTTGATTGAAATTTGGTTCTATAGATGACGGCGATCTACCTCCGGTTATTGTGCATTTGTGGGGGAAATTTAGTGACATGGCGTAGTAAGAAACAAGCAGTGGTGTCGGATCTAGTGCGGAGAATCTGAGGGCTATGGCGCATGGTACATGTGAATTGATGTGGCTCCGATCCTTGTTGAATGATATTGGGTTTGTTTGTAGTGAACCATTGACCTTGTCTTTGTGACAACAAAAGCCATTAGTATTGCTCACAATCTGTTCAAAGATGATAGAACAAAGCATATTGAGATCGACAGACATTTCATCAAGGAGAAATTGAATAAGGGTTTCCTATGTATGCCTTTTGTGAAGTCTCTGAGATCAATTGGTGATGTCTTTACTAAGGGTCTTAGTAGTAAAGTTTTCCATCCTATTTCTTGCAAGTTGGGCATGAGAGATAGCTTTCCTCCATCATGAGGCGGAGTGTTAAGTATTATTGTATAAGGGTAGTTAAGGATAGTTATGTCTTTTGTTCCTTTAGTCTTTTATTATAAGTATAAGTATGTGTAACCCTAATATTTTTTAGTGGTGTGAATAATATACAGTTCTCTTTCTTTTCTTTCTTTTATACAAATCTAACAAGAAACATGAGGAGTATCGATGAGTTTGTCAAAAAAGGACTTACAAGAAAATATCCCAGATGAATGGAGAGCCCAAACCCTCTTGTCCTCCAAAAGAGGGGCCAAAGAGAAATTATCAATTCTGGACAACAAAGACGCCAACTGTAAAGCCTCCCTATCATTAAGATTTCTAGAAAAATCAAAATTCCAGGAAATTGGAGCCAAAAGTGAACAAGCCATGGAAGCAATAGAAGAGTTATGAGATCGAGCCACTCTATAGAGACATGGAAAATCAGAGGCAAAATAAGATTGGCCTATCCAAACATCCTCTCAAAAACAAACAAGTTCCCCATTGTCCACCCTTACAGAAAGATGACGAGACCAACATGTGTAGATATGCGAAATTGATTTCCAAGGACCACGACAATTACCCCTCAGAACCACCCGTGAATCCTTACCATTGTTTTGAGTCCCATACTTGCTTCTAATAACCAAATGCCATAATGAATCACTCTCAAGTGAAAACCTCCATAACCATTTGCCAAGAAAGGTCATGTTCCTAGCCAATATGTTATCAATAGCCAAACTCCCCTTTTCTTTAGGAAACGAAACTAAATCCCAACTCACCAGGTGATCCTTCTTCCCCTCATCCTTGCCCTCCCAAAGAAAATCCCTCATCAACTTTTCTAATGCCTTTGCCACCTTAACCGGAATCTTGAACAAAGATAAAAAATAAATAGGAATACTACTCAAAACCGACTTAACCAAAGTATATCTGCCCCCGTGTGACAATAAAGCCTTACTCCACCCTTCCAACCTCTTACCAATCTTCTCCACAACTAGATTCTAAAAAACTTCACTTCTAGGATTACCCCCTAATGGAAGACCTAAATACTTAAACAGGAGTGCCTCTATACCACATCCTAAAAGAGCCGCCCTATTCCAAAGCACGTCTTGCTGCATATTAATGCCCACCACTCTAATTTTCTCCAAATTAACCTTAAGCCCTGAGATTACCCCAAAAAGTCTCAAAATCGAATAAAGATTAACTAACTGACTTTCATCCCTGTTGAGAAAAATATGGTATCATCCGCATACTGTAAATGTGTGACACTAACTTTATTCCCCCCCCCAACCTCCAATCATTAAAAGACCGACTTCTCTAGCTCTATCAACCATCCTTCCCAGTACATCTGCCACCAAAATAAAAAGAAAAGGAAATAGTGGGTCCCCTTGTCGTAATCCTCGCGAAGCCCTGAAACACTCCCCTGGTTTACCATTAACTAAAACAGACATATTGCACGTCGACAAACATCCCCTAATCCAAGATCTCCACTGCCCACCATAACCCTTCTTGTTCATTACAAAATCCAAAAATTGCCAATCCATGTGACCATATCCCCCCTCGAAGTCCACCTTAAAAATAATTCTCTCCTTCCCTAGACTTCTATATTCCTCCACTACTTCATTTGCCACTAAGGTTACATCTAGGATTTGTCTTCCTTTCACAAAAGCCTCCCGTGCCATCAACACAGTCTCCCCCAATGAAATTCTTAGTCTTATTGATAAAACCTTCCCCAAAATCTTATAAAGTGATATGACCAAACTAATGGGCCTAAAATCTCTAATTCTTACCGCATTCACTTTCTTAGGAATTAAACAAATGAATGTGGCATTTGAACTCAAATTAACAACTCATGAAATATAAAGTCATTACTTATTAAAATAAAATGCAAAAAATTCAGTTTATAGTGATTTAAAAATATGAAATATATTGGATCATACTTAAAAATTTACAAAAATTAATCATTAAGAAAAAAAATATGCGTATCAGTAAGTTTTCTTCAAATTGTGCGAAAAATAAAAAATTCACGGTTAGGTTACATAACCATTACGCTCTGACCTTTACACCCAAGAACCATAAGCGTACACCGCCACCATTACAGGGACCGCAACTGCTTTTCAGAACCTTGAGTCCACCCCTTCATATTTCTAATTACATAACAAATGACCTCTTTTATTAATAAATTATCAAGATAATTAACAGTTTTTAATAATGTCAAAAATATATTTCAATATAACAATTCGGATAATTTTATTATTGTCTAGGAAAGTAATTAAGAATTTTATTTTTTTTTGTTAATTTTATTAAATAAAAAATTCTGGCAAGGGAATATTTGTAAATTTCAAAACTATCAAGGACAATCTATATTTTAAGCAAATCTTAGGGGCGTATTTGTAATTTACCCTAAAAATTAATAGGACACGTTTAAGCATATGTTCGACACATGGTGGGTAGGGTCCAATGAATGTAAATGTCGAACATGTGTCCAACACAATCTTAGAAGTATCTGTGCTTCTTAGGGGCACGAGATCCTTCACCTAAAATCTTCTCCTATACCCAATGCACAATGATCGTGTCTCGAGATTTATTCCCACTACAAATTGGGTACAGGGAAAAATAGATTTGGACACAAAGGATCCCTGGCCAATTGAGAGTCATAACCAAACAATTTGGTTGGCTTTGTGTATCCTATTTTGCCGTTCCCCTAAATCTACATCACATTTTCTAATACCAAGAAAGGATGTTGGAGGGTTTCCATCATACATAATTATGGTTTCTGTACACAATATCATATATGTGCCAATCAACGTATCAAACGCTAGAATAACACAGAAATTCCAAGCAAGCTGTACTGTATGTTGCTAACTTATCATATATCGCATATATCTGTAAAAGGGAGTAATTGTATTGCACTTCTCTAAATACAGATCTGTTTATTATTCAGCAATACAGGTGGTATTCTTATCTGCATTATAAATTATTACTTCTGGAAATAAAATAACATATCTATAGCGCAACTGATCATCACATAACACTTTAGTGACAGAATAGGAAAAGCCCACACCATAGTTACTCAGGACAAAAGTTAGGAGAACATAAATTAAGACCAACTTAGAATGCCCTATTCGACTGTTTCTGGAACATTTTCCAACCATTTTGGATAGAACTACATAAATCCATCTTTGCCATTCTGCTCTTGCGAAAGCCATATTTTTTCATGAAGCATGCCATCCAATCTTTGAGGAATGAAGATTAACAGATAATATCTCTACAAAACTAAATTTAAGATGGGAGTTACCATGTTATCTGCTCCTATTTCTTCAATAATTTCAACAGTGGACCCATCTGCTGTAGCTAATAGTAAACAGCTGTTCATCAAAAATTTCATGCTGCCAGTTCCGGATGCCTCATGTCCTGCAGTGCTGCACAAGAATCAGAACACATTATGCAAAACAAATGTGCACTTTCAAGCAAATGGAAACCTAATACAACGGGTTATAGATTGTAAAGCACAAGGGCACTCATCCAACAAGAAACATAAATATAATCCAGAAAATTAGCTATGATGTGGCTATTAATGTGAAAGAAGCAAACATTCCAAATTTGATATATAAAATAAAATTAGATAGACCAATTATATTTAAGAACATTTAGCCTGTTGATTTGAAAGGGTATTGGTTATCTTCTTTCTGATAATTTTCCATAAGAAAAGTTGTAAAATGAACTGAAATTTTATGCCTTCCATATTAGGGTAGACCAAGGAATTTAAATGCACCATACTTCTACAAATATAATTTATCAATTAGGAAGGCATTAAGGGAAAAAGGTCATTAAGGGAAAAAGATCCTCTAACCAATAGCATACCAATAGACCAAACTAATTAAACAGGCAGAGAACAGTGACTGGAAACCAAGGGTTGTACATAATCTTCGCAGTGCAAATTACAAACCTAATGTGTTGTGAAATGTCACTCCCTGGAATTACCAATTCAGCAACAGAAACATTATAATCAGGGATGAAAACCTGCAATAATCAGAAAACAAAGTGAACAAATAAACTTGAAAGAAAACAAATTGGAACGGGGATAATTTCTCCTCCCAATCACATTCAATCATGATTGTTAAAATCTTACAATTCACAATTCAATTCATACGATTTGATACGAGTTTCAACAAAAACAATTTGATTCATGTTGTTGAGTCTTAAATTGAGTTAATTGTACGATTCAATTGCATTTCACTATGATCCATTGTGATTCGTTGCAATTCAAATCTGTTTACATAATGCATGAAACAATGACTTTTTCGCCAAAAAAAAAAGAAAAAGGAGAGATTAATTAATTATATTGATATACATAGTTTGATATATACAATTTAGTCATATTGTTATTATTTTATTTTAAACACTGCATATTTTTATATGTATACACATCTATAAAATTATTTATTATGCTAAATAAAGTGAATCTTTCAACTCACGATTCACTATTTCAGCAAAACAATTCACAATTTGATTTGCAATTTGACAACAATGTATTCTATAGCTATAAGGAAGTTAAAAATAAGAAGAATGTCTTGACTGCTGATCATTTGAATCATCAATACAGGATAACTATATTGAAGTAGCTGATCATGCATCGGTTAGAAAGCATGGGCAAACAAATGAGATTCTTAAAATAGGAATATGTACTCCCCTCAGCCCTCCATCATCATCAAATAGAAAAGCACATTAAATAATGTGAAGGAAGATGTTTATAAACATGAAATGATCATGGAAGACTGATTTAAATGAAGTGGAAGCTAAGAATGTTGTGAAAGCCTAATAATGCAGATATAAGATCTTTATTTTTCATTAGGTTAGACAAATAGAAACATGTACATTTTTAATGATGAAAAAAATGGAAAACAAAACCTTGAATAAAGAGAAATAAATTTAGATTTAGGAGTGATGCACAATTGGATTGGAAAAATGTATATAATATGCTAGAAGTTGCGGGTATAGAAAAAAAAATAATTAAACTAGGATGAAGAGGAATTATCAGTATTTCCAAAGAAATAGGATAACTGAATTTAGAGATGCTTGTAGAAAATATAATGATCGAAAACAAACAAATATTAAGGAAGGCACAAAGTCAAATGGTGATTGACTAGGTTGATCAATAATACTGTGATGTCTATTAAAATTTTCTTATATAAATGTAGAAAATGCATTATGGTACCTGTATGAGAGGGAAAGAAAATATGAGATGTGAAAAACCATTAAGTTATAAAATTTAATTGTCATAATATAATAATTGAGAAAAGTGCCACACATGAAACTAGAGTGACCATTTTCATTGGCTGAGTTCAATCACCAGCATTGTCTTTACTTTCTCCAAACCCATAAGCTTAAACATTTTGTGCAAGCTTCATTTAAGGCCGTCCAAAATCAAATCCTACCATAGACACAAAAAAAAATAAATAAATAAATAAAAAGAGAAAAAAGCCTTCATGATTCTTGAGTCGTGACACAAGGTCAAGAAAACCCAGGGGTGGAACATTTCCATTTAAGGCTCATATGTAGCTCATAGTTCTTTTTTTCACTCCCCCCATATCAAATATTTCAATTTCTCCAGAGGGGACTCATCCACCTCTGGCAAACAACAGATACACACAGGCACACCTGCATATACATGGTCACAGTCACACAGAAACAGAATGCCTGTATTACCAATTTTAGGAGATCTCCAACATCATCATCATTGTTAATCTTTTCTGCAACAGCATGACAGAGTTTGATAATCTTCTTTGCAATTTCATAACCGGGAGCCGCTTTCCCCCCAACTATGCACACCCGAGGAACAACCTTCATCTTGTCACTCTTCTCCATATTCTTCAACAAAATGAAAATAGAGTAAGCAAGCTACAAACTATTATAACAAATAAATCTATATGATATGTATGAAACATTGAAACCTAATACAATTAATGATCAATGAATGAAAGTGTACAGTCATTTAAAACAAGCATAAATACAACTTTAGATCATATCCAGTGAAAACTTAGAAATATTTTGGAATCTCTGAATTTAACTCTAGAGGTTTACAAAGATCATCAATCTACTAGAAAAAAAGAATGAAAATAATTATTTGGCTTTTCCATGAATGAGGTAGAGACCATGTCTATATAATAAATTCATGATACAATTTAAGAAACGATATAAATAAGAAAACAATACTAAATCAGTGATTGACACAATCACAGATTATATACATAATACTAAAAATAAAAAGATTTTATATACTTTAATTTCTATATTCAACAGCACTACACCCTAGAAAGAGAAAAAATAGGGACTGCCATAGAAAAGCTAAAGCATCTATGGCCAAAAGCATAATCGGCGTAACAAGACCTTGATGCATCAAAGATCGGAACTAATGTTGGGGCAGTTTAAGGTCATGCTGGACAGCTGTTGAACCGTTGGAATCAATGTCGGGATAGTTCTGAGGTCATGCGGAGACAGTTGTAGAGACTAACCGGAATCAATGTCAAGACAGCTTAGCGATGATGGCAACAAATGACTAAGTGCGCCAAGGCTTAGTAGAAAGTCGCCAGGAGGCGGCTTAGGTGGTGTAAAGTGACTTGGATTGTCGCCCGGATGGGCGACTTTGGTGGATTTCACATGTTATATCACCATGCTCACCATAATATAGGTATAATACCCTCCACACACCCCTCTCTAGCCTCAAATAGATTTGAAGATATAAACCTATTTGAGGGTTGAAATAAAAGAAAGAAAAGACAAAGTGGAATAGAAACACAAAAAAAAAGGAGTTGCAGTAAAAAAAAATAAGATAGAGATATTTGGGATAGGAATAAATTAGTGGATAGAGGAAGAGATCACCACAAAGTAATACTGAAAGAAAATATGACAGTGAAATCGGTTGAGGTCAATGGCGGCCAAGGCAAAACTACACGCCCTTGGTGAAGCAAAAATTACTAAATATAACATAACTCGATGCCAAAAAAGAATTAAAAAAGAATTATTTGGCTTTCCCATAAATGGCGTGAGGCCATGTATATAAAATAAATTCATGATACAATTTAAGAAACGATATAAATAAGAAAACAATACTAAATCAGTGATTGACACAATCACAGATTATATACATAATACTAAAAATAAAAAGATTTTATATACTTTAATTTCTATATTCAAAAATAATTATAAGGAAAGACAGGTAATGCAGTTAAGTAGCTGAGACAGTTCAAACAATTAGTGGGTTTGTAATTTAGGTAGAGAATATCCTGGTATTAGAAAGTTACATACTGGATGAATTATTGTATGTCACATATTCTTTTGTGATGGAAAATAATTTCCACGTAAGAAAAGAAAACTGAAGATGTAAAAGTAATAAAATGTGTACTGAAGTGTGACACCTTTATACAGTGGTATTCTTCCTGTTCCTTCTTGCATTTCCAGTTATCAAATTGAGATGGTAATCAACCATTGAGTAATGTTGCCTTGAACACATTTGGTTTACCCATTTCATGAGTGATTATTGTATTGGTTTAATAGGTCCCACCACTCATATATGTCACCAATGCAGAACTGACATATCACATCACAAGGTAGACTAAATGTGGTAGAAAAATGTGTAAAAAATGTAGCATTACTCTTTTTACAATATCAAGATAAAGTGTGATACCTTTATGCAGTCGTATCGATGTATAATGCCTAATATATTTAACAGTTGCCTTTTGTACTGATGTATTCGCTTTATCTGCACATCAAACATTGCATCCACGCTGACCTGCATGGGAGGTGATACACTACCCAGATAAGATCACTAGGAAGATTCTAGAAGACAATAAAGCCTTTCAAAGGAAGGAGTGACAAAAAAAGTACAAAGAAAATAATTGTCCAAACCTTCACTCCGCTCATTGCTTCAATGTACTCAGCCAGCCTCATTTTATTGACCTTCCTGACCTACACATCACAAGCCAAAAATCAGTTAGTCCACAAATAAATAACAACATTAAATAAAGTAGATTTTCTTTCTGCAAGGATAGCATGCATTAACAACGTTAAAAAGATACCATCTTCCATTCTTGTTGTAAATCAGGATTTGATGCAAATTCTTGCAGACCTGCTAAGAGGTCAACATTACGAATCCATGCCTCTGTTCCAAGCCATTTTGAGATAAGAGCACATAAATTAGGATTGCTCACCACAATCCAGCGACGCTGAGAATTCACATTTCAAGAAAGTTAAAAACAGCTCACATGCCGAGTGAAACCAACATTCAACATACTTACCATTCATAATTAAAACTATGAATTGAACAAATTTAAGGATCGGGCTAGCCCTGAAAATCCATTTAGTTGTTAAGTTCATTGAACATCTGTGACTGAAACCTACACAAAAAGAGAAGCATAACTCAGGCCTCGTTTGGGAACAGGCTAATTTAGTAACTTTTTGGCTAATTGGCTAAAAGGATTGGTAAGAGAAACGTGTTTGTTTGGGCCATCTTTTTGTCTAATTTGGAAGCGACGTGCAGAAAGTAGATAGAAAAGGGAATCTTTGACTTTTTGGTATAGGTTGTTGGCTTTTTGGCTAATAAGGTTACTTTTTGGCTAATTGGCTATTTAGCCTCTTGCTTAAAGAGACCTCGAGAGAAGATACATTTTTAAGAGATTTTTTTCTACCTGTGTCACTCCATTAGTCTTGTACTGAAATCTCTGAGGCCATAGCTCATAAAAATCCTGCCAATAGAAAATGTCAATGATTCTTTCAGCTTAACTTATTTCTAAGGAATAAAAGACGAACCAGAAAATACAAAGGAAAAAAAGTGTATTAGCAGAAGGCAAAGAGATAGAAACAAAAACAAATATGGAAATTGATGATTTCTTCTGAGGTGCATCACTAGTGACAAAATAGGTAGAGTTGAATCTGTTGTTCTATTGATTTGATAAACTGCTCAAGTTTACTCTAGCAGCTAACTTTTCTTGTGTTCGTGCAACTTCAGCCACGAGCCAACTGTAGACGTCCCCGAACGCCAAGGTTCTGAAAAGCGGTTGTGGTCGCCGTAACGGTGGCGGTGGCGATTGATTCTTGAGGTGTAAAAGGTAAATGGCGTAGCAGTATGATGCTTAGGAGCAAGTGAATTTTATTTTCGCACAATTTGAAAAAAACTTACCGATCGCACATTTTTTCCATGATCATATTTATTAGGTATTAAAATAAATATTGATCAATTTTTATAAATTTAAAGTTTGATCCAATATATTTACGTATTTTTAAAGCACTATAAAGTAGTTTTTACATTTTATTTTAATAATTAATAACTTTATATTATACAAAAAATCAATCACTAACTATTATATATAAAATAAACAATGACAAAAGTAAGAGAATAAATAAAAGCTTAAATATATATATATATATTAATCAAATCAAATAGATAATGACCACACTTATTATTATTATTTTCAAACAATATATAGATAGACACACACAAACAAAATGGTTGAGTGATAGCAGCTGAATACAATAGCATAGGTCTTATAGCTTCAACAAATCAATAACATGTTCTTCATCTTCCCTCTTCTCTCTCTCTATCTCTTGCTCTTCCATCTTCCCTCTTCTCTCTCTATCTCTCTTCCCCCATTTTCATTTTTTTTTTTTTTTTTTTTTTGGCGTGTTTTTTCGAAAGAAGCAATTTGGAACCGTTACGTAACAGTGCGTAACAGGCCGTTACGGCCATTACGGCACCGTTACGACCGCTATAGCAGCCGCTACGGCCGATACACCTGTGAATCTCAATCACCTTTAAGCGGCCGTGGCGGTGGCGGTAACCACCACAACTAGGCGCTTTTTAAAACCTTAGCTCTGACTAACATGTATTCAACTTGGAATTGAAATACAAATGGGTTGGTATGATCGCCAAGCCGGTGCGTGCAAAGCAGATGAATGATGCAAACATCTTTGTCTGCTTGTATGCTAATCGAAATATGCTATATCTAACCATCATAGCGGGTAAATAAAAGGGATGAAAGATGTGGGGTTGGAAGACATACATCACACTCACCCACACTTATTACAATTATGCCCTCGCGCGAGGGTCGAATAAATATCTGATCGAATGAAAGAATAATACAGTCTGAATAATACAGATAATGTACAGATTCCTAATTAATTAACAAATTAACTAAGAAAGCTGTAAACTGGCATGCAAGCCAGGGACTGCCTTGATTCTGCTCCAGATAATGAGATGATGCATGTTTGGGCTGCTTTGCGCGGAAATCCACTGGGATGCCCCAATTAGCCTCTGTTTGCGATGTTTCTCGAAATGCGTGCCAGACTCCGAAAAGTTACTGATTCTTCATTTCTTTGCGAGAGCGAGAAGGGGCATAGCAATGTATTTCTAATATATGCATGCCTCGATCCTCGAGCCACCAATCACGCATATCGATGCCACGATGGCGAGGCAGATGCACAACTTCGATATAGGGTGAATGCATATGAATGCTACAACAAAACCTAACTCCATCATGGATAATCCGGTGTCGGTGACTTGGAAGTTGAGACCCGTTCCATCACTCGAATGCGAGCAGCGCCTCGTTTCCGATGCTCGGGCTAACTCCTATCGAACACGATGCAATATGCATGATATGCATGAAATCGACTAATATGCAATCCTAACATACACAATGTCATGAAATGGCATACACTTGTATCTGAGGTAATACCTGGCTGGGCATACACAATGCTATGGATGAAATGGCATCGCAATGCAATAATGGGCTTACACTAACATGAGAGAGCCTCGTGCAGCTCACATAGGAGGCCATCAGATGAAAACAAGATACCTCGAAGTGCGTGCCCTTGAACGCAAAAGAACCAAAATGCCACTCTAATGAGATATGATGAGATATGACAAAGACATGGAATATGATGTGCTAACATACAAAAATCGGTGGCAAAATGAGGGGCAAAACAGCCCCGAAATGAGAACGAAATAATACCGATGCATGAAATGATCGAAATCACGAAGATAAGTGCGAAATGAAACTACTGACTATACAATATATGCATAATTGATACATGACATGAAAAAGCGAGAAGCAAAGGCAGCCCCAAAACTCACATTTCTGATTACAAAACATGGCCAAACAGCAATCACAAGTAGGGCTAAAATGGCATACAAAAATGGCTCCGCAAGAGAGGTCATAAAGCAAGTGGTACATGCAATGCCCAGAAAAATACCCTTCTACAACGAAGAGGGACTAAAATATGAACATTCTGATTAGATGACAAGCCTCAAATCCGTATGCAAACATGCTCAAAATGCGATGCAAGATTAAAGATGCAAGAGGGTATAACATAAGGGTATACAAAGCATTCACCAAGCAGCCAAAGACCCTTAATGAGATATGCCAAGAAGGTCAAAATATGGCCACTTTAGGTTCGATGATGGCCTAAAAACAAAAACAAGACAAGCCAACAAAAGCATGCAAAAATGGGGGCCAAAGAATTATAATGGTAAGAAATGCGACATGGAGGCCCCTAGGTGTTGAGCCCTTCTACAATGTTGTAGAGGACTCAAAATAAACCCACTCACAGTTTATATCATGCTCAAAACAGATCACACATAGGCTAGAAATATCATGCAAAATAATGGCATACAAGAGGGTATTGAAGCAAGTACCAAATGGGGGCTCAAGCGGTTGAGCCCTTAAACAAACATGAAGAATGGCACAAAATAATGACCCTTTAGGTTGGGGTCGGAGCCCAAAGCAGCAAGCAAATAGGCTAGAAGAATGGTGCAAAAAGTGCTACAAAAGAAGGAAAGATGAACTTACCCTTGAAGACCAAACTTTTGCTACCTCTTGGACCAGGAATGTTGCTTCCTAGCTGAAACTCCCAAGCTCTGGAAATGGAATGGTGGTAGTGGTGCTTGGTGGTAGTGAAGAAATGGAGCCAAAACTTGAGAAAATGAGAGGAAATGGAGATATGTGTGTATCCTCAAAGCAAGTTTTCCAACCCTTGAGATAGAGAGGAGCTGCTGTATGTATGCAAGGATGGAGGAGAAAGGAGAGAAAATGTGTAGTGTTTTGGGATTAAGTTCCTTCTTCTACAAAGTCCCCGAAATCGGATATTTTGGGGAAAAAGCTATCTGTTGCAAGACACACATCGAAGGAGCATGGCGGCTGCTATTTTTTGTTGCGGTGGCGGCCCGGCTCATCAAGGAGGCAAATGGTCCAAAAACAATTCGGGCCACCCGGATATTGGTGTCCTCGAATCTCCTCAACCTACAACCTTGTGGTTCAAAATTGGCCTTAAAAGCAGAGAGACAACAAGCCACTTTAGGAGGGTTCAAAAGGTTCAACAACAATTCTTGGCGGCCATGGACTTTTAGGGTCCTCCATGTGTACAACACAAATATGTGATTTAGGGTTGTAGACACCCCATTTTGACCGACCTTAAAGACTCGGGCGTCAAGATTGCGCTTGGTGATGTTGCATATTGTGCTTTCGTTCGAAGTCTCGAGTCACGGTCGTGAGCTCGCCTCCGGACTTAGAACCCTCTTACATACCTTGTCTCGGTTTGCGAGCAGGACTCGGTTTTCTCATGTTTTTCTGAAGGGAGAGGTCCGTAGACCATCTCTCGATGGCCGTGGGCTACATTTTGGCACGTGAAGCCATTTGCCATTCGGAGCCCGTTCACGTGGCCGTTAGGCCATGTGTCTCGTTCGGGGACCGTCTAACCATCTCGATTCCTCCGATTTTTGGCGTACATCTTATTTACTCCCTTTTGAGGACAGATCTGAAGACCCACGGTGCCCGAATGCCACTTCGATTATGACCAATTTTGGGACCCCCAATGCGATGTTTTGGCCCCAGAGCATTAATCTTGCATCGAGCGGTGATTACAAAGTGCCTTGACAAAATCGTGTCCCCTTCACATCGACTCCTCGCCAGTATCCGCTGCAAGCGAGCACCTCTTGGTGGAGAATACCTTGCCAAATCCTCGAGAATACCCTCCGAACACCGAGAACACCCTACCCGATGTCGAGAATATCCAAGAGGACACCAACCTATGAGGTGACTCGCCCCGTTTACTGCATTGTCCAAGAATCTTACTGACCACCGGACTCTCCATTGAGTTAGAGGTAGATCCTCTGACTCTAAAACTAAGTAAGTTGGAGAAGCTTTTCAAGAAATCGCGAGGGTGAAGGCCATCGGACATCGAAGATGGGTACACGGCGTGGCCGTAACATTGCAGGAATGATTCAAGATGCCTGGTGATCGTTTTGATGGATCGGGAGATCCTATGGTCCATCTCCGGCTATTTTCGGACATCCGAGGCTAATGGGCTTAACTTGAGCCACAAAAGCTTTCCTGTTTGGCGAACTTTGTCGGATGTGGCGACCATTTGATGTAAAGTTAGAAGATGGCGTGAAAAGAAATTTGGAATGAGATGGTTTGAGGCCTTCTTTGCCTGACCGTACAATACATACAGATCGAGATTACAACCGTGATCTCGAAGCAGCGAGCGAACCCGATGAGTCTTTCTCCGATTTTGTAACTAGATGGAGGGCAAATCGTCGATGATGACCTTGAGGCCTCTGAGACGAAGATCAAATCCGGATGATTGTCGCCAATCTCAGCGAAACTCATCGAAGATGATCGTACTCCCTTTCCACCTTACCAGTTACGAGATGAAGTGCAGATCGAGATGCGATGAAGCAAGGTTTGATCGACCCGGGGCGGGAAGCGACCAGAAGGACATTCAACCCAATAACAGCGAGGCGAGTGGCGCTACAAACCAAAAGGACTTGGTCGATTATGGTCGCCACCACTCCCTCCCCATCAAGGCCAGCGGCCACACCTTTCGATATGTCAGGAAGCGTTACCCAAGCCAGAGATATCGATCGAAGGAAAGAACCTTCACTCCACTACTCGTACCTTTGTCGAGGCTCTCGGGATTCCTAATCAAAAAAGGGCATCTGAAACCCCTAGAGCGAAGGCCATTACCAAATCCTCCCCCTTACCCGGCCAAATCGTGCGTACCACCGGGCTGACATAGCCGTAATCTGAACCAATGTTTAGAATTTGCGTCACGAGATTGGGACCTCGTTGACAAAAACATTATTCTGCCTCCCGAAAAGACCCAACGTCACAACCAACCCCTCACGTAACCAAGATCCACCACCCAAAGAGTCAACCTCATCCAAGCTGAGGTGGTGTCTCTGATCCTAGTATCTATAATACTCCCTCTCTACCTACCCAGGAGGTGATCCTTCTTGCCTTAACTTGTGCATGTTGGGCCTTACAACCAATCTGGGCAAAAGTGGTGACCATCAAAAGATGGAATGGGGGTTCGAGAGGAAGGAAGAATTATTGATGCAGGATGAAACGATGCAGAATCTATTTGGAAGAGCCTATGATCCAGTGGATACATCCTACCCGATGGGCGATCGGAGTTGAGTGTGGGGCTACGAAAAAGCTGAGCGTGCATGATTAGGGGAGACGGACTTGAACAAAGGCGGATGGTCGACAACGTGGAAGAAGATTTTGCCAACCTCCGGTTCTTCAACGACCGAGAATCGAGGATGTAACGATCAAGCTGGTTTGGATATGAGGTCGGCGGAAGTTATCGAATGGTTAGATGATCGGCCGGATGTCGTGGAACCGGCGAGCAAGGCTGGCACAATGATGGCGGAAGGGCGAGAGTCGAGAATGGATTGCGGAGGCGCCGGTACAAAAATTTCGCTCTGGATCAAGCTATTATGGCGAACAACAAACCATACTAACACTGGGAGGAGCAAGGAAGAATTGGGATTACGAGAGAATCAGGAAAGCCAAGAACCATGAAGAGATTGAAAGTCTTGCGAGCCTGGCGAGGATATCTTTGTGAGCATATGGGATGAAATCTGAAAGTACAAACTTGCGAGAACCAGATAGGTGTACATTGAGCAGCTAGCGGGATGTGGTGGGAAGCGATGACTTATGTCTTGCCCTGCGGATGAAGATGGGCGGAGTGCTCGGCGGATGACACTTGGTACCTCGATGGTGGACCACATGACGAGGCGGTACTTCAAGCCCCCACCTAGACCAACAGAAACATCTGGAAAAGATAAAGAGGTGAAAGCAGAGAGAAGCAAATTGAAGAAGAAAACATCTTGAGGCAGTTAAAGAAGATACAGCCAGGAACATCTCCATCAGGGAATTTGCTCGTGGCGTAAAGGGTACATAGGCAGGCCGTCCTATACGCTATGGACAAGGCCAAACTCTCCATCGATACTACACGGAAGCGGTGGTTGGGGTGATTTTTACGGGAGGAGGTTCCCGGCATTAACCTTTTCGGACAAAGAAGCTAGCTGAGGCGTAAATCATAACAAACTCCTCTACATCTCGTGGAATGTAGAGATAAGTGAATACGGTGGTACTTGTTGATCTGGGTGCGCTATCAACGTCTGCCCGGTCGAGCAGCATATCTGTCGGGTTGAAACCATGGACTTCATACCAACCACTCGTGTGATCAAAGCTACGATAATACCGGCAGAAGTGATGGGGAATTTGTCAAGGTTAGAGCCCAAGTTGGTCGAACAACACAACATCGAATTTCATGTCTTGGGCGTTCCTGACCTTGACTTACTCTTGGGGGCGGCGTGGTTGCACCAAGTAAAGCGATCTCTTCCACTCTACACGGATGTTGAAATACCCTCACGGGAAGGGGTAGCTATTGTCTTGGAAATTCATCCATCCACCGCAGGAAGTGTCTACACTAGTTTTGGAAATCGAGCCTGGCGGAGGATGTGTTCTTGTCGAGGTTCACCTTGGCGAGAGGCCAGTAGTCACGAGAATATTATGGCGTGAATGAAGGTGTGTATGCGTCGATTACTCAATCCGTCTACCTCGTGAACAAGCTACAACATATTCGAGATGGGATTAGGAAGGAGGCGGCGGGAAAGGATTTGAGTTGGCGAAGTGCCACACAAATATACCTTTGAATTTGGGTTATCGCCCACCAAAGGGCTGGGTGAGAAAGGAAAAAATGGCAGCGAGCAGGCGAAGCAGTGAGGAAGCCTTTTGAATTAATGCAGGCCGTCGGTACCTGAGCAGACGCTTTGTCAGGAGGAGGACTTTCCATTTTCGGCTTCGAGCCTTGGTTAAGCGCGAAGAAGCGTGCAGTTTCGAGATCTTCTTCGACGCAACTATCAGGGATAGCGTTGCCCGAAGCGAGCAGACCCAGCGGTAGGTTGAGCAGCCGAAGCGGTGGATCTGAGGAGCCTGAGAACTTGAAATGGGGAATTGTATGGCAGCATGTCTCCTCTCTATCCTCCGTCGACCAAGAGTGCTTGGGGATAACCGTGGTTGCCATGATTGGGGATGGAGCATTTGTGGGCCTACCGACTATCTTGGATCATCAATCGCACCTCTCTCCTTGGCGATGCGAGGAGGATTTTGTCAGCGACAAGATCGGGTAGTGGCCGAATCGGTCGGCGGAGTCTGTGAGTGGAATCAAGTTCGGCTCGGCCCAGTCTGCGTCTAGTACTCCTGGGGAAGTTAACCCGGATGCCATGGTCCTGTCTAAGTCGTCTTTTTCCTTTTCATTTGAGTCTGTTGTAACCGATGAATCGGACGATTTGGATGTGCCTAATGAGAATGAACTATCTGTGGTTTCCGAGTACTTTTTACATGCCCTTGATTTATTGCATTAATTCGGACTTTCAAAACTTTGATAAAAGCAGCGGGCGAAGTTCCTCCGGTTTCACGTTTAATTGAACAAGAGCAAGAGATTTGTTAAACCATTAATGGGCCGAAATCATTAAGTGAATATTAGTGCTGAGGACCCATGGTGGTCGAGATCGGGTCCACGTTGTCTTCGAACCTTGGCGCTTAGCTTTATTAAAGATTTCAAAGATGTTTTCGCGTGGTCCTACGAAGACATGCAGAATCGATCTGAGATTATGCGACGCCGAATCCCCTTGACCCGAGGCGGCACTGTCGAGCAAAAACTTCGAAGGATCCGCCGGCGGGCTCTTAAGATTAAGAAAAGGTCACCAAGCAAATCGGCCTTGAGGGCTTCTATTGGTATCGAATATCGACTTGGTTGGCCAACATTGTTCGGTGCGAAGAAAGATGGCGAGGATCGGGTGTGTGTAACCAGAGTTTGAGCGAGCTAGTCAGAAGGGCGACTTCCTACCGCACATCAATGAGTTGGTAGACTTCTGTGAGGGCATGCATTGCTCTCATTCATGGATGGCTTCTCGGGATACAACCGGATAGTGATGGCACTAGAAGATAGGAAAAGGAAAAGCGCATTCACCACCCGTGAAGACACTCTCTGCGGGTAATGCCGTTTGGGTTGAAAAACGGCTGGGGCTACTTATCAGCAGACGCGACCACAATACTACATGATATGATCCTGAGGTTGAGGTGTATGTGGGCGACATGATTGTCAAGTCAAGGAAAGAGCCACTACACCGCCTTGCATAAGTTTTCCAAGGATCGGGAATTAGGTTCGCTAAACCCTCGAGAAATGTACATTTGGTGTTCTACGGTGGGGAAAAATGCTGGGGTTTACGATTACACAAAAGAGGCATCGGTCGATCCTTCCAAAATCAAAGGCCATCTTAGAAATGCCACCAAGGTGAAAAGGAGGTCGAGGCTTTACGGGTAAGTCTTGCAATTCATAAGGCGGTTTATTTCAAAATTAACCTTGACTTGTGAACCACTTTTGGCCTCCTCAAGAAAGGAAAAAGTTCAATGGGACGGCCGATGTCAAAATTTGCATTGAGCAGATCAAAGAATATCTGAGAACCATGGTTTATAAGCCACGAGGCAGGAAGCCGTTGATTTTGTATCTGTCGATTTGAAACTACAATGAAATTGCATGCCTGAAATCGAGAAGATAAGGTGGAAAAGCCATCTACTATTTGAGCAAAAGATCTTTGGAGTATGAGACCCGATATACCATTTGGAAAAGGCTTAGCTCTGGTATGGGCAACGAGGCTGCGGCACTACTGTTAGCTCACTCTGTAATGTTGGTTTCACGACTTGATCATCAAATATCTCTTGAAACCGGTAACTACGGGTAAGCTAGCTCGTTAGTTCTTTGTTGCTCTCGAATTTGATCTCACGTCGTGACCGCCAAGTCGATGAAAGGAAGAAGCGATGGCGAGTTCCTGGCGACCACCGGTTGAGGATGAAGCGATTAATTACTGTTCCGGATGAATCAATTTTGCATATCGACGATGAAACTTAGGCGATGTACTTTGGCCGGGCGTCAAATCAACATGGGTATGGGATAGGAGTGTTCTTGATAGCTTTGACAATTCCGTATCTCTCGACCTTCAAACTCCGATTCAAAGTCTCGAACAATGAAGCGAGAATCTGGCGTGTATATTTGGTCTAAAGCGACCACGGAACTAGGGGCAAGGCGGTTGGGCGTCATTGGGGATTGAACCTTGTTGTGTCTCAAGCTAAAGGCGGAAAATGAAAGAGGAAAAGATGATGATGTATCACCAAACCTTGGATTTCTTGATTCCTCGGTTTGAGAAGCTAAGTTTTACTCATCTACTAAGAGAACAACGAGTTATGATTCTTTAGCAACTCTATCATCTATGATAGACATCGTGTGGAGTCGAATCGTCCGGTCATCATCGACGGTAATTTTGCCTATGAGTCGATTGCGACCATAGATGAAGTTAGGCCGAACACCCCGGTATTACGACATCTGGAACTTCTTGGAGAAAGAAACATACCGCCCGAGTAAATACCAAAGACAAAAAGGGCAATCGGGAGAATGGCAATTGGTTCATCATCTGCGGGTAAAGTATAAGCGAGTCATCACGGGAATCATAAAGCATGCGTTGATGCGAAAAGTCAAAGCGTCGATGGAAGCCATCACGGGAGAATGTGGTGCACACATGAATGGGGTAATGTTAGCGCGGAAGATTCTCGAACGGGTTATCTTGGTCCACCATGGAGGAGGATTGTATTGGTTTAGTCGGCGATGTCACAAGTGTCAAATTCATACAAATCGCATGAACATCCGCCGTCAAAAGCTATACAACATGATTCGCCATGGTGGTTTTACGTACGGGAATTGATGTGTCGGTACATCACGCCAAAGGGGTCGAATGGGCATGAGTTCATCTTGGTAGCGATAGATTATTTCACAAAGTGAATCGAGGCCCAATCTTATGCGGTGTTGAAGGCTTAGCATGTAGCAAAATTTATCGAAACAACATCATCTGTAAGCTACGGGGTCCCAAATGAAATGTTTGAAGACAATGGTTCCCACTTCAAGAAGGAGGTGATTGATTTGTTGGAGAAATACAATGTGGCTTTTCATAAGTCATCTACCTACGACGCAAACTAATGGAGCAATTGAGGCGCCAACAAGAATATCAAGCGCGTACTACGAAGATGGTGGAAACCTCAGGAATTTGGCATGGGATATGGTAGCCGTCGTTAAGTGAGACTCTGAGGACTTCAATCGGAACTTCTCTTGGGCGACTCGTACTCATTAGTTTATGGGATGGAGCCGTTCTACCTATTGAGATTGAGGTCCGTCATTCAGTATTGGTGAGTGCGGATAATGAAGCGGATTAGCGGCGGTCGAGAACTCGTACTTTTCGATGAAAGAAAGTGAAACCTTGTACCACGTCCAAAGTTATCAGCGAGAATCGCCGGGCTTTTAACAAGAAGGTTAAGTCGAGAATTTGAAAGAAGGAGATTTGGTACTCAAAAGACAGCAGGCTCCCATCCACGACCCAAGGGGCAAGTTCGAGACCCAATTGGTGGTCTACATTATCAAATCAATCAGTGCGGTGGAGTGTGGTTACGATGGATTTAGATGGCTTAGAAGTTTTCTCAACGATCAACATGGACAAGTTGAAGAAATACTACCTGAGAGGCTCGCTAGGCGAAAACCGAAAAAGCGACCTAGGCAAAACTTCGAGCACAAAAATTTGAAATTATAAAAAGCTGAGCTCATGAGGTTGAAAACCCGCAAAGGCGGCCTTGGCAAAAGTTAGGCGCAAAAGGAGAGTAAAAATACCCGGCGGGCGACCTGAACTACGTGGGCTTGATTCCCATCTTTGGGATCGTGGCGACTTCATCTGAAGTTTAGCCACAATTTTTTCCCGATCAACTTTGTCCATTTGATCATCTCGGTCATCTCTATCCATCGGCATTTATCGTGATCTCGGTGCAGTGCTATTAGGACTAGGAGCAACTTTCAGTTGCAATGAAGTGTTCTTGGCACCATCGGACTAGGGCAACTTTCGTTCTATGAATTAGAGGCACTTTTCATACTAGGGGCAACTTTCCGGTTGCTAGGATCGAGGTTGTGCATCTCGGTGTGGATCTCGGGCGTGTCGGTTGATCCATATCGAAAATAGTTTTGAAAAGTTTTAATAAAAGTTGACTTTGCTCAAAATTAATCTTTTACAACTAAGACCATTTTGGACCAAAGCGGAGAATTTTCGATTACCACAACCTTCAATTTCATTGATTTCAAAAGAGTTCTCTTGCTCTTGCATACAATTGAGGTTGCTTTTTATTACACTCATGAAGAAAACTTGAAAGTACTAGTAAAACAATAAATCAAGGCATAGTCAAGTCAAATGTCCTGCGCCCCCCGGGAGCTAGTTGAAGCCTCGATGCCAATCTAGGCCCAACACATTGCTTCCGTTGAGCCAATCGGCACTCGTCAGACAAAGTGCAACTAAAAGTGGGAGCAGGGGCCAAGAGCTCTCTATTTCCCCATGCTGCGGCCTGCCGAGCTAGCTATGCGCCTCAAACCGGGAATGTAGCCGGATACTCTATCCCCTCTGGTGGGCAAGCCTGATCATAACCAAACTGGCGTAGAATACGGAATGGGAAATAGAATCTGTGATGAGTCAGCCGATCAATGAATCCCGACTGCTGAGACATCTTTGTAGCTCATTCTTTGGGAGATTGAGCCAAAAGCGGCGCCTGTAATCACGATCTGCCGACAAGTTGCACATCCGTTCAAACCACCATCCCTCATCGAGGCGTCGACTAGGCGTTGTCGAAAGAAATAGCGCGATTGATGAGCGGCAAGAGTCCTGACTTGCAATTTATCCATCAACCATATACGGGGAGGGATGAAAATTGAAGAATAAAGAATAGAGATGTGCGATGAGAGAAAAGTAAGATGAGGTTTTGTGAGAAAAGCAGGCAGAGGGCGGCGATATGAGCAAATACATATGTGAGATCGGGTGGGAAACATTACTGCAGCGATAGTGGACTCCTGCAAATCTAGTGCGTCTCAAGCGGTGAAAGCATCGAAGCCCATCGATTGGCTTAGCGATGTCATGGCGATGCAACTCTTTCCTTCTTTCAAGCCTTGGGCCACTTCAATCAGAACGGAATATTTGGATCCTCCAAAGCTCGAGGCAAGCGAAAATGAGATAACATGCATAAGCGAGGCGTGTCATGGGAAGCCTTACGATGATGGTGCTCACGGTCACGACATCGGGAAACGATGCATCGGGCTTGGGATATCGACATTCCGTTACAAATCGGGATCGAGCATCATCTTGGCGTTGAGTCCGCACATCCGCCCTAAGGTTTGGGCATAGCCAAAATTGAGTTGGGGCAAGATTTCCTCACCTCGCAGTTCTATCAAAACTTGAAAATCTTCAAAAGTGGGACATACCTCTTGCCCTCAGAAAGAAGGCGTCGTCCTTTGGATTCCAAAATCTCACGCGGCATGGAGGAAAGGAAGATGCGATGAAGTCAGGCCAGCATGAATAGTGCATTCAAGCGAAAACCGGAAGTTCAACTTTCCGAGCCATCTAAAGAAAGAGATCCAAGATGTGAGATTTTCTCTGAAATGCCTCCATTTTTGTGCAAGCGATGATGAAATGAAAAGAGTTCCAAAGTTGGAGCTTTATAGGGGGTAAAACACTATTTGGGGACAAGTGTCACAATTACGAGAGTTCTTGAGGAAGGTGGCGGCCGGCCATCTATTCTTGGTAGCCATCTTTGTTTCAAAAGCGGCGGCGGCCACCTTCGATCCCGGATGCAAAATGTGGCCAGCCATGCATTGGTCCTGTTTTGCCCTCCGGAAGGAAGTTTGAGGCATTTCTATGCATCGGGGATGTCGAAGGCCTCCATTTCTCTCAGTTCGGATGCATTCCATCATCGGATCGTCCGTCAATGCAGCTTTGTTGTATTTTGCTTATCAAGTTGTTGCTTTGTTTATCGAGTTGTAAGTTTTGTCGGTATCGCATTTTGTGTTTTGAGTTATTACTTTTTGTTTATGCAATTTTGTTAAGTCTTGTTTGTCAGTCGTTAACATTGTTGTATTTTTGCTTATCGAGTTGTAAACTTGCTAAGATTACATTATTTCTTAGTGAGTCGAGTTGTTTGATTTGTTGTGTCGGTTCATTACGACGGTAAATACACAAGGCATTCTCATTCAATTCCATTTTGTGCAAAATGATGCGATCACGATGCTAAGAGTTTCAAATACAAACACCTTTTCAAAAATTTGTTTCATTCCATCATGTTTCTGACAAAATAAAGGTACAAGTTTTACGAAAAATAAAAGCGCCTAACAATATGCAAGTGCTACAAACTACTAGCAAAAGTAAAAATAAAAGCGGAAATAGCATCAATATCCTCGGGAGGCGGGAATGAGGAGGTCCCCTCATCCTCTTCTGGGACAACCTCTGCACCATCATCACCATCCAGATCGAATTGTCATCCTCAGGATCCCCTCGGCCTCGCCTCCGCTCCGGAACCAAGGTAGCCCCCGCCGGCAGATGTCTCTAACTCACGATCTGCGACCTCCTCCTCTTCCTCCTCATCAGGCTCTGCCTCTATAACATGTGCCCTACGTCTGCGAGACGACCCCGCTTCTCGAGCTCCTCGGAAAGGCCTAGATGGCCCTGCTCCCTGAGAAGGCCTAGATGGCCCAGCCCCTCGAAAGGGCCCAGATAGCCCAGCACCTCGACCTCTCTGAGAAGGCCCGGGTGGCCCGGCCCGTGGCGGAGCATATACAGGAGGCATCTGAAAATGAAGAGTTCAATACATCAGTTCAAATATGAAAAGCAGATACAAGTACAATATGCGAGTGGGGTGTGTGTCAGATGTGCTCTACTGACCTATCAATCTGTGAGAATGTTGGGCGAGTGGGGTGTGTGTCGAGAATGTTGAGAATGTTACGATGACATCTTTGATTCTGAACATTCTGGCTATATTGATAAGAGGCATGTAGCCAAGCATCTGACACCGCATACCACTCGCGTACATGTGTACTTGTATCTTGCTTTTCATATTTAACGATGTCATTCGGATACTGAACATCTGAAACCGGCAGACCATCCCAGAGCCTTCAAAACTCAACGAGTCGTCAGCTGAAGAGAGGAAAGAATGTGATTAAGACATGAAAGGTTTCAAGCGAAATTCAACTGATTTTTCCAAAAAGATGGGATTGCACTGGCTGGGATGTGAAACTTTCTGACAGCCAGCTACAGGGAAAAGTCGCGACAAATCTTCGATGGATAGAAGATGCTTCGAATGATCAAATGAACAAAGAGTTGATCGAGGAATGAAATTGATAAAAATCAGGACCTCGATCGGACTCCTAGGATCATGCCGGAGGCTGAAGGATCAGGGTGTCCCACAAAAGTGATTGCGCGCAAAGTTCATCTTGTGAGTGTGACCGTCCAGACGCTGATTCCACGACATTTGGGCGTCGTCAACCATCCAGATAACCGGCCCAGGCTCCTCGTATCAACCGGTTATTGTTACGCATCCACGATTCACAGTGTTGAAGAAGCGAAGGTTGTAAAATCTTAACTTCCCTTGTTGTCGAGACCATCGCCGCAATTCAGAGTCACGGCTAGTACGCAGTTGACACTGCAGTGGCCCAGCATTTGACATGCCTGGGGTTTGAAAAAGGTGGGTTGATTGACCTGGAAAAACTATAGCTGTTGTTTAGAAAATTCGCTTGGCGGATGGCATCCTCTGCGTCATTTCATGCTCTCGTGCATTTGGCGCATCATCGCCTCCATCCACGATGTATACATTATTTCCATCGAATGGCCGTAAATGTATCTCTATAGCGAACCGCAATCTCAACTTTATTTCTTGTCAAAGTAGCCCGAATAATCCTGTTACGACACTTCCGCGCCTCCTCGGCCTTCGCCCGATAGCGGGGGTAGAGAGTGGAACCTTTGGATGTCGGCCACGGATCCTCGGATCGATTAGTCGGCGACCTCGTATCCAAAGTGCTTGGGGAGTATCTCTTGGTTGGAAGCAATCGTGCTAAAAAGCGCCCTAGCAAAAAGATAATAAAGCGAAAAGAAATAAATAACCGGATAAGCGGGCATATAACGGCTTAAACTAAATATACACAACACACGATCGCATACAACACACGGTTGATAAGTTGAAAATACATCGCCTCAATCAACGATCCTGTTCTGTATCCTTTGTTCCCAAAAGCGAATCCGATATCCATGAGACAAGCGATTCTCGGAATCTTGTGATGCGCGCTGATGCCCAAACTCATAGGCGATACATGCATGCCTGAGATACACTCTAACAAGCACATAGCGAGATAAGTGAGAGCCAAAACACCCCTATGTTGGGGTAGGGTTTCCTGTCCTATTTTGTCGAGAGCTAGGGTTTTACTCGCACCAATTTCAAACAACCTATAAGCGGGTAAGCAACTTTGTCCTAGTTTGGAATAGTCTCTATGGATCGAATATGCACTAGGTCGAATGGTGAAGGCGCCCTAAATCGGGTTTGTGTTCCCATCTTGTCGAGCCAGGCCGTCGGCCTTATGGTCATGACTTGACAAGACAAGCCTTCCGCAAATCGTTAGGGAATGGCAGATGGCAAACACGGTATCCTAGGCGCACCAATGCAAATGCAATGCAAAGAAACACACAAGTGTAGTCAAACCGGATATCAAGTTAGTCAAGTTCTCTAAATCCCAATGAGTTGCCGAAGCTGTGGCGTCCCAGCATCCGGAGAAAGAGTCGAATCCCCGGTTGGTTCGATATTGGGTCTACTACGATTCGAAGGACTCAAATGTCACGGTTCTTAATCTTGAACCAAAGAGTCCAAATCCGCAAATCGTTTGAAGCAGATTTTTGAAAGAAGTGCCAAACATGGTTGCTTTGCGGAATCTAGTCGCCACCTAAATGTTTTTAATGGGAAATTTAGGAAACCACGACTCGGTGCCAAAGGCCGCGTGTCCGTCATCACCAAAGTTGCCTCGGCTCGGGAACTTGGATACGATTGGGAAGGTCGCCGTGAGCACCCCCGCTCGCCCGGTCAAAGACCGGCCTCTACTAACCATGATATCTTATTTTGAAAACATTGTGAGTTCTTATTCCGGTTATTAGCCTAGGTTACTATGTGATGCTCGCAGCAAACAAGTATAGACTGAGTCACCTGAATTGGAACTAAACATTTCATGTTTGTTTGTTTAAGAAATGGTTTGATGGTGCTACCCGCAGGTAGGCTAAGACGTGGATTTGCCACCCTCGGGTGGGCTTAGAAAAAACATGATTTTGCCACTATCTAGTGGGCTTAAAACAAACATTCGATGAATTGTTCCACTTCAAGTAACCCAACCTCCACCCACAGGCATTCAAGGCAGTTATATCACATAAGCACATAGCCTCATGGTAAGCATGCTATTCATGGCAGTCACTCACATGCATGCAACGATGCTAAATCATAAAATTCACCGAGTACTCCAAGCCAAAACAAAAGCTCATTAGAAATCCATGCATGATCTTAGATGCACAGAATCGCCTAATGCAACACATGCAAAGATGCGAATTATAGCAGGCTCGGCTATTCTAAACATGGCATATGGAATGCTACAGCTAACATGTATTCAACTTAGAATTGAAATACAAATGCAGTTGGTATCATGCGCCGAGCCTGGTGCGTGCAAAACAGATGAATGATGCAAATATGCTATCATACTGTATGCTAATCGAAATATGCCCTATATCTAACCATCATAAGCGGGTAAATAAAAGGGATGAAAGACGTGGGGTTGGAAGACATACATCACACTCACCCACACTTATTACAATTATGCCCTCGCACAGAGGGTCCGAATAAATAATACAGTCCCGAATGAAAGAATAATACAGTCCAAATAATACAGATAATGTATAAATTCCTAATTAATTAACAAATTAACTAAGAAAATAATAAAAGCGCATGCAAGCGATCGCTATGATTACGCTCCGGATAATGAGATGATGCATGTTTGAGCTGCTTTGTGCGGAAATCCACTGGGATGCCCCAATTAGCCTATGTTTGCAATGTTTCTCGAATGCGTGCCAGACTCTAAAAAGTTGCTGATTCTTGATTTGCTGCAACAGAGAGTAGGAAAGGGGCATAGCAATGTATTTCACAAATATATGCATGCCTCGATCCTCGGGCCACCAATCACGCATATCGATGCACGATGGCCGAGGAGCCGAATTGCACAACTCAATATAGGGTGAATGCATATGAATGCTACAACAAAACCTAACTCCATCATGGATAATCCGGAGTGTCGGTGACTTGGAAGTGAGACCGTTCCATCACTTTGAGTGCAACGCAGCGCCGTTTCCGTGCGGGCTAACTCCTATCCCGAACACGATGCAATATGCATGATATGCATGAAATTCAACTAATATGCAATCCTAACATACACAATGTCATGGAATGACATACACGCTGTACGAGGTAATACACAACCGGGCATACACAATGCTATGGATGAAATGGCATACGCAATGCAATAATGGGCTTACACTAACATGAGAGAGCCTCAGCCACGCTCACATAGGAGGCCATCAGATGAAAACAAGATACCTCGAAGTGCGTGCAAACCGAGAACGGACCCTCGGGTACCGAAATGCCACTCTAATGAGATATGACAAAGACGTGGAATATGATATGTTAACATGCAAAAATCAGTGGCAAAATGAGGGGCAAAACAACCCCGAAATGAGACGAAATAATACCCGATGCATGAAATGATCCCGAAATGCGAAGATAAGTGCACGAAATAGCTTACAGCTACACAATATATGCATAATTGATACATGACATGAAAAAGCAGAAGCAAGGCAGCCCCAAAACTCACATTTTTACAGTACAAAACATGGCCAAACAGCAATCACAAGTAGGGCTAAAATGGCATACAAAAATGGCTCCGCAAGGGAGGTCATGAAACAAGTGGTACATGCAATGCCGAAACAGAAAAATACCCTTCTACAACACTGAAGAGGGACTAAAAATATGAACATTTACAGTAGATGACAAGCCTCAAATCCGTATGCAAACATGCTCAAAATGCGATGCAAGATTAAGGTCGCAAGAGGGTATAACATGAGGTATACAAAGCATTCACCAAACAGCCAAAGACCCTTAATGAGATATGCCAAGAAGGTCAAAATATGGCCATTTTCAGTTCTGATCATGGCCGAAAACAGAAGCTAGATAAGCCTAAAAAAGCATGCAAAAATGGGGGCCAAAGAGGGGTATAACATAAAGTAGGCCAAATATACATCAAACAACCAAAGACCCTTAATGAGATATGCCAAGAAGGTCAAAATATGGCCACTTTCAGTTCTGATGATGGCCTAAAAACAAAAGCAAGACAAGCCAACAAAGCATGCAAAAATGGGGGCCAAAGAGGGGTATAATGGTAAGTACAGCATGGAGGCCCTCAACAGTGTTGAGCCCTTCTACAATGTTGTAGAGGGACTCAAAATAAGCCTACTCACAGTTTATATCATGCTCAAAAACAGATCACACATAGGCTAGAAATACCATGCAAAATAATGGCATACAAGAGGGTATTGAAGCAAGTACCAAATTGGGGGCTCAAACAGGGTTGAGCCCTTAAACAAACATGAAGAATGGCTCAAAATAATGACCCTTTCAGTTAGGGTCGGAGCCCAAAACGGCAAGCAAATAGGCTAGAAGAATGGTGCAAAAAAGTGCTACAAAAGAGGGAAAGATGAACTTACCCTTGAAGACCAAACTTTTGCTACCTCTTGGACCAAGGAATGTTGCTTCCTAGGCTATGGAAAGCTCCCCAAGCTGGAAATGGAATGGTGGTAGTGGTGCTTGGTGGTAGTGAAGAAATGGAGCCAAAACTTGAGAAAATGAGAGGAAATGGAGAGATATGTATGTGTATCCTCAAAGCAAGTTTTCCAACCCTTGAGATAGAGAGAGAGCTGCTGTATGTATGCAAGGATGGAGGAGAAAGGAGAGAAAAATGTGTAGTGTTTTGGGATTAAGTTCCTTCTTCCAAAGTCCCCAATCGATATTTTGGGGGAAAAAGCTATACAGCTGCAAGACACGCATCCTAAGGAGCATGGCCGACCTGCTATTTTTGTTCTGCGGTGGCGGCCACACCCCTATGGCCGGCCAAGGGCAAATGGTCCAAAACAATTTCGCCGCCACGGATATTGGTGTCCTCGAGTTTCTCAACACAACCCTGTGGTTCAAAATTGGCAACTATAAAACAGGAGAGACAACAAGCCACTTTTAGGAGGGGTTCAAAAGGTTCAACAATTACTGGCCGGCCATAGACTTTTAGGGTCCTCCCATGTGTGTACAACACAAATATGTGGTTTGGGGTTGAAGAAAATGGCCCTAGGGTGGTCAACATTGGCTCGGAAGTGAGAAAAACGGGTGTCGGAGGGCCGAGGAATATAATCGTTCTCGAGACAATTCTTGGCCTCCCACCCTTCAATGACCTTCCGGTGATAAAAGCAGAGGTACCTACCAAAAATGAACGAAACCGATGCAAACCGAATGCTCGGGGGCCAAAACACGCACTCGGGTCCCGAAAATAGGCTGTTAAGCACCGAAAGTGGCATTCGACCACAAAGTGGGTCTTGCAGTCCTCGGTGTCCCTCAAAAGGGAGTAAATAAGATGTAAGCCAAAAACAGAAGGAATCCGACCTGGTTAGACGGTTCCGCATCGAGGCACATGGCCTACTTGGCTCAAAACCGAACCGGCTCCAAAATGGGCAAAATGGCCTCTGACCACGAAATGTAGCCCACGGCCACCGAGAGATGGTCTCTGGGACCTCTCCTCCCTTCAGAAAAAAGAGAAAACCGAGTCTGGTTATGCCAGAGACAAGATACAGAAGAGGGTTCGGAAGTCCGGAGGCAGGGCTCACGGCCGTGACTTTGAGACTTCTGAACGAGCACAATATGCAACATCACCGAGCGCTCAATCGGTAACGTCTGAGTCTTAAGGTCGGTCAAAAATGGAGTGTCTACACCACCCTATTCCCAACTACTGCTCACAAGATAGTTAACAGTACTACTAACAAAATTTTGTTCTTTTAGTTGTGAATGGCATTGAATAAAATCTAATTGACTGGGATCAATACGACCACAAGTATTTTGATACTATATTACAATTTTACTTTTATTTAATCTATTTATTTTCTCTAATTAGTATAGCTTTTTTCACAAAGGATATAATGAAAAACAATGTGTGACATTTTATATTGTGAAATTTTACACCGAGTGTGTTTGTTTTGAGGGATTATTCCATGGGATTGGACTATTAGTCCATCCAGACTAATAGTCCATTGTTTGGTTCAATTTTTTTGCGCCAGATTAATAGTCCCTCCGGATTAATAGTCCGTCCGGACTATTAGTCTCTCATATGAGGGATTATTGTATCCTAAGGGGGTGGGATTATTTCCATGGGATTGGTATCCCATGGGACTAATGTGTGAAATGTCCATTTTACCCTCATGCTATTACTTAATAAACAATTGAAAAAGGGTAAAATAGTCTTTTAACCATTTATAAATTATTTTTTTAGTGTTGTTAATTTCAAATTGTATATTAAATAAAAAATATAAATTATAAATTAATTAAATTTAATTAAAAATAATAAATTATAAATTATGGCCTTATAATTTTTTTAGTGTTGTTAAAAAATTAAATTTATATATTAAATAAAATTATTTTTTTGGTGTTGTTAATTTAAAATTATATATTAAATAAAAAATATAAATTATAAATTAGAAATTAAATTTAATTAAAAATTATGACCTTATAAATTAAATTTATATATTAAATAAAATTATTTTTTTAATGTTGTTAATTTAAAATTATATATTAAATAAAAAATATAAATTATAAATTTAACTTAATTGAAAATAATAAATTAAAAATTATGACCTATAAATTAAAAAATTTTAGTGTTGTTAAATTATAAATTATAAATTATAGATTACAAATTTAAAATTATATATTAAACAAAAATTATAAATTACAAGGATAAAATAGTTTTTTGAACATTTATTCTTATTCAGTCCGTCCAATCAAACATTAGATTTACTAAAAATAGTCTAATCCAGACATCTAATTCATAACTAAACAAACATAGGATACAAATCCAATCCAACCAAATAGTCCGGGGACAATATATCCCAACACTAACAGTCCGATGGATTACAATCCCCCTTATCCAGTCCATCCAAATAAACACACCCAAAGTAGTTCACAAATCAAAGAACAATAAAAACTCTCATCACAGGAGATAGTTGAACTAACTTACAAACATGTTATATAGGCCTTAAGATAATGAAGTTGAAATTCTTCTAAACATACCAATTCTTCTAAACATACCAAAGTTATATAGTTTGACATTATCACAAAGCATACGGAAAAGAGCAAAAATGGTTAGGTAAATAAAAATTAGTCCACAAATTACCTTAAACACTCTTGATTTCAATAATTCAGAATGTACACCGGAAACACCATTGACCGTATGACAACAGACCATTGACAAGTTTGCCATTCGAATACTCTGTTAACACAAAAGGAAATTATCAGATTTTCTAGTACTTTGGGGTTCATGATAATTAAATGGTAAATTGAAATATATTTATATATATCAACAAATTTTACATAAATTGTACTACAGAAAAACATATTTACATTTACTTCCCAAAAAGGCAAACAGTAGGTCTACCTTAACATGAAAAATGAAAATCAAATGAAAATTAACCATTAATCAAGTGATTTTTATTCATCAGCTACTAAGATAATGTCTAACGATGTTCAATTAGAAACTCCAAATATTGAATATAAATACCAATCGTAATCTCTCAATTGCCTTTTTTACTTATTAGCTTGTATATTACTCAAAATTGTTATAAAATACTATATTGATCATTATTTAACAGAAATGTTTACAATAATTTCTTGAATACCTTGACAGCGCCTTCATCAACAATTGACATCTGAGACAGCCGACTGTAATCCAGTCCAATCCTCTCTTTCAACTCTTCCATAAAGTTGAGGTTTATGTCATATATAATCTGGAAAGTACAAATTTAATGAAACCTGATGAAGATTTAACAAGGTGGAGTAATTCAGAGACAACCATTTGATGAATTATGGTGTAAGAATTAGCTGATTATGAGGCATAAGATGCTGTGAAAGATCATAGTCATGACTAGTTTGGATTAGTTATAAAATTGTCCTTTAAAAGATGGAAAGAAATTTTGGGATGTCAGATTCATGAAAAATGGAGACAACAATTGGAAGAGCAGATGCATGCACACCTAAGAAGCGCAGATACAGATACTGACACAAACATGGGACAAGGTGATTTTCAAAAAATCAGGACAAGGACAAAGTGGGAAAACGTCAAAAATATATTAATTTATATATTTTTATTTGCTATGTATATGAATTCTACACAGATAAACAACAAAAAATAATTAAAAACTAAATAATACAACATGAAAAAACTACTCAATCCATAACTTAAATATCATTCAACAAACGAAATAATATATTGTCAATCATAAAGTATAAAATTGCAAATGTCAAAAGCATTTAATTAAATAATGAATAGATCATCCACAAAAAAAAAAAAATCACAAGTCAAACATTTCATAGGACATGTCCAGAGGCAGGAGATGCATCCAATGAGAAGAAAATAAATATATGTATATATAGAGAGAGAGAGAGAGAGAGATACACCATGTGGAGTGTCAACATAGTTCTGACAACTATTTTGAACTGTATGTGCTTCATAGACTCACACCATGATATAAGTTAGGAGAGACGTCCATGATTCTATTCTATCTAATCTATTGGGGTTTGGGCTCAGAATGAAGAATGTAAGAGAGAAGAGGAGGTGATTACAGCAAAAAATGACATACCTGTAAATGGCGTGGAAGAAGACTCCCCATGAGATCAACAGGATTTTCTCCAGTGCTTCTGGTGTGAGTAGTGAAAGAGAAAAGTTTGCACACAATGTCCCATGCTCTATTCCAACCCAGATGTTCTTCATCAACAAGCACTCTCATGACCTCAGGTATAGCAAGAGATGGATGAGTATCATTCAACTGTAGAGCAACCTGAACAAAATAATTGGAAACATAGTTAAAGTAAATGGAACAAAATCAGCAGACATAATCAGGAAAATCAAACTATATTCCTGGTAGTATTTTTCTCTAAGCAATAACTGTAGGCAATTAATGTATTGATAATATTGATTGATTGATATATATTCAATGTGTTTACAAGAGCTCTCTTTTATAGAGAAAAATGGGATACAATGGATCCATAATTAATTGAGCAATAAGAACTAAATAGAGCACTAAACTAAATGGAGCACTAAACTAAATGGAGCACTCACTAAACTAAATGGAGCACTAAACTAAATCACTAACTATATGGGGTAGGTGGAGTAGGTGTAGGAATTGTTACATTCAACAGCCCCCCTCAAACTCAAGGGGGTTAGGAACTAACCAACTTGAGTTTGGAGAGAGTAACAAAACAGAAAAAATAATCTGACAAATAAAAGTAGATAGGAGACACTGTATGGTCGTGTCAGACCGTTGTAGAAGACAGTTTATGGGGTCATGTCGGACCGTTGTAGAAAACAGTTTACTGGGTCATGTCGGACCGTTGTAGAAAACAGTTTACTGGGTCATGTCGGACCGTATAGGAGCTAACCGGAATCAATGTCGGGACGATTCTGAGTCTTATCGGACCCTTATAGAAGCTAACGGAATCAAAGTCGGGGCAGTTCTTACGAGTCTTGTCGGACCCATATAGAAGCTAACCGAATCAATGTCGGACGATTTACGAGTCTTATCGGACCCATATAAGAGCTAAGGAATCAATGTCGGGACGATTTCTGAAGTCTTGTCGGACCCATATAGAAGCTAACCGGAATCAAAGTCGGGACAGTTTACCGAGTCTTGTCGGACCCTTATAAAGGCGTGCCCAATCTTATCAAAAGGCGTGCCATCAAAAGGTATGCCCGACAGCCATCAAAAGTCGAGCCATCAAAAGGCGTGCCATCAAAAGGTGTGCCTGACAGTCATCAAAAGTCGAGCCATCAAAAGGCGCGCCGCTTTGTCGTCTAGCGTTGAGAGGCGCGTGATACGCGTGTCTGCCTTGCCTATTTAAACCAAGGCGAGGCTGCCGCTGATGCAGAACAAAACACCTGCTGAAAAAACCTCTGAAAACCTCTTCATTTTGCTGAGAGAGATACTCTGTAACACTTCTACAACCAACCCTGAATATGGCCTCTTCTTCCCGTTCAGCTACCCAGAACATAGCCTCTTCGTCCCGTGGTCTCACTCTCTTTCCCGACCTCAACGAGTCCACAAGAAAGATGGCCGGGGCAGGTGCCTTTGAACCGCAACCAAGCGCCCCTGGACCAAGCGCTCCTGGTTTTGCGCCTTTGAACTTTCCGATGCTGTCTGTGGAGCAAAGAATGGCTGCACAATCGGATATTGAGGCGAATTATTACACACTGAAGTCATGTGTTGAGACCATGATCGCAGCATCTCAACCGTCGCCAGAGTAGGACAAATGAGGTGCGCAGTAAAAACCGCCTGCTCGAGCATGTATACGGATGCCGGAGCAGAGATATGTGTGCTGAAGGCAGAAAACAAGGAACTGAAGCGGAAGGCCACCGTGATGCTCAGATTTGGAGGGCCGCCATATGTGATAGTTGAGGAGCAACGGGAAGTGAACGTGCTCGGCGGCATGGGAAACACGGAGGCAGCACCGGCAAGGGACGCCCAAGACAAAGGCAAAAAGAAGAGAACAGCTGAAGAGGCGAAAAAATAAGGCCGGTTTTTGTGGTGGTTATGAGTTGTGGTTGTTTTTTGTTTTTTTTTTTTTTTTGTAGAATTGTGATCGGGGTTGGTCCCGGATATGAATAAAACAAGTATGTTGTGCAAATCTGTATGGTATGGATGACACTAAGACTGAGCAGAAAATTCAAGTAGAGTGAATGTTGATTTTTTTTTTTTTGGTATAAAATATATATATATATATATTATTGATGGAATGATGATGATAATGGTGTGGGTGAGTGGAGGATGATGGGTTGGAAAGTGGTAGACAAATATTAATTAGAAAAAAAAAAGGAAAGTGAAAGATATTGTTTAGAAAAGAGGGTAGAGCACTCTGTGCTTGCAACCTGAACCAGCTGAATCAGAATACTTCACTGCCACGGCAGCTGAACCAGAATCTGCTAGAGCACTCTGTGCTTGCAACCTGCACTTGATCAATTCAGTGGGGCAAGCCAAAAAAAGAAACAGCAACTCCAGCCCCAGCCCCAGCAATTATCTGCTAATTGACGGTAAGAGGCGCACCAGGTTCAGATCTCAATAAAGATTCCATTTGCCCTCTCACTGTAAATAGGAGAGCATTAAAGGCTGCCACAGTGGCAAGGGGTGCCCCCATACCTTTGCAAAGTTGTTGGCTTTTGAACCAATCTTGCCAAGATGCAGAATGAGGAGGGACAGAACATGGATCTTTACATCCCCAGGAAGTGTTCTGCCACGAACAGGCTGATCACTGCTAAGGACCATGCATCTGTCCAAATTAACGTTGGGCATTTGGATGAGGCTGGCAGTTATACTGGTCAATTCACCACTTTTGCGCTCTGTGGATTCGTTCGTGCCCAGGGAGATGCTGACAGTGCTGTTGATAGGCTCTGGCAGAAGAAGAAAGTTGAAGCCCGACAACTGTGATCCACATTGTCAGTTGTTTGTGTTTCTAATACGCACCCTTGAAAGATCGGTTGGTTTACCAAGCTTGGGGATGAAGAAAGATGCATCTGTAACCTCAGACATGATTTAATGAAGGAATCAGTGGGCAGCAAGAATCAGAGGAATATAACAGAAATTCCGAATGGCAATGAAGGCCACAGTGAATCAGTTATGAAGGCTGAATAATCCTAGCAATGAAGGCTAGGTTAAGAGATGGGAGAGAGAAGTGGGCTGCTTGTTCGAAAACGAGCAACTGTGGCCCATGCACCATAGATGATGATGATGGAGTTGTAACGCTGCTACTGCTGTTTGCTTTGCGATCTACAGAGGCTGAAATGAGGGGTAAGAGCTCAGCTATGGAAGAAGGTATGTGTAGAAATACAAGCGGAATAGGTTGAGGTCCGGCGGGCGGCCAAGGAAAGGTTGCCGCCCGCCAAAAGGCGAAGAACACTAGGAGCTTAACCTATAGCTCTGATACCATGTAGGCAATTAATGTATTGATAATATTGATTGATTGATATATATTCAATGTGTTTACAAGAGCTCTCTTTTATAGAGAGAAATGGGATACAATGGATCCATAATTAATTGAGCAATAAGAACTAAATGGAGCACTCACTAAACTAAATGGAGCACTAAACTAAATCACTAACTATATGGGGTAGGTGGAGTAGGTGTAGGAATTGTTACATTCAACAATAACATATTCTTTGCCTTAGTCGCCCATACGTCTAATGAAAATAGCACAATCTGTCACAATGATTGGCACTGCAAACAGTAGAAAATAGGTACCTAATAATCAAACATCCTATGCAACATCAAGGCAATAATCTTAACAGCACACAATGTTGATGGAACACAAATAAAATGAACTTCATCATTTCATGATTTGATATTGTCTTCATGTTTGGACTGAAAGTGCATGTATATGGTTGTGACAGAGTAGGATTTCAGATATACAAGGTAATGATGTCAAAACCTTTCCCGGGAAGTCATCAAAGTTATCATGTCCATCTTTGAACCTCCGAATGATATCTTGTAATGATGCTGAAACAAAGAAATACTGTTGCTTTAGTCGCAGTTCCTTCCCCTGAAAAACAACAGCCAAAGAAATGGAAAATTTGCATTTTGAGTTAAAAATGATAAAGCTCTGCTGACACGTTCAGAAAAACCAGGATTTAACACAAACAGACACTAATAATAAATGTTCTCAGTTGAACTTGGATCTTAGTGGCTGGAAAGTATCAAAGTTTCACTTTTTATTTATTTATCCCAAAAAAAAAAAAAAATTATCAAAGTTCCACTACTTCTGCCCAGAAAGTAGACGAGACACCAGTACTTGATTCCTCATGACTAAGCACATTTATAAATTATAATACAAAACTTATGGGTTATACATATATGGATGAAAGGAAGTGTCTTCAAAATTGTTCTCTAGAAAATTCTTCTCAGCTAATGGTCATACAATTGATTCCATAATTTCATTCCTGCACAATATATCTCTTATAGATTTCTCAAACATTTTATCAACAAAACAAATCAGGAAGCATCAGTTGCATTGGGTCATTGACATAAAACCAAAACGTGTACACCACTTCATAAAACCCCAACCAATCATACAAGAAAAGTCAAAGATTACTTGAACACAATTGATAAGATAAGAATCATTAACAATATTTACAAAGAAGCGTACTAAGAAATTTCCATGCACATTTGCTATTTAATCAAAAAGAGAAGGGGGAAAAAAAGAAAAACATATACCTGATAAGAACGGTCGTCAGGATACAAGATATTGCTTATGGCCTCAGCCTTTTGTGTATTAACAACAGAATTTATATAATCTCCAGTATTAAAAGACTCCTGAAAATGGCAAACATTGCAAGCAATTAAATTTAACAACAAAATTCAAATTCCTTACGAATTTTTGTACCCCAAGAAATAAGTGCATGAAGCCTTAAAGATAAATAAACAAATAAATACAATAAAGTAGATATTCTTGCTGGTACTAATTCATGATTTGCCTCAAATAGTCAATAATTAACTCTAAACCTTTGCTAAAAGAGAATAAGCACATCCTCTTGCGAGGCATGGACTAAGGAGACAGTGGCTTTGATGTCAGATTCTTTCCTTCAATTGTATCTTAAACAGATAATAAAGAAATACATGCAAAACAATACTAGATCTACTGATGCAAAGCCCTTAGCTTTTTGAACAACTTAATAAGTAATCATAGACAGAAAATATGATCAAATGCAATGTTCATGCTTAATGAATATAACTGGACTCCTGTCAAAATTACCAAATCATATTGGTTACTTGGTTTAGCAGCCCACAATCGGAGATTGATGGTATTCCTCGTTCCATAACCAGGGATAGGATTGTCATAAGCAACTGCTTCAACCTACCAGCATGAAGAGTAAGCTGAATCCTTAGCCATACTAAATACAAAAATAAATATTCTCCATTTAACACTATACCACTACAAGAATATTAGAAGCAAATATATCTCCAGATATGAAGATAAATATTGACAAGGATTTGCTTGGAACTTACAGCCTTTGGAATATATGAAAGGAATTACTCACTGTTTCTCCTGGGACCCAAATTTTACATTTCTCCCCATTTAAAATTTGCTCTTCAACAGTCCCATAGAACTTATCCATCAAGCATGTCACCAAGCGGCAGTAAAAATGAAGTGTTAGCCAATATTGATATATACAAAGAAGAAAGTACTTGACAAATTAATAAAAGAACTCAACAGAGGTAGAAAGAATTAAATACTTGCAAACCTTCACTGTATACGATACATGGACCCGCTCTATTTCCCAGGGGTTCCCGAAATTCAACCAATAATCAGGTTGTTCATGTTGGAACCCATCCAATATGATCTGACGGAACAACCCATACTGATAACGTAGCCCATAACTGCAAAATAAAAATTGCAATTTTACCAAAATTAGTTAAAAACCTTCAAGTGAAAACATATGGAAATCAAGGGCTAGTTATTGTTAGAATAGGAAATTGTTAGAATAAGAAATATTAGAATAGGAAAAAATAATTGTATTCTTATTTATCTTATTAATTCCTTTTTGGTTGCTCAGAATTATGCCTATAATTCCTCAGAATTATCAATATAAAAGGGAATGAAGTCTAAATCATTCCCTAACTCTTTCTCTTCTCTAAAACTACATGGTATCAAAGCCTAAACCCTAGTCCACACCTTATTCCTGTCTGCCGGCAGATCTATCTTCCCCAGGAGCCCAGTCGGCCACACTAGCCTCTCACCTAGACCATCGTTTGTCATCCCACAATCCATCCAGGCCATAGTCAATCTCCTAGGGGGTCTATCGACACTCTAGGGCCTCACCCAGTCCATCGTCAATCCACTAGGGGGTCTGTCGGCAGCTTCTCTGGCACCCTAGGGCCTGTCGACAGCCCCTCTGGCTTCTGTCGACATCTCCTAGGCTGCTATCGACTCTTTCTCCCAGTGTCGACTCTCTCTCTCACAGTGTTCTTCTCTCTCTCTCTCTCTCTTTTCTTGTAATGGTTCGTTAGTTATATTATAAAAAAAAAAAAAAAACTTTATGAAGTTCTAGTTACTATTGTGCTTGTTCCTCCACTCTCATCTTCCGAGTTTATGATTGGCATTGTGATTGAGGAATAGTTAGTAGCATACCCATGGCAGATTTGACTAGTAAATCTACTACCTCTCAGCCCTCTCAGGGCGAGAGTTTTGTCATCCCTTCTACTATGACTAATACCTTCCACACTAGCCTTAAAATCACCACCTCTCTATTCAATGGTCAGAATTACCTCGCGTGGTCACAGAGTCTTGACTATTTTCTTGAAGAGAAAGGAAAAGATGGCATATGTTGATGGGTGGGTTCAGGTACCCAGTATCACCGACCCTCATTATGACCAGTAGGAGATCACCAATTCTCTAACTCTTTTAGAGATTGGAGAGAGGGTTCAGGCACCCAGTATCACCAACCCTCATTATGACCAGTGGGAGATCGCCAATTCTTTGATTATGGGCTAGTTGATCCATTCTATGGTTCTGAAAATTAGAGAGGGCTACTTGTTTATGGACACTGCCCAGGATATTTGGGAGGCCATAGCCACTATTTACTCCAGGAAGGGGAATTTCTCACAGGCTTTCGAGTTACGTCGATTCATTGAAAGGTCGGTACAAGGTGAGCAGACTATCCTCCAGTATTTTACCTTCCTTAGCAATGGGTGGAAGCGGCTTAATCACTTTCAAGATTACAAGCCTGTCAGTCCCACTGATTCTACTGGTTACCGGAAGTTTGTGGCGCAAGAGTGGGTCTTCAAGTTCTTGAAAGGCCTAAATGTGGAGTATGATCCAGTTTAGAGCAGAGTACTTGGCATGGATGTGCTTCCTTCTCTCTAGGAAACCTTTGCTTTTGTGCAGAATGAGGAGAGTCGCCGTTCTGCGATGCTTCCTTCTGCTACTACTGATCGCTCGACCTTGGTTTCTGCACCCTCTCGAGATGGCAACCTTATGACTCATGGTTCTCGTCCTTCCTCTGGGAAAGATAACCTTTACTTTGACTACTATCGTCGACCTCACCACACATGAGAGACTAGTTGGAAGCTACATAGAACTCCCTCTGGTGGCCGAGGCGACAGTCCTGGTACTCAAGGGGGTCGGTCTGGTACTAGAGGCTGCAAGGCTAATGCATGAGCCCATCTTTCAGACACTGTTGAGCCACCATCTTCATCTCCATTTGTCTCCTCTACTGCTGATATTTTGGGGTTATCTACCTTGGATTTTGAGATTGCTCTTTGCCACTTGCTAGACCGTCGAGCCTCCACTTTTGCCAATTTAGGTAACTTGGCTTTCTTCCCATATGCATTGCTATCTTATAAGACTGTACCATGAGTTATTGATTCTAGTGCTTCCGACCATATGTCTGGCTCCTCTAATTTATTTTCATAGTACAACCCTTCTCAGGTCAGGAAAAAGTGTGTATTGCAAATGGTACCATTTCATCTGTGTCAGGAAAAGGTTTAATTCATGCCACCTCTTCCTTTCTTTTTTCTTCTGTCCTCCATGTTCCCAATTTCAGTGTTAATCTTTTATCTTTGAGTCGTATTATCCATGTCTTAAATTGTAGCTTGACATTTTTTCCTGATCATTGTCTTTTTCAGGCCCTTGTCACGAGGAAGAGGATTGGCAGTGGTAGAGCGGAACATGAGCTCTACATTTTGGATCAGACCGACAAGCTAGCTCATTCATCTATTTAGTTACCATCCACCAAGGAAGACATTTGATTGTGACACCGTCGCTTAGGACATTCCTCTTTTTTATTACTTAAGCATTTATTTCCCTATGTTTTTGAGAAAAATAATGTGTCAAATTTCTACTATAAGTCTTGGCAACTTGGAAAACAACACAGAGCCTCTTTTGCTCCTTCTATTAATAAAAGTTTAGTTCCCTTTTCTTTGATTCATTCTGATGTATGGGGTCCATCCCGTTTTGTGTCTTTAACCGGCCATAAATGGTTTATTACCTTCATAGATAATTGTTCCAGAGCCACTTGGGTCTATTTGATGAAAAATAAAAGTGATGTTTTTTCTGTGTTTCAAAACTTTCATAAAATGGTTTGTACTCAATTTGTCAAAATTCTAAACCAAACCAAGCCTTAAGTCCCATCAAATGGGGTCGGCTACATGAATCCTTCTTCTCCACGCGGCCCTATCAAAGGCCATTTCATTAATCAAATTAAATAGATCCATATCTCTATTTATAATGCTAGCCAACGTTAATCTAGGCCTACCTCATCCCCTAACACCTCCATCTACCATTACAACATCGCATCTCTTCACTACTACCTCTATTGGTCTCCATTGAATATGACCAAACCATCTCAATCAATTATCTCTCAACTTATCTTCTATCGGTGCTACTCCTACCCATTCTCGAATACACTCATTCCTAATTATGTCTTGTCTAGTCTTGCCACGCATCCACCTTAGCATCCTCCTCTCAGCCACACTCATCTTATCAACATATTATTTCTTAGTTGCCAACACTCCATCCCATACAACATGCTAGTCTAATAGTCATTCTATAAAATTTACCTTTTAGTCTAGTAGGTATTCGTTTATCGCACAGTACCCCAGACGCACTTCTCCACTTACACTATCCCGCCTTAATCCTATGGGCCACATCCGCATCAAAATTCTATGTTTTGATAATGGGGAGGAATATATTGACTCTGGTCTTGCCACTTACTTCGCCACACATGGCATTATTCACCAGACTTCATGCACTAATACCCCTCAACAAAATAGTGTTGCAAAACGCAAAAATCGCCATCTACTCGATATCGCCCATTGTCTCTCCTTTTAGATGCGAGTTCCTCGATCCTACTGGGGAGAAGCAGTTCTCACTACCGCTTATTTAATTAATCGTCTTCCTACCTAAGTCCTTCAAAAACAAATACCTCTTCAAGTTTTGTTCGGATTTACCTCTTCCGAGTTCTCCATTTCTCCTAAGAGCTTTGGTTGTGTTTGCTTTGTCTATAATCATTCTCCCACTCGTGGTAAATTAGATCCTAAGTCACTTAAATGTGCTTTTCTGGGTTATTCTGCCACCCAAAAGAGTTATAAGTGTTATCACCCTCCCACTCGCAAATGGTTTGTCTCCATAAATGTCACGTTCTTTGAGTCTCAACCTTACTCTCCACCTTCCCCGGTATCCCAGTCATCTCTTCAGAGAGAGTCTCGGTGTGAGAGATTCCTGTTCCACCTGTTTCTCTTCCACCAATGGTTAAACAAATAGAGGATAATGAGCCAGCAGTTGTTGAGAACAAGGAAGCAGACAAAGTGTATATCAGGGACAAGGACAGGCAGCAAGTCACCTGAGTGTCTAGAGTCAACCTTATCTCCTACGAGTCCAAGTAATTCTAATTCTAGTACTCCTATTCCTGATGTTTCAGATCTTTATGTTCCCATTGTTAATAGGAAGGGAGTTAGGTCATGTACTCAGCATCCTATTACTAATCATGTCTCTTATTCTAATCTGTTTTCCTTATATAAAGCCTTTCTATCTAAAGTATCTTCTGTGAGTCTACCTACGCTTTTCAGGATGCTCTCTCTATTCCTGAATGGAAACATGTCATGATGGAAGAGATGAGAGCTCTCAGCAAGAATGGCACTTGGGAGTTAGTGGAGTTATCTAGAGGCAAAAATCCAGTTGGGTATAAATGGGTGTACACGGTAAAACACAAAGCAAATGGTTCCATAGAACGGTACAAAGCAAGATTGGTTGCTAAGGGCTTCACTCAGTCTTATAGGGTAGATTACCAGGAGACATTTGCACGGGTTGCTAAGATAAACTCTGTGAAAATCGTACTCTCTCTTGCTGCAAATTTAGATTGGCCACTTCATCAGTTTGATGTGAAGAATGCCTTCCATCATGGAGACCTCGCAGAAGAGGTCTATATGGATATTCATCGTGGTTTTTCGGATGCTAAGTCCAAAGGTAAAGTATGCAGGCTCCGAAAGTCGCTTTACAAACTAAAGCAGTCCCCTCAGGCTTGGTTTGAAAGGTTTGCTCAAGCTATGCTGAAATATGAGTTCAAGCAAAGTCAAGCTGATCACACATTGTTTGTGAAACACTCCTCACATGGTAAGACAACAACTCTCATTGTTTATGTTGATATTACTCTGACAAGGGATGACGTTGAGGAGATCCCTCGGTTGAAGGAATACTTAGCCAAGGAGTTTGAAATTAAAGACCTGGGTCATTTGAAGTATTTCTTAGGTATTGAAGTAGCTAGGAGCACGGATGGCATCTTTATATGTCAGAGAAAGTATGTGCTTGACTTGCTAAAGGAAATTGGATTGCTCAGAGGTAGACCATGTGATAGACCTCTAGAACCAAGCCAAAAACTTAGTGAGGATCAAGAGAGAGAGCCAGTGGACAAGGGGAGATATCAGAGACTAGTGGGTAAGTTCATATACTTATCCCACTCACATCCAAACATTGCCATTGCCGTGAGCATGGTAAACCAGTTTATGCATGCTCCTAGAACTTCCCACTTGGAGGTAATTATGAGAATTCTGCGATACCTGAAATCTTCTCCTAGAAAGGGTCTCTACTTCTCAAAGCATGGCCATCTCAGTATGGAAGCATTTACTGATGCAGATTGGACAAGATCAATCATTGACAGACGATCAACTTCTGGATATTGCACATTTGTTGGTGGCAACCTAGTCACATGGCAAAGTAAGAAACAAAATGTGGTTGCTCGATCTAGTGCTGAGATAGAATTCAGGGCTATGGCTCAGGGGGTATGTGAGTTACTATGGATTAAACTATTGTTGGGAGACTTGAGAATTCATCAGACTAACTTCATGTGACTATATTGTGACAACAAGGCCGTAATCAACATAGTTCATAATCCAATTCAGTATGATAGAACTAAGCATGTGGATACTAATAGGCACTTCATCAAGGAAAAACTCACTAGTGACACCATATGTATTCCATTTATAAAGACTGAGGACCAACTAGCTAATGTTCTCACCAAGAGACTAGGGAGCAAATCCTTTCATGGCATTCTCAACAAGCTGGGTATGAGAGACATCTTCGCACCAGTTTGAGGGGGAGTGTTAGAATAGGAAATTGTTAGAATAGAAAATTGTTAGAATAAGAAATAATAATTGTATTCTTATTTATCTTATTAATTCCTTTTTGGTTGCTCAGAATTATGCCTGTAATTCCTCTGAATTATCAATATAAAAAGGAATGAAGTCTAACTCATTCCCTAACTCTTTCTCTTCTCTAAAACTACAGTTATAAATAGAGAACAGTAGAAAACTTTTTCTATTTACTATATTAGTTCAGTTTCTCAGTCACCAAACACAGATTAGAAATTACAGGACGCTCCATTAGGCCTTTGTTCATATCTTTCTGGTCCTTTATTCAGGGTGCCTATTCTTTGTTGTAACCATTTAAAAAGGATCAAAGCAGCAAAAGCTATTTTCTTCTCTTCCTATGTTATTGGCTTTTACATTTTATTGTTCCATAAAATCTGGACTGATTTCCAAGGAAAGAAACATGAAGCTGTTTGAATTTAGTTTGGCTGAGGGAACACACTGTAGAAGATAAATGGACAAATACTTCCTAGTGATTTTATGTTCAAGGGAGGGAGGGTGGGCGTGCAGATTGCTTTCAATTTGAAGCTCCAAAACGCTTATCTGAAATAAAGGGGAAATAAAAAAAGCTGCTTTAGTTGAAGATTACACACACACACACACACACACAAAAAAAAAAAAAAAAAAGGCCAGTGCACTCCCCCCATCAGTTTTGGTACAGATTTAACTTAAAATTCATAAATTTTAGTTAGGAGCAGATCTAAACAATCACCGAAATGGCACTTGCAAACTCAAACGTCTAAAGTCCATATCAATTCATTATCATGTAAATTGGAAAAATAGGTCTCCAATGAACCAAAATTTCTGAAAATTTTACAGTAGACTAGTCAGCCATACAACAAATAGGAGGAACTCGGATCGAACTCTGATACCAAGTTTGAAATAGGGAATAAGAAGAAATAAAATGGAAGAAGAAACGAGAAAGAATAACAGTGTGATGCAAAAAGAGAGAAGATAATTACTTAAGGTTCTCTCTCTCAATAACTCTTATTTATACTAAAAATGAGTACAAAGTACAAAAAAAAGCCTATAGGAATTATATTGCATAACATAACATTGACCAATTAGCAAGTAACTCTAATTTTGTTAGTCCTCAAGAACTAATAAGTTTGAAGAGGGAGGTCATGTATAGGTGTAGCTCATTATTTTGTAGTACGATATGTAGCCCTTACTAAAGACAAATTATTCGATATCATCAGCCAATCCATATAGTTGAGATAATAGAGTTATTGCTTTGTACAATGGTAACAGCTCAAATTGTCAAAAGTAAGAATTAAGGTTCAAGTTTGAGGAAAGCACTTCTAAAAATAAAGCCAGATTAATGTTTGTACCTAGTCCATTTCTCTCAACACCCTGAACTGACTCATCAATAGGTACTGCTATTTTTTAAATAAGTTGAGTGCAGACAAGATGAGCTTGATAATGAACTTGACAAAGTACAAAAATCATAAGAATGAAGCGAAGGATAAATTTCATACCCCATTGCTGGATAGTCCAATGTTGCTAAAGAATCCATTTGGCAAGCTGAAAGGCGAGCTAAGCCACCATTACCAAGGGCTGCATCTCCTTCCTTGGAACACAACAGATAGATTACTTGTGTATCAAATAGAAACAAAGAGTAGTCAAATTTAGAACAAATTTGTAGAAAGGCCAGGAAGAAAAGATAAAAAGAGAATAAAATTGAACTGTTTAGTTTCTCACAAGAATTAAGAATATGAATCCAATTTTACCATGAGACAAGAAAATTTTCCCCTTCCAATTGACAACTGGCAAGCGCAGAGTCACAGACACACCTCCTAATGTGCCTTGTCCATGTTTGACATGTGTCAAACACTAACACTTGTTAGACCCACACAAACATGTGTTGGACACACATCCAGACTTGTTCTATTATTTTGTTATACTTCTGAAATTGGACATTCTTTGGGCACATGTGAAACATGTGTCTATCACCTAGACACATGTGAGACATTCAAGATTTAGTCACAAAATTGGAGAGTATAAAATAAAGGATAAAATTGAAATAAAACTACAGATTTATACATTTTAGTCACTCCTTTAGGCCTTTTAATATTTTACATCTAAACTGTGGAAAGTTTAAATTGGTTTGTGAGCAGTTAAGGCTTCCAAAAGTAAGACTTCAGGAATTTCTATTTCACTTCTGTTTTCAACATATAAATGTAAAAAATGAGTTCCAATGTACACATGTTGGACACATGCCCAAACTTTGTCCTATTATTTTATTTATTTATTTAATCTAGACATGCTTCGAATACAGGTGGGACACACCAATCTAACATCTGGATGTGTGTTAGACACATCCAAGATTTAGGCACAACTTCAAAAAAAAATTAAAATGAGGTCAAAAAATAAAACATTTACACTTCAATTCGTTTGTGAACACTCAATGCTTCCAAAAGTAAGACTTCAGGACTTCCCATTCCGACTTCTTTCCAACACATAGACATAAAAAATGAATTAATTCTTATGAAGTTCAAGTGATGGATAAAAACTAAGTTGTAATGTCAAATAAATGAATAATATTTATTTATGGCCGTGTATCCATCATGTTTGTGTCCTAACTGTTTAGAAATTGCCTTGTCAGAATCTTCATATCATTTTAAATATGTATATCGTGTCCATAACTATGCTTCGTAGATTGACAATTAACATGATACATACTTCTCATTTCAGGGATTCAAAACAAAAGAATATCATGTTTTGCATTAAACATGAGTTTCTTTATACATCAAGAGGTAATTTTAAAAAACAAATGCAGGAAAATCAGAACTTCAACTGAACCTAAATTCCTGTCACTGCAAAGTGGAAACCTCACCTGTAAGGTAGTAAATCTCAACCAAAGAACTAGCATGTGTTTTTTTATTGCAAAGTAAAACTAATGTGCAAAAGCATCCTCAAATTAATATATTAACATGCATTTAAATATATATATATATATATAAGATTAGAGCTTCAAAATTGAAAATGATTGTTTAGGGAATGGTTTATTATAATCTGTTAAGTTTTGGAAAATCCTCAACCTTCAACACACTTCACCAAGGAATTTAAAACTTTTAAGGGTTTACTTTCTTTTGGTCATAACATCTTCTCGACTAAATCCTCTATGTCAAAAGTAACAAGAGCAATTTCAAATAATTGCTGCATGAGCACTTCATAGATCCACCATATTAATACGTGTGTTGCGTAATGCAGAGCATGCAAGAGAATTAATCACACAATGCCAACCTGCTCAGCCAAGACTTCAAACTCAAAACCAAGCTGGCTTAGAGCAGCAGCGTATTGGTCCCGGACGCCAAGATTTATAATGCTATTTGATAAGGAACGACCTGACAAAAGAATGTCACTTGGTATTTTAGTAATAATAACAATACTACAATTAGAAAAAAAAATAACAATACTACAATTAAAAAATGAATCAGTTAATAAATTGGGCTGTGGTGGGCGATGACTTTGTCTATCTTTGGTGTGGTTTGGGTTCAACATCGGGGTGTGTTGGAGGTCTTGCAGAGTTGGGCTAGGGATCGGGTTGAGCGGCAGCATCAAAGGGCGTGGGCTCTTACTCCTTCGTGCATAATGTGGCTGATATGGTTGAAGCATAATCTGCAGATTTTTTAGGGGGTTTCTCACCCTGTTCCGTGGTTAGAGGCTGGGTTGTTGACTGTTTTGTATAGTTGGATTAGGGGGAGGGTGGAACCAGATGTGATTTGTTGGATGACTTTATTGGTTAAGAGTTTTTTATTTTGATTTTCTCATTTTTGTATTCTTTTGCATCACCTTGATGCCTTTTTCTATAAAATTGCATTTATTTATCAAAAAAAAAAAAAACAATGTATGATATCAGCTTTCATCAACTACTGAAAGATCTTGGTGTGTGTGTGTGTGGGGGGGGGGGGGGTTGTGGTATACAAACAAGCATACAAAAGTCATTACGGCTACTAAAATTGATTTCACCACTCTTTCTTGATAGGCAAAATCTGTTCAGAACAGTGAAAGAGAAAAGGTGTATAAATACCCATTAGAAACTCAAGTGAGAGGAAGTATAGGCGCTTAGGGTCTTTCTTCTTAAAGTATTGCTGAGTATCATGCCACCTCTCAATTAGCCGATCCCTCACACTGTGTGATAATGCCTGCAAATATTATTGTCGAAATCACCTATATGATTTTCAATCTTACAAGGTAGAGAAGTAAGAGCTTGGACAATGTTTACTTCATAAGAATATGATGACAGGTGATTTAACCAACAGTGGGCAGAGCAAAAACCAGGACTCCATTAGGGAGGCCAAAAAAAAAGGCATGGGGCAGATTTTGTTTGGCGGATCATGAATCGGACCACGTTTAAACAGATTAAATAATTATTAAAATATTAATTAATATAGGCGAATTCACCCAGTCAAAACCTATAACAAACTAGTCTCAATTTAGACATGTTGCCCACTTCTCATAAGCCTGTGTAATTATTTGAATATCAAAAGAATTATTTTAGCCACTTCTTCTCATCGCCTTATTAAGGATCAAAACAATTGGCAATTGGGGTTGTTTTTTGTGACCAAACAATGTGATACCACCATGCACTGGTGCATGAAAAGGGAGAGGTGATGCTCTGTGCTGGGGCTCTCAGAAGCAGAGATTTCCCAATATCATGCTAACAATAGCTAGGATTTCCAAAAGAAGATGCCATTCATTTGATGAGAAATAAAAACGGAATATTGGAAATTTGAGTGGCTAAAGCAGAAGCAGCTACTTTTGAAGTAACAGAAAGAAAAGCAAAGTATTTGTGTTAGTTAGGGGAAAAAATAAATTCCCGCCCATAAAATACTCTGATACCCCATTAAAAATATGAACTCATGTCTTGTGTCAAACAATATTTAATGTGGTTCGGCCCAAATGTCTACATCCACAGTAGAGAGGTATATTCACTATAAACATAGAATAGAGAGTAAATGTGAGATGGCCAAAATACGCAGAACACACACTACTACCCGAACCCCATGTCAAGGTAATTGAGCCATTTCTCACCCCGGTGTTCCTGTACTTTTCTCTCACCCATATACCTCCATTATCCATTTCCACATCATTCTCTCTCACCCCCATAGGAGAGACTCTTCCCCTTTCTCAATCTCAACTCAACTCATAAACCCATATTTATATACATAACAAAATAGTTGAGGAGATGCACAAAATAAATACCCTTTGGACTTCCCATAACCTTGGCTGCCGAACTCCATATAATGCATTCACTTTGCTCAATACAACTGCTTCCCCAAAACTATGCCACCAAACTAGCAAGCTCTCACATAACAATAAATTTAGATATAGCAATTGTGCATATTGTGAGAATATATTGTACATATGTTGTGTATATATGGCATGATTGTGTAAATAGGAATTAGTTTGTATTTCCTTTTTCAGTCATAGATTTAGGGCTATATAAACTGATGAACTCTTTGTAAATTGATACAATTCAATATACAGAAAAGCTTTTAGGAATCTTACATGGTATCAGAGCAAGGTCTAAAACCCTAGCCTCCCTCAAATCTTTTCTAGTTCGTTTGACTTCTTTGGTTCTGCTTTTTGAATTTGTGCAACCCATCTGAGCTTGAATCGCAACCTATCAAGTCGTGAATCATTTGAGTTCGAATCACACTCCCCAGTTCACGATTCTCTGGTTAAATGCCTCTAGTTCGTGATTCGGTCGTCGTCTTCAATCATTTGCTTCGACCCTCTCTGGTTCCTTGTTCATTCTGGACCTCGCGACATATCTCTCTTTCTCTTGTCCATCACCGGTTGCCTTCGACGTGGTTAGGTGCATCATCTGTTCGTGATTGCTAATCTTCGATCACTAGTTCCATTCGTAGTACATCGTCTGCGCCGAAGGATTTAACCAAAGTGACTCGCCTCTTCTCTATGTTCGACCCATCGGGATCTCCGTTTCACTATTTTGTAACTTGATTCAGGTTTGTCCCATTTAGTACTGTTTGCTTGGGTGTTCTGGAGTTTCTCCTTTATTACTTTTTGACCACGGTTTGTATCTCTAGTTTTGGTTGGACCCATTTGACTTCCAATATTATGAGTGTATTCGTAAACAAGAAGAGGCCATTGGCATCAGATGAGGGTGCCTTCTGCCATCAGAGGAATCATTGGAAGTATCATTGTCCCAAGATGGGATGTTTGTCTGCCTTGTCTTCTCAGCAGTTTCCGATCCAATTCGGCACCCCTTCTCCGAATATTTTTCAGCCTCCTGCCGGTTCTACTGCATCTGCTCTGGTTCCTGATCCTGACTTGGCTTCCTTGAGTGCTCAGATTAATCAGCTTCAACATATACTGTCTGCCTCCCAACCATCCTCGTCTACCTCTATTGTTTCCTCTCTTCATTTAGGTTTACTTGGGTCTTCTTCAAGTATTTCTTTGTCTATCTGAATTTTTGACTCCAATACCTCTCATCATATGACTCTCCATCTCCTCTTACTTCAAAATTGTACTCCTCCTCCCTTTTCTATTACTGTCAATGCTGCTAATGGGTCTGGTATGTCTGCTATATCTGTTGGGTCTGTCCTACCATCTGCTATATCTGCTGTCTCTATTCTATCTGTCTTTTATGTTCCTCAGTTATCTGTCAGTTTATCATCTATCAGTCAGCCTGATGCCTCTAGTTTTTATGTTATCTTTTCTTCTTCTATCTGTTCTGTGCAGGATTGGATGTCTAAGCAGCAGATTAGGACCAGCCATAGAGTTGGAGACCTTTATGTGATAGAGAGCTTGCATCTGCCTATGGCAACCTCTCAAACTGCCTTTTCCTCTTTTCAATTAGATTCTTTATCTAGTCCTTTCTACTTGTGGCATTCTAGATTAGGACATTTGTCTGCTGATCGCTTACGGTTAGCTTAGTCAGGTATATTGAGTAAAGTTTCTCCTAGTGAACTTATTGAATGTCGGGGGGTGTAAACTTGCCAAAATAACAGCCTTACCTTTTCATAAAGTATTTCTATATCTGATACACTATTTTCTTTAGTTCTTACTGATATTTGGGGCCCTTCTCCTGCTCTCACCAAAAGGGGTTCTGCATACTATGTGTCTTTTGTTGATGAGTGCATCCGTTACACTTGGGTTTATCTTATGACTCATAAGTCTGACTTCTACCAGATATACCATACTTTCCAGTCTATGGTCACTACACAGTTGGGGTCTACTATTAAATTGTTGCGGTCTAACTTGGGTGAGGAATACTTTAAAACTGAATTCTGTGAATATTTGGCCAAATTAGGTATCATTTACCAAACTTCTTGTACTGATACACCTGCCTAAAATGGTCGAGCTGAACGTAAACACCGTCATCTTGTTGAGACAGCTAAGTCTCTCCCTCTCTTTGCCTCCATTCTGGCTCCGTTTTGGGGTGAAACAGTTCTTACTGCTACTTTTCTTCTCAACCGTATGCCTACCCCCTTCTTTCTAGTCGGTCTCCTTATGAGGCTCTGTTCTCTCAACTTCCTAATTACTCCCTCCTTCATGTGTTTGGGTCTACTTATTTTGTCCTTTTACCCCATAAAGATAAGACCAAACTTAGTGCCCAGTCTGTCCTATGTGTCTTTTTGGGTTATAGTCTCACTCAGAAAGGTTATCGCTGTTATGACCTTGTTTCCCATTGCCTTTATGTCTCCCGCCATGTTGCCTTTCTCGAACACCTTACTTTCAGCTTCCCCCTCTCACCGCCCCAATTTCCAAAGAGGATTTGGTTCATGTTGATCCATTTCCTTCTGAGGTCCCGTCTAAAAAGTACATCTCCACTGTTCCTCCTGAGCTTGTTCTATCTTCTCCTCCTGTTTCACCTCTGGTTGCTTCTCCTCCTTCGGCTTTTCTCCTTCTCCGTTGTTAGTTTATTCTCGTCGCAAAGCTCCTCTTCCACCAGTTGTCTCTGCCCCTGTTGCTGATCCTCCTGATTCTGACGACTCTGATCCTGCTACACACTAATATCCTACTCGTGAGCGTCATCCTCCAAACAGGTTGGGTTGGTCTAATACATGTTTTTCTGCTTCCTATCATACTTTTTTGTCTGTTATTCATTCTTTTTCAAAACCTCAGTCTTACATGGAGGCCTGTCAAGATTCTAATTGGGTTCAAGCTATGGAGGATGAGTTGTTTGCCTTGTAGAAGACTAATACTTAGGAGTTGGTTCCTTTGCCTGCTGGCAAAAATCTAATTGGTTGCAAATGGGTCTATAAAGTCAAGACTCATTTTGATGGTTCTCTCGAGCGATACAAAGCTCGCTTGGTTGCTAAGGGTTTCTCGCCAGAATATAGTATTGATTATGAGGAGACATTTGCCCCTGTTGCTAAGATGACTACTGTCCGTACCTTGATTTCTGTTGCTGCTATTCAACATTGGCCTCTCTATCAGATGGGCGTTAAGAATGCTTTTCTTAACGGTCATCTCACTAAAGAGGTCTACATGCGTCCTCCCCAGGCCTTCTCCACTCCTCTGGGCAGGTTTGTCATTTTCGGTGTGCTCTGTATGGTTTGAAGCAATCTCCTTGTGCTTGGTATGATCGCTTTCAAACTACTGTTATTGAGCTTGGGTTTCATTCTTCTGCTTCCGACTCTGCTTTGTTTCTGAGACATACCTCGACTAGTTTTGTTGTTCTTTTACTCTATGTGGATGATATGATCATCACTGGCTCTGACTCTTCTGCTATCTCTAAGGTCAAGCAACATCTCTTCCGCACCTTCGAAATAAAGGATCTGGATCCATTGCGGTATTTTTCTTGGTATTGAGATTACTTCTTCTCCAAAGGGCTATTTTCTGTCTCAGGCCAAGCATGCTAATGGAGTTATTCACCGTGCTGGTCTTACTAATACTAAGGTTTCTGATACCTTTATTGAGCTTAATGTGAAACTCAACTCTACTGATGATGTTCCTCTGAATGATCCTATTTTCTATCGCGAGCTTGTCGGTTGTTTAGTTTATTTAACCGTCACTCGCCCTAATCTTGCTTATGTTATTCATGTGGTTAGTCAATTCGTTTCTGCTCCTCACTCTACCCATTAGGCTACTTTGGTTCGCATTCTTCGCTATCTCTAGGATATCATCTTTCAGGGCTTACTATTGTCCTCTACTTCCTCTTTAGACTTGGTGGCCTATACTAATTCCGATTGGGCTGGTGATGTTAATGATCGCAAGTCCACATCTGGTTTCTGTATATTTCTTGGCGATTCCTTGATCTCTTGGAAAAGCAAGAAACAAACTGTTATTGCTCGTTGTATTACCAAAACTGAGTACCGTGCTATAGCTCATGCTACTGCTGAGCTTGTTTGGCTTCATTGCCTTCTCTTTGATTTGGGTGTACCTCAATCTTCTCCGACCTCTCTCTATTGTGACAACCGCAGTGCTATTCAGATTGCCCACAATATTGTCTTCCATGAATGGACAAAACACATTGAGATTGATTGTCACTTTGTCCGACAGCATCTATAGTCTGGCTCTATCTTGCTTCCTTTCATCTTCTTGGCTTTGCAATTTGCGGACTTCTTCACCAAGACTCACACTACCGCTCGGTTTCAGTTTCTTCTTAGCAAACTCACAGTGTTTTCTGCTAAAACACCTTGAGTTTGAGTGGAGGTGTGAGAATATATTGTATATATGGCATGTTGTGTATATATGGCATGATTGTGTAAATTGGAATTAGTTTTTATTTCCTTTTTCAGTCATAGATTTAGGGCTATATAAACTGATGAACTCTTTGTAAATTACTACAATTCAATATATAGAAAAGCTTTCAGGAATCTAACACATATATCCCAACCACATTGAGCATGTACACAAATATTCAAAAGAAACATTGAGCCTTTTCCTTTTTTCAACCAAAAGGTTACTGGAAGAAAACCCAATTTAATATTAACAAATATTTTCCCATTTCATATTGATAGAAAATCCCAACATTATGCTCATAAAGCTTCACAAGTGATCTAATTAAAAAAACTATAGGAACCCACATAAAAACCCAATCACTTTCGTCTAGCAAAATTTCACTGATTCTAGCAACAACAACAAAAAAAAATTGATATGATTTCACACCAATAAAATGACTAAATTTTTTGTTTATTGCAAGATTTTTAAGAATGGCTTTTAACATGAGGCCTGATTAAATTTTTGGGAGGCATTACATGAGGCATTAAATTTTGAAAGGTAACCTTATACAGAGTAGGCTTTTCAAAAAATTATGGAGGTACCACATTGAGTTTGGGGGGCATTGTACAATGTACAAAATTTTTTGAAAAGTTAATTCAAATAAAATTGGGCTTTTGCAAATTTTGGAGGGGCCAGGACCCCCTGTCCTCTGCCCCTGCAGATGGTAACATAAGATTTTCTTTGTCAATATTCCACAAACATAAGGCTATGTTAGTTCTCATGAATGTTTAAGAGCATGTATGGTGAAAATGATAATTTTGGAAAAGAATCATGTCACTCATTTGAAATAGCAGAATGATCAGTCGCATGAATCAAGCACTTATCCTGCATACCAAAGGTCCAAAGCCCAAAGAAAAGAGGAGGGTATCATAGCTAGATGGAAAAGCAAAACATAGAGTCACGCCTTACATACATTGTGGTTTAACTTCTCTCTTGCTCAATTTTCTGGAGCAATATGATTTGCAAAAAATATATATATATATCAACCAGAACCTTTAGGTATTAGCCTAAGAAATGCAATTGTGGGATAACGTGGCATATAATGAAAATGATGGTTTACAAGTTCCAAGTAATTTGAAAGTATGCATAAAATAACTCCCTACGGACATTGCGGTTTAACTTCTCTCTCACTCAATTTTATGGAACAATTTGATTTGCAAAATATCAATCAGGATAGGCACTCACAAATTTTTATTTTTCCAGAAGGTGGATTTATTTTCTTATAAAATAACTCCCTATGGACATAGTGGTTTAACTTCTCTCTTACTCAATTTTATTTAACAATTTGATTTGCAAAATATCAACCAGAATAGGCACTCACAAATTTTTATTTTTCCAGAAGGTGAATTTATTTTCTTTAACAAAATGGACAGCATGGTTACACCTTTACAAGACTACAACTCTGTTAAGAAAATTGTGCTCTTCTTTCATTCTCTCGGAGCAGTCTATTGTTCTTTCTATGAATGATTGAATGCTTTGCACCCTTTGCATTTGCAGTTTCATCAAAAGTGAAGAAGATACAAGGACTGCAATTAAATAAATAAAGGAGAAGGAGGATGGATGCTAAATCCATTACAACCTGGTGCTCGTTCATGGAGGCACGCACAGACATAAAATACAGTATATCTCAAACATGAGTCGAGACTTAAAGTTGAAACTCTAGTTCATGGCATGCATTCTATTTCTCAAACTACGGCCAAACACCCTGATGATATGTTGAATACTAATGGTGTAGCAAAAGACGTGGAGAAGAGAAACACAGTGCAAATTAGAGCAAGAGATTATAGGTTTCAGACACCTTTAACAGTACATAAAGGCCACGATCAATTCTATAGGAGCTTAGCATATGGTACAGCATTAGCTTTTCACTAAGAAAGATGGATACAATACGATACATTAGCTTTTGGAAGGGTGGAGTAAGGCTTTAGTGTCACGCGGGGGTAGATACACTTCGGTTAAGTTGGTTTTGAGTGGTATTCCTATTTATTTTTTATCTTTGTTCAAGATACCGGTTAAAATGGCAAAGGCATTAGAAAAGTTGATGAGAAATTTTCTTTGGAAGGGCAAGGATGAAGGGAAGAGGGATCATCTGCTGAGTTGGGATTTAGTTTCGTTGCCTAAGGAAAAAGGAGGTTTGGCTATTGGTAACATTTTGGCTAGGAACATGGCCCTTCTTGGTAAATGGTTATGGAGATTTCCACTTAAGAGTAATTCACTATGGCATTTGGTTATTAGAAGTAAGTATGGTACTCAAGACAATGGTAGGGACTCACGGGTGGTTCTGAGGGGTAACTATCGTGTTCCTTGGAAATCAATTTCGCATATCTACACCTGTTGGTCTTGTCACCTTTTTGTAAGGGTGGGCAATGGGGCACGTGTTCGTTTATGGGAGGATGTTTGGATGGTCCAATCCTCCTTTGCTTCTGATTTTCCACATCTCTATAGAGTGGCTCGATCTCATAACTCTTCTATTGCTTCCATGGCTTGTTCACTTTTGGCTTCAATTTCCTGAAATTTTGATTTTTCTAGAAATCTTAATGATAGGGAGGCTACACAGTTGGCGTCTTTGTTGTCCAAAATTGATAATTTCTCTTTGGCTCCTCTTTTGGAGAACAAGAAGGTTTGGGCTCTTCATTCATCTAGAATATTTTCTTGTAAGTCCTTTTTTGATAAACTCATCAATAGTCCTCATGTTTCTCAATTTCCTTTTTGCAAAAGAATTTGGAACGCTTGTGCTCCTTTTAAGGTGAAGGTGTTTATTTGGGCTTTGGTTCATGGAGGCATTTTGACAAATGATACTTTGCAGAAACGGAGACCTAATCGATTTCTAAATCCTTAGTGGTGCATTATGTATTGTAAGAATAGGGAATCCGTGGATCATTTATTTTTGCGTTGCCCAATTGCTTTGACTCCATGGCATAAATTGTTTTTGTTGGGGGATGTTATGTGGGTAGCCCCGCAAAGGAGTGCGCATATGCTTCAAGTTAACTTTCGCGCTTTCAGAGGATCGAAGAGAGCCAAAATGTTATGATCTAGTGCGGTCTTCGCAACTTTTTGGGTTCTATGGCTCGAAAGAAATGCGAGAGTGTTTGAAGATAAGCCCCAAGAGATAAATTGTTTATGGGATAGTGTGTGCCATTTAACTTCTTTTTGAGTTTCGAGGAATCCTCTTTTTAAGGGGGTCCCACTTTTTTTGTTAGCTAGAGATTGATTGGCACTTGCAGTGTGTGATATGTAAATGATTGCTGTAAGAGATTTTTGTTAGGCTTTAGTTTTGTGATTTTCCCTTTTCCTTTGTAAAAGGATGCCTTATCCTTACTTTCTTTTTTTGATTTGTCAATAAAGTGCTTTGTTGTTGATCAAAAAAAAAAATATGATACATTATACAGATGCTAACGAACCAATTTTCAAAACATTAAAATGCAGACACAACAACAAATATATATAATATATTTGTCTTTATATGTAAGAGATATATCATATTTATTATGTGAAAATAATAGGAAATTATTCATTTTCTACATGAACAAGTGGGAATACAGAGCCCTAATGTTTCTGTCACACAAGTTTAGATGCATCATGAGTTGGAATTGTAGCTGATGGATTGTTAATTTGCTTTCAATGAAGTTGTTTCTTGACCATGAAATTGAAAGAAATAATGCAACACTTTCACCCAAATGTTTCATTTAAAAGAAGAGCTTGTTTAACACCACCAGGGGGCATTTCATGGTCTTTGAAAATAAGGGCACCAACAACAAACACCAAATCAAATTAAGCCTTGTGTCCCAATCAGTCAGCTATAAGAATATTTTTTCACCATTTAACTCTATCAAGGGCTATATGCTCAATAAAATAAAATAAATTTATATAAGTATTTTTTTTTTCACTACCATGTCCAAAGTCCACTTAGTTACTTAGGTCTTCCCCTACCCATAACATTTCCATTTATGGTGATCACTCTTCTTTATTGTTGCATCTATGAGTTTTAATTGTGCATGATCAAACCATCTTAACATCTTCCCCTCAATCTATCTTCAATAGGTTCTGCTCTCACCATTTCACACATATATTCATATCTAATTCTACTTTTTCTTGTGTTACCATACATACATCTAAACATTTTAATCTCATTTTACATTTATTTTTTAAGTTACCCGACACTCTGTCCCGTAATGCAGGCACCAACGACAAATGCAGGAAAAAAAATGAAAAACAAAAAAGCATATCTAACTAATAAGCATTAATATAAAGGGGGTGTTTAGGATGATGGTTTGAAACTAAAGTAGGCATTTGGCATGCACTAAAAAAATACACTTTTTTTTTTCATACATACACCTATTTAGGTCACATCAATCAATATCTCATCTCTACTTTTCTACTCACGTTCTCTACTTTTCTATACATTTTTTTATAAAAAGTCAAAAAATGCACTTATTTAAAACATTCCAAATCATCTCTTAGCCAATAAGACAAAAATATCACATCCTACATATCAATCAATTATTTTTTCTCTCACAATCATCTTTCAACACTACAAATCATCCCAAACACAGGAAATTCTACTATACACACCTCTTAAAAGGGTATACCATATGCACCCTTAATTATGTCATTTTCTTTTTTAATTATGATCAATTTTCTTATCTTTGATTATGCTCATGTTATGTTTGGTTAAAAAATATGAAATTATATCATTTTTTTCTTTAATTATAGAAAAATGATTGAGAGCTCTAATAAAAGAACTTTATTGAGCTCTAATGAAAATGGACCCTACTGTGATGTGATGTTTTGATCTTTGTTTTATTTTTTATTTTTTTTTATTTTCTGTCACATTATTAGAGTTCTAAAATTAGAGAATGTATCATTACTCTTAATTATAATACACACCTGCGTGTACTATCGACTTTCCCTCAAACACAACTTTTTTGTCATTGGCCTAAAATAACCTTAAAAAATAGGGCAAATTACATACACCTGCCTCGAGGTTTAGTTAAATTACAGATACTCCTGAGATTTTAAAAATTACAAATACCCTTGAGATTTATATTTTCATAACAAATTGTCCTGATGTTTATATTTTCATAACAATTTACCCCCTAATTTGTTATGCAAATAGTACTTTCAGGATATCTGTAATTTCTCAAACCTCAGGCATCTATAATTTTGTTAAACCTCAAAGGCTATATGTAATTTGCCCTAAAAAAAAAAAACCAATTAAGCAACTAAAATAACCACCATTCCAAAGGGGTGAACTACGCCCACATTACCTGATAAGCCTCAAAGTCATCAAAACTGAACCTTGACCTCGCCACCGTGTATTCAACGTGATCAAGAATGTCCTTCTGAAGACTAATTGGATCATTCTTCAGAAATCCATCCATCAACGCAAACATCCTCTCAGCCTTCGCCTTCCGATCTCCCGCATCATCCCCCACCAATCCAGCTCTCCTCACCACGATCCCTCTCGTACTCGCCATCGCCATCGACGCCTCTCCACCACCACCACCACCAATGGCCTCCATCAATGCCTTCTCAATCCGATCCAAATTCTCGCCATCTTCGATCTTATTCCCATGCGAATCAGTGACGAAGAACCTCTTAACTAAGAAGTCACCTTCGAATTCCACAATGGCCTTCTCGACTCGAAGCCCTAGGACTTTGAAAACCCTAGTGATCAATTGGAGGAGACCAATCCTGTTCTTAGCTCTGATCACGAAGGCAGTCGAGTCCGAGACCGAGTCGTTTTCAACTGTTACAGTTGAAGTTGTTTGGGAGATTGGTTCACTTGTGGAGGCTCGTAACGGTTCGAGTCCCTGAGAGGTGTGCGAACGTGAAAAACTTGGAAATGGACGGTGGAGATTGACAGAGAACGGAAAAGAGAGTCTCGGTTGGCACAAACCGACGGTGAGTAGAGGAAGTGTGGTCGCCGCAGACATTGAGAAAATGAGCAAATTTACAGAGAGTTCAACAATGCAGATACATTTTGGGAGTCGAGAGAGAGTTCAACAATGTAGATATGGAAGTGATTAATGAAGAAAGTCACGAGAAAAGGTGTTCAGGTGTCAACGTGAAAGTAAAGATTTTTCCAGTTCTCGAAAAAGGAATCGATCCTCTTTAGCGGCGAGAGGGAAAGGTTATCAAGGGGCGGTCTCATGGGCTAACCGTGAGGTCTCTTCCTTCTATTGGTGGAGAAAAATCACTCTCTCTCACTACATGCTGCTATCTTTGAATAGAGTCCAATTTGTCCCAGCTAGAGATAAGACTAGACTTGTCCAGTTTTCACTGTAGCTTCACTTTTGAATTTCTTTTTGATAGTATGAACCATTTATATTTTAAATTTTATTGAGGATATTATTTATGTAAAAAATTAAGTTAATTAGATAATAAAAATTATAAATTTAAATAAATTTTATATGAATCATTTATTTTTTTATCGTTTATTTTTTTATACAAAATTTATTCTAACACGTGATTGTCTATATCCGATCAATCTAATTTTTTACATGAATAATGTCTCCAAGAATCTTAAAATATAAACTGTTTGAATTATCAATATAGGACCAAAAATGAGCCCATAGTGCAAACTAGACAAATCCAATCTTAATCTCTAACTGGAAACAAGCTGAACCCATTTCAATAATTCTATACTAATGGTCCGCGCAAAAATAATAGCATAAAAATAATGACAAAAAAAAATGCAAATATAATATTATGACTAAAGTGATAATGGGCCATTTTTGTTAAACTCGTGACCTTGGTTTCAAAATTTATCTTCCTTTTAATATAATTTTTACATAAACATCAATTATTGAGATATTTTGAGAAGAAAAATGTTTCAAACCCCCTTTCCCTCTCACCCTCTCACCCTCTTTCTCTCCCATTGGCCAGTTTTTCTTTTTTTTTTTCTTTTTTTTTCCTTCTCCAATCACCACCCGCCACATGTGTATGGGGGTGATGATTGGAGAGGGTCTCTATCAATGCTGTTTTGAGAAACCTTAAAATATGAGATAACTTTGTCTAATACCTTCTTAAGTCTACACACATATAGTAGCATAGATTGAAGATAGATACATAGATATTGATTGTGTGCCTAATAAAATTGAGATGGTAGACAAATTTCGTTTATAAATTGAGTGAGAAATAGTGAAAATGAATGAGAAATCGTGAGGAAAACAAACAAATAAACAAATAATGTTACTAAGCTTATTTCATTTCTCACCAAAAATGATGAATTTTGGTATAAAAAAAATAAGTTGATTAGATATAAAATATTTATAATATCAAGTTGTCGATCGGGACGGCAAGCTTTCTTCCAAACCACATCTTTGAGAAGATCGATAGTTTTCCTTAGATCGTAACTGTTTTTTTAGCGGATTTGTTTTTTCTTTGTTATTTTTTTGTTGTTCTTGTAGTTTTGTTATTTGGTTGGAATGACCCTTTGGGATCTTTTTTTATACTCTAATGCTTTATCAATATATTGTTCCCCTATTCTAAATATAAAAAAAAAAAGTTACCCCTGTTAGAAAATTTGAATTTAAATTTACTCCAATAGTTGTGTCTCTTGAGATGGAAGGGTGTGTCATTTTGAAGGGTCACAATCTTTCTGAAGAGTCACATAGAAGTCTATAAATTCTATCTCCCTTACTTCAATTTAGATAGTGAATTGTCATTTACTTCTTCACTTCGCATTTATTCTTCATATTTCCTGAGTCGAATTTTCCTATAAAGAGAGTACATGCACAGCGAAGTTCGATAAGCTTGCAATAGTAGTGCTACTAGTGTAAGACATTGATCGTTGTATCCTGGGAGATAGACGTCCATTAAATCCTAAGCACAGGTGGGAGGGCAAATCTGTCTTAAGGAAAGAGTGTCACACACTCGACTCGATCAAGTTTTATCGATTTATGTACTGTAAGTTTTATCATGTTATTATGTCGATTTATTTCAATTTTGATTTTGCTCAAAAATCATTTACATATTTTTAAATTATATTTTCCATATAATTTGGTGCTATTTTTCTAACAATCTTAAGACAGATTCTTCCATGTTTATGATTTTTGGGCAAATATTGTTTTGTGATTCAGAACTGTTGTTAAATAGATTTATCATTGTTAAAACAGTTCCAGTTATAACTTATAAGTAGTTTGAATCGATCAAAAATCAATTTATTTTGGGAATCAATTGGTTTGTTCTGGAACTTCACTCGTTAATTCAAAAATTGGTTTTTTTTTTTTTTTTTGATACATTTTTTCACTGTTTTATGGTTTCAAGAATTGTGTTGTGATAATTTTGTTTTGTTAAAGGCAGTTTGTAACTGTTCTAGAAACAGAAAAATGCTTTTGTTTAAATCTTTTACTATTGAATTCAAATTATAAAAGAAGTCAGAAAAAGAACTAAACGTAAGAGAAGATAGTTTTGCATTTAATTGTTCAAACTTTCAAAGACTGTTTGGAAGAGGATTTGGATAATTGTTGCTTGTGGCTGAGAATTTATTACATACATGTGTGTGTGTGTGTGTGTGTTTGGGACATTGAAGGTTTCAAATATCTTGGGATGATGGTTTAGGACAAAATCTGTAATGTGGGATGTCAAGAAGAGTGATATAACCCACAATGAAGTAACTTGAATAATCAGATTTACATCAGAATACAAAGGGTGAAGTTCTTCCTCGATTAATTTTAATCAGTTACACACACCTCTCTTTTCTTCTCTTTTCTCCACTAAAACACCACACCACACAACACAAAACAAAACTGAAATCGAAAAATTTGAACGTTACAGAGCCGCCACAGAGAGAGATATGTCTTGTACCATTGCAATCTTGAACATACCTGTGTTCTCTCTATCTAGGGTTTGGCTACAGAAGCCTCCGAGCAGGCTTAATAAGGCTTCTAATGATTGTGCGGTTTCGACTTTGACTTCATCTTCGTCTTCTTCTCCACCGACGCTGTTGAAGAGGAAGAGGCCGGCGAGGCTAGATATTTTGAATTCAGGAATGGGTTTTGGTGGTGGTTGTGTGGCGACGCTGGTGGTGGGAGTGGAGATGAGAAAGGTTGTGGAGGCTAAGAGTAATGGGTATCCAGTGTTTTGTAAGAGAAAGAAGGGAAGCCATGGAAGATAGGTACTCGGCCCTCCTCAATCTTCAAGGTGATCCCAAACAGTGATGTGATTAATGCCTTTGAATCTGTCGTTTGAAACGGAGAAACTCAATCGGCATGCTAGTGTTCCGTTCAAAGGTGCCGTTTCATTATTAACCCAAACTATTTGGAACTTTAAATTGGGTCCTTAATGTTGAATTGAGTTTGGTAATCCAATCATCCAAATATCAAATCTAATGGTTTATTTATTTATAAGAGAAATTCTTTTGTCATTTATTAGTTGAACATAATGATCAATTTTTTGAAAAGTCAATTGGAAATGTTTTAAATTTAATTTTATAATTTAAAATAAATTTATAAATATATACATATATGTATGTATATATAGTTATCTTACAGTACCATATAAATTTTACCAACCGGTTAATAGACACTTTGGTTTGTAGTTAGTGTTTTATCCCAGTGAACGTGAATGTCATGGGGGCTCGTCCCCTTCATTTACAACTTTTTTAGAGGGCAAGAACCCAGATAGAGGTTGTGTGTCTGAACATCCAAGTGCTAGTATTCATTGTGTGGATGATGCTGGGGTCATGGCTGAAGAGTTAACACGACTTTTCTACCCTACATGTTAATCATGAAGAAGAATATATATACACCACTTTGATTTAGATATATACTTGTTATAGACATCATGTAGTCATGAAATTATTATGGAAAATTGTGTGATATATGTGCTAATTTTTTGACTAATTTAGTCTCAGTGCTATGTATGGGATTTAATTAGAGTTTATTTAAAAATTTGTAAATTTTTTAAATTGCGGTGGTGCTACTACCAATGGATATCTTTTGGAGTATTATATTTGATTATGGTAATAATACTCTTGCAATATCAAAACAATCATTAACACCAGAGAAATTTAAACATGATGATTGAAATGGTGGTGTCATTCCATTTAATTGAAATTAAATTGAAGAATCTTTTATGTTGATTATTAGTTTGTTAACAAGTTGAAAGTTATTTTTAAAGTAACTTCGAGTTTTGTGACATAAATTGTCATCAATCTTTATTTTACTTGTATAGTAGAATTTGTTTAACCATAATATTAATGTGGGAGTTTATCTATTGAATTAAAAGAATTAATTCAATTTTCTTTGCCCCAAATATTTTGAATAAATAAAGTAAAATTCATCAAAAATGAATTATTAGTTGTGGCGGTGACACTTGTCTGGAAATGAATCATGTTGTTTGTGCTAATTTATATATTATCACAAATGTGGGGGAGAGAGATTAATGGAAAAATTATGATTATGATTGATTTGTTAATCTTGTCCATGTCTACATATGTTGTAGAGTTGACAATTAATAGCATCATTTTTTTTTATGATGTCATTAATATTAATTTGGTATGTGGTGTATAATTAATAGATGTCAATTATTTATCAAAGTGTTGATAAAAATGTAAACTTATGTATTTTGACATAAGAGGAATTCTAACATTCTTTGGATTAATGACTATGAAATTGGTGTGGTGACCGATAAACTTCATAATGAAATATTATATGAGTTAAAATATTTTATGGGTGAAAGACGTTTTGGTAATTGTCGACGTAGTCACCAATACTGGATAAGACAAATAAGATGTAAATGTAATTATGCAGTGATATTTATATTCCATGTTGAGATTGGAATTAAGGGTTGCAGTAACCAAAAAGAAATTAATAAAGAAATGTTATTTGATAAAGTGTTGTGGCCACAACCGGTTTTAGTTATTACTTCTTTGTACTGCAAAAGCAAGTTATGAAGTCTAATTGTTTTTAAACAAATTAGTATTGCGATTTTATTCACAAAGCAATTTACATTTTGTTATTTAGTTCAAGCACGCCAATTAATGATATATTCTGATTTATCTCAGAATTGTGAGGGTGTATTTATCATACACCAGCAAGAGAAATTAAGTTTTCTTGGAATGCTTAAAATGTGGGGATGCTTAGAGGATTTTACCAAAGTAACGATTCCGATTGTAGGTCCACAAAGAATCTTAATTCTTTCTATAGGACAAAGTTTGAGTATAAACAAAAAATGGTTTCATTAACTCTTAAGGAACAACTCTATGTTTATTATTTAAATTTGAAAATGAGAGTGACATAGAGTAACGGTAAGTCTCGATGTAATCAAATACTTAATACCGTAGGACATTTGCTTTCAGTTGTGAATATTGTCTAAGGATAATATAATAGATCTACGAATGATATATAACTGAGAAGGTCAAACGAATAATAGCGGCCGTGTAGACGTCCCCGAACGCCCCGGGAAGGATGAGTCCCGTTCTGTTCATCTTGGGCTCACTACAGTTCAGGACTCCAATTGTCACAGTTCTTAATCTGAACCAAAGAGTCTAAATCCGGCAAATCGTTTTGAGAAAACAGATTTTTGAAAGAAGAGCCAAACATGGACTGTTTTGCCAGATACAGAGTCGCCACCTAAATATTTTATTTTTGGGAAATTTAGGAAACCTTGACTCGTTGCCTAAGGCCACGTGTCCGTCATCACCAAAGTTGCCTCAGCTCGGGAACTTGGGTACGATTGGGGAAGGTCACTTCGTGAGCACCCCCGCTCGCCCGATCAAAGATCGGCCTCTACTAACCATGATATCCAGTTTTGAAAACATTATGCGTTCTTATTCCAGTTATTAGCCTAGATTTACTATGTGATGCGCACAGCATACAAGTATAGACCGGGTCGCCTAAATTGGAACAAAACATTTCATGTTTGTTTTTTGAAAGATGGTTTGCTACTCGCAAGTAGGCTTAAAATGCAGATTTTGCCACCCTCAGGTGGGCTTAGAAAAGATGATTTTGACACTATCTAATGAGCTTAAAACTCACAGTCAATGCATTGTTCTAATCCAAATAACCCAACCTTCACCCACAGGCATTCAGGCAGTTATATCGCATAAGCAAATAGCCTTATGGTAAGCATGCTATCATGGCAGTCACTCACACGCATGCAAAGATGCTAAAGCATAAAAATTTACCGAGTACTCCAAGCCAAAACAGAAACTATGTTAGAAATCCATACATGATCCTAACTATACAGAAATGCCTAATGCAACACATGCAGGAATGCAACTAAGATAGGCTCGACTATTCTAAACATGGCATATAGAATGCTATAGCTAACATGTATTCAACTTGGAATTGAAATACAATGCAGTGAGTTATGATGCGCCGAGCCCGGTGCATGCAAAACAGATGAATGAATGCAAACATGCTATCATATTGTATGCTAATTGAAACATGCCCTATTCTAACCATCATAAACTGGTAAATAAAAAAGAGAAAGACGTGGGGTTGGAAGACATCCATCGCACACACGCACACTTACTACAATTGTGCCCTCGCTCAGAGGGTCCGAATAAATAATACAGTCCTGAATAAATAATACAATCCAAATAAGTACAAAACCCTAATTATTAAACAAATTAATCTAGGAAAGCAGTAAATTAGCATACAAGCTAGGGACTGCCTCAACTTTGCTCCGGATGATGAATGATGCATGTTCGGGTTGCTTGGCGCGAAAATCCATTGCGATGCCCCAATTAGCCTCTGTTTACAATTAAGCCTGGAGTATTGTGCAAAGCTCTGAAAGGCTGTTGATTCTTGATTTGCTGCAACAGAGAGCAAGAAAGAGGTATGGCAAAGTATTTTCACCTATGTATGCTTGACTACTCTTCAAGGAGTGTAGTCCTCGACCCTCGTGCCACCAATCACGTATCTCGATGCATGATGGCCGAGGAGTCGATTTGCACGACTCAATATGGAATGAATGCACACATAAACACAACAAGACCGAGACTCCATCACGTATAATCCGGAGTGTCGGTGACCGGGAATTGAGACACGTTCCGTCACTCGAAACGTACGAAACGTCCCTCGTTTCCCGTACTTGGGCTAACTCCTATCCCAAACACAATGCAATATGCATGACATGCATGAATGCAATCCTAACATGCAACCTAGCATACGCAATGCTATGTAATGGCATACACAATGCACGATGTAACATGGCATACACGATGCTCTAACATACAACCTAGCATACACAATGCTATGAATTGAAATGGCATACACAATGCACGATGGACTTACACCAATATGAGTAGACCTCAGCCACACTCACATCAGTAATCATAAGATGAAAATGAGACACTCGAGATGCGTGCGCACATGCACGCAAACCGAGGACCGATCCTAAGGCACAAATACCACTCTAACAAGGCATGGCAAGGCATGAAATATGGCATACAAACATGCAAGTTCCAGTACTGAAATGTGATGCAAAATGATCCCGAAACAAGGATGAATGGCACCCGATGCATGAGATGAGCCCCGAAACTCAAAACTAGGCACATATATTGACTTGTAGCTATATAAAGCATGCATTATTTGATCATGAAGCATAAAGAAAGAACCAAGGCAGTCCCAAAATATGAACATTTCTAGTTCAAAGTATGGCCAAAAGATGCTAGCAAGATGGATTAAAATAGCATGCAATTTTGACTAGCAAACATGGTTTACATGGCATGTATATGAAGCATATGAAATCTCGCCAAACCAGAAAAAATCAGTGAACAAAACATGTGGAAATATGCCCAAATAATCACTGAAATGTAGCCAACATGTGTAAAAATGGTGAGTTCCTTTAGAGGGCCATACAAGGGGTTATTAAGCACATACAAGATAGACACTTAGCATGGAAAAATTAACTCTGGAAATCAAATATGATAGCCCTAAAACTCATCAAATTGGCCCTGAAATCAGTCAACAAAGCATGCAAGATAGGACCTCTTTGAAAGGCCAAAAAGACCATCAAGTAAAACAAGGTGAGAGGGGGTGACCCCCCCTCTGCTTTTGAGGCTCAAAACAGTGTTTTAGCCACTGAAAATCCACTGAATTTCAGTGGTTAGAAGGCCAAACAAAGCATGCAACAAGGGCTTAGTTGTAAGGCTCAAAATAAGAGGCAATCAAGCATACAAGGAAGCATATGACCTCAAACGAAGGAATGCCCTTAATCAAACATCAAGAGGGCCTCAACACAAGACTTTTTCCAACAGTCCTGGGGTCCGAGGCGTTATTGGTACCAGCAGGCGGCCAAGCCGGAGCCTCATGAGGCGACTTATTAGTTAGCTCTCTGATGTTACCTGAGAGGGACTTTTTGTATTGTTGGCCGGTGGTGTATACTGTTTATTGTTTTTGTTGTTGACCAGTGTACTGTTGGTTACTGAGGTACCATGTTTATGTATTGCATATATATGCATAGTATTGTTTGTTTAATCCTCATGTATTGGGGAGTATGTATGGAATTTTGAACTCTCTATTTTATTTTGAGGAGTTGTTAATGGGGTCAATGATCCTAGTGTTGTTACTTGCTTGGTACCGTATATTGCGTTAACTTTGTGTTGGCCTGTGAACCTTGTTCACTTTAAAGTTTGATTGTTGAGAACGGGAATCCGTGGGTGTATGTGTTAGATGTGGTGGTTTTGAGAATTTCGGAGTGTTGGCAAGGTTGTGTGGGATTTGCATCTCGGGTTAGCGGAAATGGTACCTGTTTGTTGGTTTGTGTTTTGGGCCTTGCTAGTTAGTGAGTCCGTGGTGACTCCATCGGTTGTATAGGAGTAGTGTTCGTGTTGTGATTGGTTATCAATTGTTGGGTTCGGTTTGTGAGTGAATGCTGGCAGCATCCTTTAGAGAAAGAACGGTTTGTGTTCTAGGATAACGAGAATGGCGTTGGCCAAAATTGTCATTCGTGATTGAGTTGTTGTAATTGAGGTTGACCATATCGGTCTTCGGTTGAGTAGTTGAGCAAGCTTGCTATCTAGTCATGGAGGGTGGTAACTCCCTTAGAAACAATGTTGGGGTGATTCGATTTTAGGAGACCCAATGGGATTCCAAAATTTGGGGTTGTGTAGGGACCTCTGTATCTGGGGTTAGTGGTTTGAGTGGCACATCAGTGTGTGGAGTACTGGATGTGGAGTTTGTTGAGTTGTTTAGTCAGCTTGTTGGTATTGGGTTTTGGTTTGACTTCTGTCACCTTGAAGTTAGTCTCGTTTGTTGTAGACTTTGTGTGTTGATTAGGGAGACTGAAACTAATTGAACATGTTATGCCATTGAATCTGATGATTGTTAGAATACATTAATTTATGTATGGATTGATTGTGTATAGAACCTATGTGTTTATATGCATTGCTCGTGTATGGGAGGAGATGGGGGATGTACTCCACAGTTTAGGGGAAGATGGGGGATGTACCTCTAAACCGGTTAATGGTTAAAAGAAGATGGGGAATGGATTCAGGGATGCAGCTCTTATGCTCTTCCATTGTAGTAGTGATATAGCTCATATGCTTATCTATGGTGAAGTGAAAAACGTTTTATATGAGTTAGTCTCATTTAAATTGTTGGCTAGGTTTTGAACCATATTTATGATTTTAAATTGGTTAAGTAAAAAGAGGCGGAATGAAATTGCAAAACCATGATTTTCTTATGCCTTGTGTATTGGTAGCACTGTTATTATTTCTATTAATTCTCATTATAGAAATGTTATGCTTCGTGTTGGTTTTGGTGTCACTGTATGAGTGATGGTTGTTGCTAGTAGTATGTTGAAAAGATTTGGAAAACAAAATTTTTTTTTTCCTAGTATTTGGGCCACCTAAGGGTGTTGTTGAGAAATTGATTTAATTCAAGGGTTTTGAGAAATTCCAAATGAATCTTTTTGGTAACCAAACTGTGGATGATTTTTGTGTTTTGGTTAACACCGTATTTGTGAAAAATATTTACAAAACTGTTGAGTTTCGCATGGAAAATGAAGGATTTATTTTGGAATGTTAACATTGAAAATTTGACTATCTTTGAGAAATGTCTCTTGAACAAGAAAATGTTTTCTTATTATTTACTCATAAGATTTGCTTGGGTTGGCTTTCGGGAACCTTGTTGTTGAGTAGTGACTTAGCTTGAAGCGCTAGTCAGTTGTTGGTAATTGTTTCAGGAAAGGTTTGATTTGTTAAGGTTTTCGCACCTAAGTGTTGTCGTTTGGAACGTATCCCCTTAGTGAGTCTCTTCCTTGGTAAGAGTGGCTTGACGGTTTGTAATGAGAGCGGTTTCACTCCTAGTATTGGGGAGGTGTTGATGTTGTGTAATCAGTTGGCCTTGTGTTTTTGGCGCATCCTTAATTTCGGGGACGAAATTCTTTAAGGGGGGAAGGTTATAGCGATCCCGGTTCTTTCTCCTTTGGTTGTAGTATCCGGACTTAGTTCCGTGGATTCCGGTTGTTGTTTTGAACTTGTTTCTGTCCTTCAATTCTTTAAATTTGAGTCATAGAATGTTTTGGACTTGTTTGTTCCAGGTTGGTTGTGTTGGAAACCAAGAGTTGCTGTCCAGAGTTTTGGACCCTCGCTCGAGCAAGGAGGTGGTCGCTCGAGCGAGAGTGGGGTTTTGTGTCTGTTGGCTCGCGCCAGGGTGGCTTCGCTCGAGCGAGCGTTGCGTCTAGTACTTAGACCTGAGAGCAGTGTTTGTTGGCTCGAGCGAGCTTCTCTTCGCTCGAGCGAGGTTTGTATCTTGTGTCTTGTCGCTCGAGCGACCAGGTCTTCGCTCGAGCGAGCCTGTTCAGATTATACACTCAACAGCGGGGAAAAATAACATTTTTCTCCTCCTTTCTTTCTTGAAACCCTAGCAGCCGAGAGTCTCTCTCTCTAAACTTACTCTCTCTCTAGATTTCATCTCTTTCTAGTATGAATCCATCCTAGGTCCTTTGTTAAAAAGAAAGAGGAGGTCGAGGGCTTCGCTTTAATCGGAAGAATAGAGGATTTGAAGCACTTTGATTTCGGGTCATCTTCCCCATTTGAGTTCTCCTTTGAGGTAGGGATTCTCCTTGTTTCTTTTCAATACTCCATCTATAGATAGACATGTGGTTATTTTGTATTGCATGAAAATTGTATCATGTTGGTTTTATTTGAAAATCATGGGGTAAACCTAGGGTTGGTTGTGTTAAGATTGGGTTTGGCTTCATTAGTTGTTGTCTTGGCTAATTAGTATATAAATTAGCATGTTGTAGTTAAATGAAGAAAAAGCCCTAAATTATGTTTTGATTTGGTGAATTAAAATGGGGGTTTGTTGACTAATGTATATGAATCTCTTTGATTAAAATGAGTTGGGTAAGGGTGTTAATGCTTAAGGGATTAATCATAGCTTTGGAATTGGTTTTATGGAAACAAGAATAGTGGAGTTGGTGTTGTGATAACAAAAAGGAAATGGGATTGTTTCTGCGAAAATGAGAAATGTGTTTTCGAAATAAGATTGAGAATTGGGTTGTTGTATCTTGAGTGTTGAATACACGTGTAGAAGTTGTATTTTTAACTACCATGTTAATGTTATTGTTTGGTTTGTGATTCATGGTAATTGAGTCTTCAATAGATGTACTAACTATATGCATCTAGAGGTTTTGTTGTTGGTCATCGGTGGAGGATGACACGCTTGTGTAGAATGGTCGGGTTTGCATTGTGTCACTGATTAATTGAACATCATGTGTGATGAAGTGTTAGATACATTATGTATATGTATGTTTGCTCGGGAGGAGTTAGTTACGTGTTCATCTACTTTAACACATTGCTGTCATCTTGATAGTTTATGTATATGCATTATACATGTTGGATATGCCTTGTTGCATGGTTGTTGTTGGCGTTATATGCCGCGCTTATAATCAAAGGTACCGTTACCTTCCAATTTAGCGCTGGAGAAGCTGTATCTTGTTGATAATATAAGGCACCATACCCTTCGACTGCTTTAAAGTAGTGGCATTTTGGCTTACTACGCACATAGCTAGTAGAGTGAAGTTGGTTGTAGTTATTTCAGTATATCTTTGGCTTACTAAGCGCATAGCTAGTAGAGCAAAGTGGAATTGTTGTTGTTATTGTAACTGAAAATATCATGGATTTGATTGGTTACAGTTCGGAGGACCGAGTTACTCCATTGATTGATTGTATACATGTTGGTGGGTTGTAAATTTATATTTTTACAAAGTTATGCATGTATAGGTTTGATAGTGGTAGAAATAAACCAAAATGTCATTTTTGTCTTTTGGAAAGTGCGAAGGAGAATGAAGGTTTTAGTGATAAACATGTTTTGAAAAGGTACGTCTGTCGTATGTATGGGAAATGGAGGGGAGTATAGGGCTTAGTGATTAGTTCCTAATGAGGATTAATTAAAGGAATAAGGAAAGATGAATAAACATGGCGTTGAATGAAACGGTTGTTTTCAAGAAAAGTTCATACATATTTATATTTTGTATAAACTGTCACCTTACTATTCTAGTACAAGAATGAGTGTACATGATCATAGCTATCTGTAAGTTGTTATTGTTGAGGATCATGTTGAGATCTCTACTGGACTATATGTTCATCCCACGTTGTTGAATCTTTTTCAAGTATTAAGCAGGTTGAACTGCAAGATTGGGATCTACTTATTTGCTGGCCACGGGGCCTCTGTTATGTTGGCGGAATGCCGTTGTTGTAAAAGGGTTACACCCTTCTTTTTGTACCTTAAGTGATGTAAGCCTAAGGGCAATTTATTAAGTGTGTTCATGTAACATTTACTTTGCATACGAATGAGAGTATTGATATTCATTGCTATGAATTGAATGTATGAGTTTATTTCCGCATGTTATCTCTGAAATTGGATTAAGTTAATGAACTTGGTAATGACCTTTAGTAATAAAAAGTGGGGCGTGACAGTTCAAGGCATCATGTCTACTGATTAGCTAGTAAGTCCAATAGGCTTTCACTAGGGACGATTCAAAGCCAAAAGCTACCTATCCCGATGCAGGGTATTTTCTTAATGTACTCTCTCTTTGTCTGCATGGTGTTGCATGTCCTTTTCGTAAATTTCATTCATATGGGGGATTGTTGGAAAATTTGAATTTAAATTTACTCCAATGGTTGTGTCTCTTGAGATAGAAGGGTGTGTCCTTTTGAAGGGTCACAATCTTTCTGAAGAGTCACATAGAAGTCTATAAATTCCATCTCCCTCACTTCAATTTAGATAGTGAATTGTCATTTACTTATTCACTTCGTATTTATTCCTCATATTTCCTGAGTCGAATTTTCCTATAAAGAGAGTACATGCACAGCAAAGTTCGCTAGGCTTGCAATAGTAGTGCTACTAGTGTAAGACATTGATTGTTATATCTTGGGAGATAGACGTCTATTGAATCCTAAGCACCGGTGGGAGGACGAATCTGTCTTAAGGAAAGAGTGTCGCACACTCGACTCGATCAGGTTTTATCTATTTATGTACTGTAAGTTTAATCACGTTATTATGTCGATTTATTTCAATTTTTGGTTTTGCCCAAAAATCGTTTGCATAATTTTAAATTATATTTTTCATATAGTTTGGTACTATTTTTCTAACAACCCCTTCAACTATAAAGGAAGAAAAAAAATATTAGTCATGTCCCTTTCTCACATGTTTTGCTTTGCCACTTATCCAAACATATGATAGTCAGAAAATATAATTATTTCTTTTCTTTTTTCTCTTAGATGAGAAACCATAACTATTTCTTTTATTTTCTCACCTAGATGGGAGATCATGACCATTTCTTTTCTTCTCTCTCCCTACAATCCAAACATATTGTAAAATTTGAAACACTTAGGGTATGTTTGGTTTGTGTTTGAGAGATGTGTTTTAGAGATAAAAAGTACGAAAATATGTTTGGTTTGGCTTTTTTGGAAAATTGTTTTGAAAAATTGTTTTGAGAGAGAATTTTGAAAAAAGTGATTGATTTGATGTGTGTGTGAGAGAGATTTGTTTGGAAAACTTGTTTGGTTTGTGTGTTTTGGAAAAATTTTTTGGAAAAATTTGTTTGGTTTGATTACTTTTGAAAACTTATTTGTAGAAAAAATTTGGGAAATTTTTTTCCGAAAATCAAACCAAACGAACCCTTAAACTCCCGTGTCTACTTTTTTTTTATTATTTTCCAATTTATACTTTTATGACGAAAATGCTCTTTAGCTATAAGATAAATTACACTTTAGCCTTTTGAACTCTCACTAATATCACCTTATCTCCTCAACTAAAAAATGCTATATTTTGTTGTCTTGAATTAAATGGGAGATTTACTAATAAATCTCAAAATATAAACTTATGAACCAGTTGGTCCCATTTTTATTCTAGTAAGCCGTTTAGTCCTGGAAAATTCTGAGGGGCGTAATTACCCTCATTTAGACACCACTCATCTCTCTCAGCATTCTCTCTCTCTCTCTCTCTCTCTCTCTCTCTCTCTCTCTCACGTGGAGACCCAGCCACACACATATCTCCTCTCTCTAGCAGACACAAGACACCATGCACACAAAACACCATTAACACACACACCCAGCAGTCACACTCATACACACCATACACACACACACACACACCAAACCCAGCTCTGTCTTCTCTCTCTAAGACACACCCAGCGCATAACACACATACACCGATACACGCACACACACACACTGATGGCTTCAACACACACCCACACACACACACACACACTTCTCTCAGCATTCTCTCTCTCTCATATGGAGACCCAGCCATACCTATATCTCCTCTCTCTAGCAGACACAAGACACCATGCACACAAAACACCATTAACACACACCCAGCAGCCACACTCATACACACAACACACACACACACACACACACACCAAACCCAACTCTGTCTTCTCTCTCTAAGACACACCCAACGCATAACACACACACTGATACACGCACACACACACACTGATGGCTTCAACACACACGCACACACACACACACTGATGGCTTCAACATCAGTGGTAGACATCATCAAACATTAGGGCCATGATCAACATCATCAACATTAGTTCCATCATCAACATCAGCGACATCCACCACCATCGTATCCACCCTCACAACGACCACCACCACTGCGGAACCCGCCGCCTCCGCCACCACCGCTTCCGCGAGACTGGGCGTCGTTGACGGTGATGTTGCGCCCATCAAGATCCTGACCGTTCATTCCCTCGATAGCGTCCCTCATCAATTGCTCATCCTTGAACGTCACGAACCCGAACCCCCTAGATTTGCCAATCTCACAGTCGTTGATGATACACCGATCCAGTACCACCGCCGTTGGTGATGTAATTGATGTTGTTGGTGATGTTTTCATGATGTTGCAGATTTTTAGGAAACAAACATTCCACAAAAGGGGTACTATTGTAACCTCCAAAATAATGAAAATTAAATAAACAACATTACCAAAATAAAATGGGACTAAATGGTGCATAAGAAAATTTTTAGGATTAAATGGTTCAACTTTTCAGAAAATAGGATTTATGGGTAAATTTTCCATTATAAATTTGTATAAATATAAACCTTCATATAGATAAAAATTTGACATGTAACTCGTATATGATATCTAAAATATTATGCAATATCTAAACTAACATTTTTTTTTTTCTTTGAAGGCAACAACAATAGTAGGCATACTGTCAGCAACTATGCTTGTTGATTTGGGTAGGAAAAATGAGAGAAAAAACAGAATATAAAGAGAAGAATAAAGTCTTTATGAGCAGCTCACAACATTTTACATATCATGTACAAGTTACATGTCCATTTTTTTATCCAATTATGTAACAAATTCTTAACAGAATGTTTATATTGATTTAAATTGATAGTTTTAAGTGACAAAGTCTAATATTTTTTAGTTAAGGGGTAGAGTGGCATTAAGTAATAGTTTAAGGGGTAAAGTGCAATTTGCCCCTATAGTTGAAATGGTATTTTTGTTATTAATGTCCAAATTGAGAGGGGGGGATCGTATAGAAAAAAGTTAAGTGTTACGATTTTTAATTTAATAAAGTAAAGTGATATGGGATAATAGTTGAGAGAGATAAAATATAGATCTATTTTCGTAACATTTAAAAAAAGTTAATTTATTGACTTATTGACTTATTTTGAATCGTATCACCTCTTTATTTTTCTGTACGTCTTTCCACAATAACTAAAAAAAGATAGTTTGTAAGTCATAATTATTAAACAATTAATAAAAATAAATGATATCTTGTCAAGTGCTCTGGTGATATAAAATAGTATTAAAAAAAATGGTGTATGTAGGCATTTAAAAAAAATTACTAGGTCAAGTTTGGCTACTACAAAATAATTCATTTTTTTATCTTTTTTTCATCACATTACCTCTCTACTTTTCTGAATATCTTTTCATAAAAAGATAAAAAGTATACTTATTTAGATCATCTCAAACAACCCCTTAGCGTAAATTCAAATTGTTTCGTGAAATTGTACTTTTAAAAGGCAAATGCTAATAAGGGGCACTTGTTGATATTGAAAATGTGATAAGAAATGTTCTGAAAACGTAAGAATGTTAAAACGCCTAATAAAATTTAAAAGTAAATGAAATTCGTAAAAAAATAATTTTAAATTTAGTGAAACGTGTCACATGATTTATTTATTTTTTTGCCATTTTCTTGTACTCTAGTTAGCAAAACTTTTTACAAAAATATTACTTTATAAAGAGATTTTTTTTTTAAATTATTAAAATATTTTGAACTTTTGATAAGAAGTGTTCTAAAAAAGCGTAAGAATGTTAAAAATAAATATTTTAAATTTAGTGAAAAGTATTATGAAATTCATTAAAAAAAATTTAGATTTAGTGAAAAGTCTCTCATGATTTTTTTTTTTTTTTTTTTCATTTTCTTGTACTCTAGTTAGCAAGAATTTTTACAAAAATATTACTTTATAAAGAGATGTGAAAAAAAAATTATTAAAATATTTTGGGACATTTATTAGTAAATCTCATTTAGGAGACTTATGTCCCAATTAATTCTATTAAAATTCGTATAACTCGCCTAGTTTTATGTGATTGAAAATGACATCATAAGTAATGATATATGAATAGAAATTTTATATAGAAATTTCATACATTATTTATTTTTATTTTTTGAACAAGAAATTTCATATATAATAATATAAGATTTTAATAGTGACATTTCACTTTAAAAATATCTATAAAGATTATTTATATGGATTTTATATATGAATTTAATGCTACTACCACATTATTTTTATTGTGCTTTTTATATGAATTTTATATAAAAATAGAGTTTTTCTTAAAAATATTAGTTTAGATCAGGGTCTGCTCAAGGGGCTGCAAGTAAAGAAAAAAACAAGAATAAAGAATGTCAGTACTTTTCCAAATTAAAATATCAAATTTTCTATCAATTTCATATATTGGCTCTACACCTATGTGAGATCATATTCATGTGTAATTGGTAAAAAAAAATTGGTGATTCAATAGAGATTCCTATCATTTTTGTACTAGTAAAAATCTATCTTCCACTCTCTCACACTCATAAATTGAGAAAATCAAATTTAATTAAAATCAAATATTTTTATAAATAATTTCATTCAGTAGATATAAATTTCACTAAATTTAACTTGTAAGGAAAAATTTTAATTTTTTTATATGCTTGACATTTTTAACTAAAAATAAAATTTATTGACAGAATACATGAACACGACATGATAATATAAAATATTAAATGGGTTGAATTAGAGCATCTCTAATCTTATATCAAATTTAAATTTGATAAAAAATTTAATAATAAAAAGTCCAATGTCCTTTTATCAAACTTGTATTTTTTTTTTAATTTTTAGAAAAAATCTATTTCAATATGCTCTTGATTTAAGAAAGACGAAAACAACACAAAACAAAAACCGCCTAACTTTAATGTTATGTAGCTGAGTGGCCTGGTTCAAATAAGAAAGATAATTGATTTAAAAACAACAACAATGATTCATCCCCCTTTTTTTCTTAACTCCCTTTGACCCTCTTTCTCTCATTGGTTACTTTTTCTTTTTCTTTTTCTTTTTTTTCCTGCTCCTCCAATCACTCCCCGCCACGTGGCAAAGGGGGGGTGAGGGGGTGACTCCCCAAAAGGGGGTCCCAAGCATTATTCTAAAAACAATTCAATGAACAAAGTGTTGAGTATTTCAAATTTTTTGAAATCCATTAATAGTATCTATATATGTAAGTTTATATTATATATTTATATAATATAAGGATATGTGAATGTTTATACTTTATATGAATAAAAATAGTATTTTTTTTATAAAATACAAATATTCACATTTTCAATAAATAAAAATAACATTATTTTTTTTAAAATGTGATTATTTTTTAAAATGTAGGAATAGTTATACTATAATTTTTTGGGGGGGTTTTTTGGTTAAAAAAATCAAATAATTACTAAAAAGATAAGTTATTTGGTAGTCTTGGAATATTATTCTACACCATTAAGAGCATCTTCAACGTTACATTAAATTTTTCATCAAATTTAAGTAAAAAATTGATGAAAAGTTTGATCTGATACGGTGCACTCCAACGTTAAATTTAAAATTTTTATAAAATGCCCGGTTGTTCGGGTAGACATCCGAACATGGGCAAAAATTGGGTTCAAATAAAGAAAGCCCAATTGTTCGAGAGGATATCTGGAAGGATGTACAACCTAACGATTACCTACAAATTTAATGAACGATAAATGCTCCCTTTATTTGATGAAATATTTGGTTATCTCTCCAATCTGATATTAGTTTGATGACAACATTAGAGCTAACACTTCTTCCATTTCTCATCAAATTTGAATTTGATGAAACATCTTATGTAATGTTGAAGATGGTCATACAGAGAGACATTTGTCTAGTTGTCTCTCGAAAAAAGAAAAAAAGTAATAAATTTTAATGTTTTTGTAAGAATTTTTTCTAAATATGACTTAATGTGGCTTATACATGATTATACTAAATTCATCTCATTAAGTAAGATACATGTACATCAATTAGATGGTAACTAATCATTGATGAATGCGCCTATATATACATAATGTATAGAAGACTAATAGAGATAGTGTCAATACATTGAATGTGATAAATTCATTATGAATAAATCTTAGAGATGCATTATGTATCTATTATGAATGTCGAAAATACATTAATATATCTAAGGAGTTCATTAATATAGAAGATGCATCATGTATCATGAATGTAAAAGACACATTAATCTATTTAATGAAATTCATTGAATGAATGGATTCTTTGATAGGAAGAATATTAATATAAATAGTGTAAGGTCCCAAACCACACTCTCCATTACAGAAACGCAAGTTGTCACCACAAGAAAACTTCCATCACCTAGAGAGAGAGAAGTGGTTTGAAGATCTTAGACAAATAAAGAACTTGAAGATCAAGGTCTTCTGTTCAAGGTTTCTCTTTCTCAAAAGAGGTTTTCATATCATCATGAATCAAGGTACGTATATGTGGGGATATATTTTCAGAGTACTAACACGTGGCAAGGTGACGTCGACGTATCAGCCGAGGTGCCACGTGTCATGACAGTTACGCCGAGGTGATCTCGGGGTTGCCGAGGTTATCTCCGAAGATACCGGAATCCGAGATAAGTGGATAAGGGACAAGAGTCCTAGAATGAAGATGAAACTCAACTTGTATATGGGATAAGAGTCCTAGATTGGGAGAAGACTTCAGTTTGGGTAAAGATGAAACTCTTAGAGAGTTTATCCTCTCTGGGAGTCCCAGATTAGCAGTAATCCTGAGTCCATTGAAGTTAGGCTCCCATTGGGACTAGGATTGAGTTGGCTATAAATAAGAGGCACACCCATGGGTCTAAGGTATGTTTTTTATACTCAAGCTTGTGAGTTGAATAGATGATTGATTATCTTTGAGAGATATTGAGTACTGACTTGATCGTCGGAGTACCCCCGGGTGGAAGAACCACCGCGGGATTCCTATATTTCTATTGCAGGTTAGTAGGGTGCCATCTATTCTGCCTGTGTTCTACAGCTGAATTACTAAGCGGGCAGTGTGGTCAGAAAATCACTCACACAATTTGGCGCCGTCTGTGGGAAAGAAAGAAGAATAGATGGCCAATGACAGACAGAAGGATCAGATTGAAGACAAACACTCCTGCCGGAAGTGGGAGACCTATCGACCTCGACGCTGAAGGGGACAACTGCAACACAGAAACTCGTGACCAGAGTCACAGAGTGAAAGACGCTGGCCAGGAAGGTGACATATCAAAGACAACAGATCAAAGCGGATACTACAACAAAGATGACCTCCAGGCATGGAATGATAGATACCTGCGGAGGAACGAAGACCCTTCCAGAAGGGATGCAAAGACAGGGGGCATGAGCGTTCCCAAGGAGATGATATTCGAGTATAGAAGAGCTCAGCCTAAGTGAGTAGATTCCGGATTCCAGATCCCGGATCCTAGAAGACATGATCTCGGCCTAGATGAGTAGGCCCGAGAAATGAAGAGCTCAAACCGAGTGAGCAGATCTAAGAAGATAAGATCTCGGCGCTTAAGTCCGAGAAGAGAAGAGCACAGCGAACAGATCTAAGATCCTAGAGGATAAAAAGGAAACACACAAGATCAGACTAAAGTTGGCCGGGTTGAAAACCCCGGCTTGAATCCAAGATGATGCTTAACCGAAGTTAAGCCGAGAAGGTGTTTAACAGAAGTTAAACCAAGATGATGCTTAATCGAAGTTAAGCCGAGAAGATGTTTAACTGAAGTTAAACTGAGATTATTCCTTATTACCACTTGTTGAAATTTGTAGCAATTTACAAGTTGGTCAGACCGATACAAAGTTTACCACTTGTTGAAATTTGTAGCAATTTACAAGTTGGTTAGACCGATACAAAGTTTACCACTTGTTGAAATTTGTAGCAATTTACAAGTTGGTTAAACCGATACAAAGTTTACTACTTGTTGAAATTTGTAGCAATTTACCAGTTGGTCAAACCGATACAAAGCTTACCACTTGTTAAAATTTGTAGCAATTTACAAGTTAAAGGTAAGCCGAGATGGTTCCTTAGCTTCACTTGTTGAAATTTGTAGCAATTTACGAGTTGAAGATAAGCCGAGGTTACTGTTTCTCTTCGCTTGTTGAAATTTGTAGCAATTTACAAGTCGAAGTGAAGCCGAGGTTATTGCCTAAACACTTGTAGTAACCTACAGGTTGGTTAAACCAAGAAGATGCTTAACACTTGTTGAAATTTGTAGCAATTTACAAGATGATGTTAAGCCGACATATGATCATCTGTTGAAATTTGCAGCAATTTACAGGTTGAAGTAAAAGCTAAGTATAGTGTTTAAACACTTGTTGAAATTTGTAGCAATTTACAAGTAGATCATTGTTTAGCACTTGTTATAACTTGAGAAAAGTTTACAGTATATGTTAATCCTTGTTGAAATTTGTAGCAATTTACAAGTTGTTAAACCGAGATTATTGTTTAAACACTTGTTGAAATTTGTAGCAATTTACAAGTAGGTTAGACCGAGATCACTGTTTAAAACACTTGTTGAAACTTATGAAAAGTTTGCAGAATTAACATTGAATAGTATATGTTTTACACATGTTGAAATTTATGAAAAGTTTGCAGGTCAGTATCTTGCCGAAGTAAAGCTTGTAGTTATTATACCCGAGGTATGTAACCTCGAGAAGATTGCACAAAAGAGGCAAAGAATGAAAGGCACGCAAAATATTCTAAGTATAGAATCATGCAAAGGCAGTCAAGAAAAGACAAAGGCACAAGCATTCAGAGAAGGAAAGTTAAATTAGACATTCAAGAACAAGGAGGCACATCGGCCATATGCAAAGCTTACATTGTCTAAAAAACAAGAAGGTACAAGAGTACAAGCGACAAAAAAGGAAAAACCTCAAAAACCGAGATGATGTTTAACCGAAGTTAAACGGAGATGATGCTTAACCGAAGTTAAGCCGAGATGATGTTTAACCGAAGTTAAACGGAGATGATGCTTAAACCGAAGTTAAGTCGAGATGATGTTTAACCGAAGTTAAAACGAATGATGTTAACACTTGTTGAAATTCTGAGAGAATTTACAAGTTAAAGAGTGCACAAAGTTAAATGTCGGCAAAAGATTCGCCGGAATCAAACGTCGTTTTGATTAGAACAGAACCACTAAGTACACGCCAAAAGTGGTAACTAGAATTGTGAAAGGAATAAATGCTTCAAAGAAACAGTGATGATAGTTTGCAAAGGCCAAGAGAAAGAGGGTCTAAAGGGGAGAAGTTTTAATACACCGGCGAAAGAAGAACACATCAGGTCTGTGATTATGGCACGAAGCCAACTTCCCTAATGTGATCCTAAGTGCAACTTATGTTCACATTAGGGGGCAGGGAGAAGATGCAGGGGGAAGGAATTATAATTAAGGAGCAAGGAATGCTTACACTTGTTGAAATTTTTGAGCAAATTACAAGATGAGTTAACCAAAGATTATGAAGTCCACCACTTGTTGAAATTTGAAGCAATTTACAAGTTTGGTATAGCCGAGATAACACTGAAAGACATTTCTGAGATATGATCATCCGAGATGACCAACTAGCTTGTTAAGAGCTGAGAAGGTTGGCAAGTACAAAAATGAAGACCTTAAAGAAATAGGAACTGAAAGCAAGAACGTCGGACTGATCTGCTTCGACGGACGATGATGGTTTAGCCTCGGCAATCAGTTGGAGGAGCTTCTCTACCGTTACCTCGGCATCAATTTCAAGAAGCAAACTACTCTAAGATCAATGCAAGTTGTGTCTCACCCCCAAAAGACTGTTGGAAAGAACTTCTCAGCAGCCTTCTCAGCCACGAGCTCAACATCAATCTCTTGAAAAGTTTGATCAAAGCTCTTCTCGGCGATTGGCACTTCGAAGTTTTAAAAGCAAGGATTGAAAGCAAAAATCTGAAAAAGGACACAGAAAACAGAAACAAGAAATGTAATTCAAAAATCAAAAATGGTGATGAAGCTATCAAGAAATCAAGACAAAAAGATTGCATAGGTGTGTCAAGCCAAGAACAGTGGCAGAAATAAACAAGATATGTGAACAGTGTGTATTCAAGAAGATGATTTGGAAACAACGGGTAAAACAGCAATGGTGGTTAACAATGAAGCAGAGCTTCTTGGAAAGCAACAAGTAATAAAACCAGGAGGAACAGTGGCTTACAAGAAAGAGGGAAGTCAGAATGAGAATTGTCGAAATCTGACGACAATGACAAAATGACGTAAGCTTTACCGGAGGAGAGGAACGAAGACAGTTACAGAAGCTTGAAAGCTTGGAACAATGATGGATTTAAGCAAAAGAGCTAGAAAGGAAAAAAGCTAGAGGATTGAATGAAAAAAAAAAAGAAAGAGAAAAATCAGAGTCAAGAAGACGACAAAGTTCAAGAATAAAGCCAAGTGCACAGGCACTAAGTGAATATGTGAAGAACAAGAAAGTAATGGCCCAAACACGATGCTAGCAACAGAAAGAGGATATGACAAGAACAGTGCTAGGCATTTAAACAATTCAAAACTTGAAAACAGACGAAAATAGAAGACAACAGATGACAAGTAAACAGATTCAGAAGAGTTATGAAAGATTGAGCTTAATAGCAAGTAAATAGTTTATGAACCTACCAAGTGAAGTGAACGCCGATATGAAAATCACCAGAGTCAAATAGATGATTGGAAATCGGGAACTCACCAGAGAGTGTGAGTGGAGCAGTTGCAAAGCTTTTGGAGTTTACGAATTAATGGAACCAGAACCTCGGCTAGGAGGTATGATCTCAAGCAGCTTGGAAGGCATGAAGCTTGATACTTAATGGACAGTAAAGTCCAGGGAACTTTGAGGTTGGCAAATTTGATCTCGGATAGAGGGGCACAGATGAACGAACAATGTAGGTTCCATCACCTCAGAATACCGAGGTAATAGAACCTAGGGGGCAGTTGTGGGGATATATTTTCAGAGTACTAACACGTGGCAAGGTGACGCCGACGTGTCAGCCGAGGTGCCACGTGTTATGACAGTTACGCCGAAGTGATCTCGGGGTTGCCGAGGTTATCTCCGAAGATACCGGAATCCGAGATAAATGGATAAGGGACAAGAGTCCTATAATGAAGATGAAACTCAACTTGTATATGGGATAAGAGTCCTAGATTGGGAGAAGACTTCAGTTTGGGTAAAGATGAAACTCTTAGAGAGTTTATCCTCACTGGGAGTCCCAGATTAGCAGTAATCCTGAGTCCATTGGAGTTAGGCTCCCATTGGGACTAGGATTGAGTTAGCTATAAATAAGAGGCACCCCCATGGGTCTAAGGTATGTTTTTTATACTCAAGCTTGTGAGTTGAATAGATGATTGATTATCTTTGAGAGATATTGAGTACTGACTTGATCGTCGAAGTACCCCCGGGTGGAAGAACCACCGCGGGATTCCTATATTTCTGTTGCAGGTTAGCAGGGTGCCATCTATTACACCTGTTCTACAAATTTGAATTACTAAGCGCAAAGGTGGTCGAAAATCACTCACACAGTATACACTTATTTTGTATAGTTGAAATTCATATAGTTTTCATGTATAGAATTGAATCCTTAATGATTTTTAGTTTATATTTCGCAAAGTTTCCTATCAGTTTCAACAAATAAAAATTAAATTAGGACATCACTTCAACTTGTCCAAGAGCACCAAAAATAATTTTCCCACTGTAAAAGTTGAGAGTTACTAAAATAAAGACAACCATCTCAATAAGTTTTCGATATAACTTTAAAAAAAAAAATTATTCCCATATACATGAATGTTAGTTTTTTTATTGTCTTTTTTTTTTAATCCCATAAAAAAGTAAAAAAACTACAAAGTAACTAATCCCAATTGAGGTCTCATTTTAAAAGTGACTTTTTGGTAATTTTCAGCTAAAATATAATGTAAAAAAATTAATATGTATAAAAAGGATTTTTTTAATTTTTACATAAAAATGTACAAAAAAAAAAAAATATGGTATAGGAGAAGGAATCTTTGACTTTGTAGTGTAAATAGAAAAAAAAAATGTTTGACTTTTTTTATATAAATTAATATTTTTGGAAAAATTATAAATAAAAAAAAATACTAGGATTTGATTTCTATAACAAAATAAATTTTGAAATTTTAATTTCGTCAATTAAATCTTAAACTTTTAATTTGCTTTTAGTTAAATCATCTACCTATTTTTATTAAATAAAATTGATGAAAAAAATATTTTAGTCATTAAACTTAATGAAAAATGATATTTTAGACATTTTATACATACTTATATAAAGTTTAATAACTAAAATCTTGGGAAAGTTAACCAGAGATTCTCCATATGTTTTTGTGTAAAAGTTTAAGGATAACAAAATTTAATTTGGTAGCTAAGGTCCCAAAGATTTAAAATTGTAGAATGACAAGGACAGATTTTGATAAACATGGACCAAAATGTCCTTTTAAGCCTAGAAACCCTAATTTTTTTATTTGATTTTTCATAAGCGCACTCTCTCTCTATCTCTCTTAAAGATTTCTCTCTCTCTCTCTCTCTCTCTCTCTCTCTCTCGTTAGGATCTATCTCCAAGTTTCTAACACCATTTCTATTGTATTTCCGGCATCGTCACTACACCCACTGACGTTCATTTACCACTATTATCTAATAACTGCCATTCACCACTACCGACAACTTCTCTTCAACTATGCATAGATCTAACATGTTTTACTTTCTTTTCAATCAGTTTGTTTTATTATTGTCAATTTGTGTATAAATCTGATGTAAGAGTTTTTAAACATCTTTTCTCTCATCTCTTTATCCTTCTTTCTCTCTTCCTATTATTTTCTTTGTCCCTATATTTTTCTACCTGGAAATACGAAATTTCTCTGACTTTATTTTTTTTAATGTTGAAACAGAATTTTCTTTGTCATTGTGTCGAAATATAGAATTTCTCTGGTCTTGTGTTGAAACATATAATTTGCCTGTGTCATTTTTCCTGAATTTTTATGTTTTTCATTTTGTCATTGTGTTGAAACATAGAATTTTCTTTGTGTACTATGTTGAAATACAAAATTTTCTCTATGTCATTGTGTTGAAATACACACATGATTTTCTCTGTCATTGTATTGAAACACATGAAATTTCTCGGTATAGACAGCCCATTTTTGACCGCCCTTACGACTTGGATGTCACCACTTGCACACCCAATGATGAATGTGTATATAGTTGTTAAGTGCTCGGAGTCCTTAGCAGAATGCCACAGCTTTGAGCCTTCAAACCATAGATCTTCAAGCCTGAAAAACCTTGAGGCCTATCGGCCACCACTATTAGCTGCCGACCACTTGTGTAGCCTACCGGCCAGAATTAGTGGCCTACCAGCCACAAGTGTGTTTTGCAAATATTTTCTGCCAGCTGTGCTAGCTGTTGTCACTGATGCATACACTTACTTACACGTGTATGTATTGATATTTTTGAGGGAGTTTGATGTTTGTCTATATATAGGAGACCTCCCCTCTTGCTTAGAAGATTAGAAATTTTTGAACTAAATTGTTTTCTCTCTCTCTACAATTCTCTTTTTCTCTCTTGCTAGTTATTGAACCTTTGCCTATACACTCTAAACCAAACCTTTCCATCTTGAAGTTGAGGTACTTTTGAGCCTATTTTGAGCTCTTGAGGGTATGTATGTGTTGAATTGTTGCTTAGAAGTGTTCTTCTCTTCAAGAGATATAAAGCTTGGCTTGTTTTCTTGTTTTATTTTCTTTGTTTCCTACTGTTTTTCTACTGTTTTTAGGCTGTATAAACTCTGTAATTTTGGGCTGAAACTTGTGATTTAAGGCCTTAAAAGGTGGAGGGGTGGTTCACCTTTCTTTCTACCTTACTTCTCTAGCATTTACCCTTGTGTTTCCTACCTTTACACTATCTTTTTTTGAGTTTTTAAACACTGATTTTCAGAACTTTTTCAGTGGCTAAAATGATGTTTTGAAGTCCAAAAATGGTGGGGGTAGCCCTCTTTGTGCTTTGTTTACTAGCTTACATAGCTCCATATTTTAGCTTATTGTTCTAGCTATTTTTTGTCTCAATTACAGCATGTTTTAGGACTTATTTTAGACTATTTTAGGACTGTTTTTAGTGGTTCATTGCATTTGAGCCTTGTATTGCATGCTTGTAGTGTAATTGTCCTCATAGGTTTTGTGGTTTAGGCATTAGCTACTAACCTATTTGAGTTGATAGCATTTGTTTATGGCTTTCCAGACTTGTTTTCACCCTTAATCACTTCAGTAACCTCCCTCTTTTCTTGGCTTTTGCTTAGCTTTGAAAGTAGGTTCAAGCTACTTACTTGTTTAAAACATGAGATTGAGGTCTTGTGCTTAATGGTTTAATCTCTTTAGGGGTTCATTACCAACGGCATGACACTTCTCCCATGCCTAAAACAACTCTTGGTTTGATGATTCTTTCCATTAGAGGACTTAAAAGCTCACCTTTAGACTTAATTTGCTAAGGAATGGTTAGTAATTAAAATGGAGTAATGAAATGAGGACTAAAAATGATGCAAGATAATAATTTGGTTTGGGTTCAATCGGACGTTAATTGAACCCTTGAGTCTTGAATCGTTTCATACTTGTTAGTGATGTAAACAGTTCAAGAATCAATGTCAACCATTTTCCTTGATCAATTCATGATAGGGAGGGGGTTTTAGGGTCTTCATTTGTTGCATTTATTGAACTTGCACACTTTGATTCATAGGCCATCATGCAATGAAATTGTATCGATTGATGATTTGTGAATCAAGTTTACCACTCCTTTGAGCTGTTTGATGATAAGGAGGGTAAGTTGTGCAAACAACCCTTGAGAAATACCCTGCTCTTGCTCTGTTTGCTCTCTGTTGCAACAGGAAGAATCAAGCATCGATGGTAAGCATGCCACTTTTGTGGCGGGCCACCGCTTCTAACCTGCAGGCACCTTTGCAAAACCTAACAGTGCCCTTTTGAAACAGAATAGAGTTGATTTTGAGGTGAAAAACAATGTAAGTGTTTTACTGTGCAACAATGGCATCTAGCAACAAAATAGTGGCTTTTTTCGGGTGAAAATCTGTGCATACATGAGCATTCCTCATTTTCTGAGACGGAGTAGTTAGAATAGTTAACTTAATACTTCTCTCGTATTGTGTTCATGTTGTAATTAGTTAATTTCATTAGTTAGTTCTAATTTGTTAAATAGTTAATTAGTGTAATTAATTAACTAGTTACATAGACTATTTAATTTTTTATAATAATTAATTAGCTAGTTTAGTTAATTATTTCCTTCATTTTGTAATAGTTAGTTAATTTGTAATAATTAGCCTAGCTAGTTAGTTTATCTGGACCCTCCTGCGTAAGGGCACAAACTCGTAATAATGTATATGTCTTTCAACCTCACGTCTTTCTCCCTTTTATTTACTAGCTTATGTTGGTTAGCTTTAGGGCATCATGTTTTGTTTAGCATCTCTCATACCTTGCATCCACTTGTATTGCATACATTGGGCTCAGTTCATCATGCTAACTTGCATTATTAGTTGAACGCTTCTTTAAATACGTGCTTAGACCGCGTGCTATCAAATCAATTCATATGTCATATTAGTAGCCGAGCCTAGTAAAGTGCATATTGCATGTATTGCATTAGTCATATTGCATAGTTAGTATGGGGACATAATTTTTGAATGACAACACGTGGCCGAGGTGGCACCGAAGTGCTAGCCAAGATGCCACGTGTCCTATTAATGACGCCGAGATAATCTCGGATAGGCCGAGGTTATCTGCGAAGATACCGGAATCTGGGATAAAGCGGATAAAGGACAAGATAAAGATAAGATTCTTAGAGAGTTTATCCAAATCTAACTGGGAGTCCAGATTTAGCATTGAACCAGAGTCCACTGAAACTAGGCTTCTATTAGGATTAGGTCAGTGTTGGCTATAAAAGAGAGACACCCTCATGGGTCTAAGGTACGCTTTTTGTATTCTGAATAGTGAGTTAAGTACTTTTGTTATCTTTGAGGGATAACTGACTTGATCGTCGGAGTGCCCCCGGGTGAATGAACCACCGTCGGAATCTTATCTTTCTATGACAGGTCATTCGGGCTTTATCTATTTTGTCTTTGTTCTCCAGCTTAGTACCTGTTTGACAGTGTGGTCGAAAATTGACACACACAATTTGGCGCCGTCTGTGGGAACGAAAGGAGAATAGATGGCTAACGACGGACAGAAAGAGAAGGTTGGGGACGATATCCCTACTGGGAGTGGTAAGCACTCTGATCCCAACGTAGAGGAAGATAATTGCAATGAAGAAACTCGGGATCAGAATCCCGGAGAGAAAGACATCGGCCAGGAGGGCGACGTACCAAAGAAATCAAACTGAAGCGGGTATTACAACGAGGACGACCTCCAGGTATGAAAAGATAGATACCTACGGAGTGACAACGAGATGAAGGGAATGGCAAACAAATTGGCGGACCTGCAAATGGTCTTCAATTTCATGATGCAGAACAACGTCATGCTGCCACCGTTCCCATTACAAGATACGCTGATTCCAGTGGCCAAGAAAGATGCCTGAAAAGGGGGGCAGAAAACAATTCCTGCAGTCCCTTAGCACAACAAGACCAAGGGACATTCTCACCGGTCTTCATGGGAGGACAGGCAAAGAGAATCAACGAGAAGAGAATCCCAGAAGACAAGTCGAACTAAAGAAGCCTACACCGAAGAACATTGGGATGTTCAAGGGAAGAAACTCTATTTCGACACGACCAATGGGTCCAAAATGACTCATAATGACACTGGAAGTAGTGCACCGAAGAGGTTGAAATTCGGTGATAGCCGAGCTCCTGGACGAACCAAGGAGGATCTAAGGGATTACCTCCTGAGGAAGCGACAGGATGCCGAGGTAACCTCTCCGGTTAAGCCGAGAACGCTGTTCTCAGTAGAGTTAGACAAATTTGAGGCCTCGAAAAGGTTTAGTATGCCGAGATTCCAGATATACGACGGCAAGTCGGACCCCAACTTTCACGTCAACTTGTACCTAAACTCGATGGCACTATACACCGGGAATGAGCCGTTGCTTTGCAAGGTCTTCCCCTCGTCCTTCGGGGAAATTGCATTGGACTGGTTTCACAAGTTGTCGAAAGGAACTGTGAAAACCTGGGAAGGCCTGGCCGAGATGTTCATGGCCAGGTTTGTGACAAACAAGCTATAGCCATTAAGGGTGGACTCCCTGATGGCTTTGAGAATTAGTGAGGATAAAAGCTTTAAGGCCTATGCCAAGAGGTACTATGAGGTATTCAACCAGATACCAGGATACAACCAAGAGGTGGTGGTCGTGTCTTTTAAGAACGGCCTGAAAGATGATTGTTTGCTTCAAAAATCATTGGCAAAGACACCGCCAAAAAGTATGGAGGAACTGATGGCCAGAATTGAGAAATATACGAGGGCTGAGGAAGACACACTAGGGACAAAGGCGTCGAAATAAGAGAAGGGAAACGGCTCGCCGAAACGAGACCGAGGTAACACTGGGTACAACAAGCAAGAGACAGGATTAATGGCTGCACAGGCAATCACAACCGTATTCCGAATCCTGATTTACAAAGTCTTTGAGAAAATCTGAAATCAGCCCTATTACACAGCACCAGTAAGGGTTCTGGGCGAATTTATGGGAAGAAGCCTAGGCAAGCACTATGCTTACCACAATGAAAATGGGCATCTGACTCAGGGGTGCAGAGCCCTGAAGGTATATCTGTAAGACCTCGTAAGACAAGGTCATTTAAGGGACCTTGTAGACGAGGCCAGGACAATGGAAGAGCAAGTAAGATCGCCAGTGCACCGGCAAAGATCGCTTTCTTTAGCACTACAAATCAGAGGCGGACCTCGAGTGATCAATGTGATTCACTCGAAGGTCAATGAGAACGAAATACGTGGGGAGACTTAGAACATAAAACACTTGCAGCATGTGTACCAGGTTCGGCAGAAAAGACCTAAGGCAAACGAGTGCCAAGGACCAGTGGTGTCATTTACTGAAGACGACCTACAGATGGTACAACATCCACACAACGATGCCTTGGTAATCTCCCTCTAGATTGGAGAATGCCAAGTGAAGCGCATCTTAATTGACCAGGGCAACTCTTGTGACATCATTTATGTCAGGTGTTACAAGGAGCTTGGCCTTCACTAAGATGATCTGGAGCAATCCAATGGTCCAATGGTCGGGTTTAATGGAACACCGACGTGGCCCTTGGAAGCGGTAAGTTTAGAGGTGCAAGCTGGCACCAAGAAGATAAAAACAAAGTTCACAATAATTGACACTCTCTACCCTTACAATGCTATCTTGGGAAGGTCATAGCCGCATACAATGGGAGATGTCCCCTCAACATTGTACCAGTTGTTGTGATTCCCAACAGAGCATAGAATTAAGGAGGTTAGAGGGGACCAAGTGCAGGCAAAGAATTACTCCATGGCAGCAGTGAAATCCACCTGCAACATACGAGAAGCAGAAACAGCAGAGATCGAGGATGAGGACATGGAAGTCCTGGAGGACGTCGGCAAAGAGCTAGCCGAGAAGAGTGAGGAAGCCCTGAAGAAAATCCTTGTCCAGCAAGGAGATGAAGAACGCTTCTTCCTTTTCGGCTCGGGCTTGGTTGAGAAAGAGGAAAAAGAGCTAGAGGTGTTCTTGAGAGCAAACATTGAAGTGTTTGCCTGGACGCCGTACGAGATGCCTAGCATTGACCCCGAGGTCACTTGCCATAAGTTGAATGTAGACAGGTCGGCTAAACCTATAATCCAGTGAGCAAGAAGGCCGACGTTAATGCATGTTGAGGCAGTAGAAGAGGAAGTGGATAAACTTCTGGAGGCCAGAGCCATTCGAGAGGTAAATTACCCAACATGGCTATCAAACACGGTCGTCGTGAAGAAAAAGAATAAGAAGTGGAGGGTCTATGTGGACTTTACTAGCCTGAACAAGGCTTGGCCCAAAGACAGTTTCCCACTATCCAAGATTGACCAACTAGTGGATACCACCTTAGGACATGGAAGGATGAGCTTCCTGAATGCCTATAGGAGGTACCATTAGATAACTATGTACCCCAAAAATGAGGAGAATACTGCATTTACCACCCCCAAAAGGGCTGTATTGCTACAGAATAATGCCTTTTGGGTTGAAAAATGCAAGAGAAACTTACCAGAGATTGGTGACTAAGATGTTCAGACATCTGATAGGTAAAACGGTGGAGATATACATAGATGACATGGTCGTGAAGACCAAGGAACCTGCGGATCATCTAGAAGAATTAAAGGCAGTTTTTGACATTCTTAGAACATATCAGCTCCGACTTAATGTATCAAAGTACGTATTTGGAGTTGGGTCTGGTAAGTTCTTAGGATACTTGGTTACCAAAAGAGGCATTGAGGCTAGCCCCAACCAAATCAAGGCCATTCTGGAGTTGGAGAGCCCAACATCAGCAAAGCAAGTGCAGATGTTGACTGGAAGGGCTGCAGCCCTGAATAGATTCATTAGCAGAAGCTCTGACAAATGTAAACCTTTCTTCAGCTTAGTGAAAAAAGCCACTGACTTCTTATAGATAGAAGAGTGTGAAGTCGCCTTGACCGACTTGAAGAAGTATTTGACCATACCTCCAATTCTTTCAAATCCAGTACCTGAAGAGGATCTATTCTTATACTTGGCAGTTTCAGAGCATGCAGTGAGTGTAGTAGTAATCAGAGAAAAAAATAGAGAGCAAAGGGCAGTTTACTACATAAGCAAAACCCTAGTTGATGCTAAGACCAAATACCTACCCTTGGAGAAGCTAACACTGACTTTAGTAATGGCTTTCAAGAAGCTGAACCATGACTTTCAAGCCCACAAAATTGTGGTATTAACTGAGCATCTTCTGAAGTCCCTGTTACAGCAAGGAGATCTGACAGGCAGGATAACTAGATGGACAGTGGTGTTGGGCCAATATGACTTGGAATTCAGACCCAGAATAGCAATCAAAGGCCAAGTTTTGGCCGACTTCGTGGCCGAGTTCACACCAAGCACCATCACACATCAAGCTCCGTTGAACTGAGGTCCAGGTGAACAAGGAGAAACCCAGTTGGGGATAACCAAACAGAGGAAATAAGAGAAACTCAGGCCATGCAGTTGTAGACACCCCATTTTTGACCGTCCTCAAGACTTGGAAGTCATCGTTTGAACACTCGATGATCATTTATGTTCGTGTTCGTCTTGAGTTCTCGGAGGTTTCGGCCACGCGCCTTGCCTCAAGATCTCTCGACTAGTTTGTTTTGTGTTTGGTTTTGCACCAAACACTTGTTGTTTTGCTTCTGAGGGTGGGAAATAGCTTGTTGGCCATCCCCACACCTCATCGGCCATGGCTTGAGGCCACCGACCCTGTTTTCTTGCTACCGGCCAAATGTTTTGGCCGGTCGACATTGTGTTTGGTTGGCCGGCCACTGATTTTGGTCAATCGGCCACTTTTTCTGGCCGAGACCTTTTCTTGGGGAGGTTTGAACCTTTTGAACCTTGGTTTTAGCTTTTTAAGGAAGCTTGAACCTTTTGAACCCTTGGTTTTAGCTTCTTGAGGAAGCTTGAACCTTTTAAACCTTTGTTCTAGTTTCTCCAAGAAGCTTGAACCATTTGTTCTAACTTCTCCAAAAAGCTTGAACCTTTTTAGCTTCTCCAAGAAGCTTGAACCCTTTGCCTAGCTTCTCTAAGAAGCTTGGCCCCTTTGCTCCAAGCTTTTAAGAGAAGCTTGACCCTTTCTTAGCTTCTTGAGGAAGCTTGACCCCTTTGCTCTAGCTTCCTCAAGAAGCTTGGCCTTTTTGCTCTAAGCTTCTAAAAGAAGCTTGGCCCCTTTGCTCAAGCTTCTAAGAGAAGCTTGCACCTTTGTTCCTCTATAAAAGAAGAGCTCCTCTTCCATTGCAAGGGTTCCAAGAAATTTGTCTAAGGCAAAAACCATACACTTCCCTCTATAGCTCTACATTCCAAGCTCCAAACTCCATTATTCTTGCCCCTGTGCACACCAACTCTTGGCCTAACACCTCCATCATCAACCTAAGGATCTTGGAGGCCATTTTTAGAGGCTAAGGGACTGTTTTTTGGACCAAGAAGCTGCTGTCTCCTTTTGGCTACAAGGGTAACACACTTTACCCTCTTTTGGTCTTTATTTTGCTTCATCTTTTAGCCATACTTAGAAGCATTTTCGAGTTTTGTCATAAACTGAAAAAAGTCTTATTTTGAGCTCCTTTTTAAGTTTGTTTAGATCACTTTTGTGTTTGGGGTTGTCTACCCCCTCTTAGGCCTTGTTTGGCCTCATTTTTGTGCCTTTTTTTGTAAGCTTCGGGACCACCTTGTATTGGCTCTGGATTTCAATGGTGGGGATGGTGTTTTGAGGTTCTAAGAAGAAGAGGGCCATCCCCTCCCCTTGATGTCTTGCTTGTTGGTATTTTTGGCCTTACAAGGGAGCCCCTATTTGCACACTTCTTGAGCATATTTCAGGCTATTTTTTGTGAGTTTTAAGGTTTGCATAGGCTCTGTCTAGAGCCCATTTTTCCATATAAAATGTCTATTATGCATGTGTAGAGTAATCCTCCTCAAGGCCTTTCAAAGAGGCCTTTACTTGTATGCTTCCTTGGCTCATTCTAGGCCCTTTTCAATGAGTTTTAGGGCTGTCATAACCTCTTTCTAGAGGTGATTTTGCCATTTTGTATATCTATCATGTATGTGTAGAACAACCCTTTGCATGGCCTTCCAAAGGAGCACTTCATTCTAACATGTATTGACTGAGTTTCAGTGGTTATTTGGGCATATTTTGGCATGGCATACTTCTATTTTTGGATGGTTTGGTGACCTCTCATATGCTTCATATAGTTGTAGTGCAAATCATGGTTCACTAGCTTACTTTGCATGCTTTGGTGACCCTTGATTCTAGCACTTTTTGACCTTGCCATAAACTGATTTTGTGCGTATTTTGAACTGCCCTAGCTCTGTTTTGGGGCCTCATGGTCGAATGTTTCTTGCTATGCATAGTTATAGTTCAATACCCTTGCCTAGCTTTGAGTTTTGGAGCCTATTGCATGCCTATGTTGAGATGTTTCTATGTTTTAGCATCATTGTGCATCATATTTTTGAGCTTATATGTATGCTATATTCCCATGTTTTCCACTCTTTAAATGCATTTGAGAGTTATGCATGAATACCTCATTTTTGAACCATTACATGAGCTTCATTTTGGTGCATGTCAAGCCATCATTTTAGCACATTTGGCCACTGATTTTAGACATGGCTGAGGCTTGTCCGTATTAGTTTAAGTCCACCTTTTGCATGTTGCTCAAATGTTGTTATATTGCTTCATGTTTGCATGTTTTGGTTGCATGATGTTTTGCATGCTCATTACTTGCATTGTTGACACATGCTTAGCCATATTGCATTTTGTTGCATTGCTTGAGCTATATGACATGTTGTTGCATGCTTAGGTTATAATGCATTTGGCATGTATTCTCTCTTTTAGCCACTTAACATGTTGTTACATGTTTGTGTGTTGTCCATGTTGCATGTTTGCATTGCTTGCCCTCATGTTCATGGTGCATACTTAGCTTGCATGCCTAGGTTGCATTGCATTTTGCATGCATGCCTTGCCTCTTGAAATCACCATGATTGAGGTTGGGCCTTATGTGTTTGTTTGGTGTGCATTACATTTGACATCAAAATGCACAACTCGGCTCCTTTGGCCATCATGCATTGAAATGTGTGATTGGTGGCCCGAGGGTCGAGAACCATACTCCCTTGAGTTCATAACATGATAAGGAGGGTGGTCGTGCACACATTGCTTTGAAAATGCATTGCCATGCTCTATTTGCCCTCTGCTACTGCAAAACAGGATTCTGCAGGAAGAGATGGCCGGTCAGCCATCTTCAATGCCGGCCAGTTATCCATTTTTGGCCAAGAGCATAATTTTTGGTTGATGACCTGTTTTACTTGGCCGGTGGTCCCATCTCATGGCCGATGGCCTCTCAGCATGTCTCCAAGATGTTTCAAAGGTATCACAGAGGTTGGCACAGTTTTCAAAAGAGCAGAGCAGTGTAAACAGAGGCAACTGTGGCATGGCGATAGATTTTCGAGCAAAGCCGACCGAGCATGCGTGCATCCCTCTTCCTGAGGCTGTTTTACTGCTTTGGTAGACTAATTGATTTGTTAATTAGTTAAGTGGTTTTGTAATTAATTAACTAGCTCGTGAGTTAGTTAATTAGGTAATTTGTATTATTCTTTTGGACCCTCCGCGAGAGGGCAATGTTGTAATAAGTGTGCGTGTGTATGATGCATGTCTTCTAACCCCACATCTTTCTCTCTTTTATTTACTAGCTTGTGATGGTTAGTTTTAGGGCATGTTTCAATTAGCATACTTATGCTCGCATGTTTGCATTCATTCATCTGTCTTGCATGCACCGGGCTCGGCTCATTATGCTAACTATATTGTATTTTAATTCCAAATTGAATACATGTTATATGTTGCATCTCATATTTCATCTTAGAGTAGCCGAGCCTATTCTAGTTGCATTATTGCATGTGTTGCATTAGACATCTTAACATGAACTAGGATCATGCATTGATTACTAACTAGTTTCTGTTTTGGCTCGGAGTACTCGGTAAGTGTTTATGCTTTAGCATCCTTGCATATGTGTGAGTGACTGCCATGATAACATGCTTACCATGAGGCTAACTGTTTATGTGATATAACTGCCTGAATGCCTGTGGGTGAAGGTTGGGTTGCTTGAATTGGAACAATTCATCGAAACTTGTGTTTTAGCCTACTTGCAATTAGCAAACCTCAAAAAATTTTCCAAACAAATGGATATGCGATACTTTGTTCCAAATTAGGCAATCTAGTCTATACTTGTTTTACTGTGCGCATCACGTAGTAAAGATTAGCTAATTAATCGGAATAAGAATACATGTGTTTTCAAAAACAAGATATCATGTTTAGTAGTGGCCGATCTTTGATCGGGCGAACGGGGGTGCTCATAGCTGACCTTCCCCAATCGTACCTAAGTTCCCGAGCCGAGGCAACTTTGGTGATGACGGACACGTGGCCTTAGACAAACGAGTCAGGGTTTCCTAAATTCCCCCAAAATAAAATATTTAGGTGGCGACTCTGTATCTGGCAAAGCAGTCCATGTTTGGCACTTCTTTCTAAAAATCTGTTTTCAAAACGATTTGCCGAATTTGGACTCTTTGGTGATTCATCGATCTTGCATTGCACTCTGCGAGATTAGATACAGGACTATAATATTGAGTCCGAACTGTAGTGAGCCCAAATGAACAGAACGGGATTTTCCTCCCGGGACGTTCGGGGACGTCTACAGCAGTATTTACATCGGCGACTCCTTCTAGGTGTTTGTTGATGGGAGTTCAAACCGACAAGGAGTGAGGGTAGAGTAGTGCTAGTATCGCCAGATGGGCAGATATTGGAACAATTCATTCATTTAGGGTTTAAAGTCTCAAACAATGAAGCAGAGTATGAAGCACTGATTGCATGATTAAAATTGGCAGTAGTAATGGAAGCTGACGAGGTAATAGTCTTCTGTGACTCCCAACTTATCGTCAACTAGGCAACAAGCGAATACGCAGCCCGAGATGAAAGGATGTCGGCCTATGTAAAGGAGGTTTGTAGATTGGTAGTCTTATTCCAAAATTGCCGACTACAGCAGGTTAGCCGAGATGACAACAGCCATGCTGATGCTCTGGCCAACCTAGCTAGTGTAATGAAACCTGGAGAGGCAAGGATGATAATGGTGGACTACTTGTCAGGTCCAAGCATAGAACCACTGAACACAGAGCATGAAGCAATGCGTGTGGAGATGGGACCAAGTTGGATGGATGCAATAATAGTATTCCTTAAAGAGGGAAAACTGCCAAATGATCATAAAGAAGCACACAAGATCAGACTGAAGTCGGCAAGATTCAGTCTGACAGTAAAAGGACATCTCTACAGAAGATCTTTTACTGGACCTCTTTTGAGATGTGTACATCCTTTACAAGTTGAGGACTTCTTGTATGAGATACACAAAGGAGTATGTGGAAGCCACGCCGCGGGCAGGTCACTTGCTCATAGGGCCATTACTCAGGGGTATTGGTGGCCCTACATATAAAAAGATCCTGAAGCTTATGTTAAGAAGTGTGAAAAGTGCCAGAGGTTTGCACCTTTGATACATCAACCAGCAGCAGACTTAAACCCAGGGTCCAGCCCTTAGCCATTTGCCCAATGGGGCATGGATCTTGTTGGACAACTACCTCAAGTAACTGGACAACGGAAGTTCCTGCTAGTGGCAATAGATTACTTCACAAAGTGGGTTGAAGCTGAACCCCTTGCAAAGATTCGGGACATTGATGTAAAAAACTTCATATAGAAAAGCATCATCACCAGGTTTGGGATCCCAAGAGCAATAATAGCAGAAAATGGAACACAATTTGACAGTAAGCTAATCAAGAGCTTCTGTGCAAAGCATAAGATCAAGAATTATTACTCTACTCCAAGCTTTTCTCAGAGTAATGGTCAAGCAGAAGCATCCAATAAGGTCATCTTGGATGGGATCAAGAAGAGGCTGGAAGCAGCAAAGGGGAAGTGGGTGGATGAGTTGCCCAGTATACTCTGGGCATATCGGACTACACCGAGAAGATCAACTGGAGAGTCCCCATTTGTCATGGCTTATGGCACAAAAGCAGTTATTCCACTGCAGGTCGGCATCCTAGGGATCAGAACCCATGGAGTAGAAAATAGGACCAATGAGGCATTCTTGGCCGGAGATCTGGATCTGCTAGAAGAAAGAAGGGAGAAAATAGCAATTCAGCTGGGGACATACCAGCAGCAGCTTGCCAGGGCTTATAAGAGGAAGGTTAACCCACGAGAGTTCCAAGTTAGGGACCTCGTCCTAAAAAAGGTCGTCAGCAACAAGAAGGATCCCAGAGAGGGCAAGCTTGGCCCAAATTGGGAGGGACCTTATAGAGTCATTTCAGTCTTAGACAATGGTGCATATCGGCTTGAAGACAGTGAAGGCAAAGAGTTGCCAAGACCCTGGAATACTTGCAATTTGAAGTTTTTCTATCATTAGATTTTTTTTTTTTAAGTTTCTTGTTATTAGCCGAAGTAATAATAAAGTCTTAGCTTGATTTTTAAACTTGTGTAGCATGGCTGACCAATCACTTGGCGATGTTTCTGATTGAAACATGACGAATAACTTAAATTTATTATATGGCAGAGTTGAATTATACTTGCATATAATAGAGTTGAACTAAGTTGGCGATGTTTCTGATTGAAACATGATGAATAACTTAGACTTATTATATGGCAGAATTGAATTATACTTGCATATAATAGAGTTGAACTAAGTTGGTGATGTTTCTGATTGAAACATGACGAATAACTTAGACTTATTATATGGCAGAGTTGAATTATACTTGCATATAATAGAGTTGAACTAAGTTGGCGATGTTTCTGATTGAAACATGACGAATAACTTAGACTTATTATATGACAGAGTTTTCCGACTTGCATATAATAGAGTTGAACTAAATTGAATTAACCTGGACTTGCCATATCGGCAGAATCAGACACAGATTGAAACTATGTACATATCAGTTAGATTAACAAAGAGACCAAACTTGGTAACCTCGGCCAGCCTTTGTTTGAATCTGACCTCGGCGATGAAGTCAAAACCACGTGCTTAATGAGAACCCAAGTGGAACTTAAGTTCACATTAAGGGGTAGAGGGCTAGAAGAATGATGCTTGGGAGTTGGAATTTACAAGCTAAGGTTGGCTTAACACTTGTTGAAATTTTAAGAAAAATTTACAAGTTGAAGTTAAGTCGAGGTTATTTTAAAGGAAGGATGGTTTAACAGTTGTTGAAATTTTAAGAAAAATTTACAAGTTGAAGTTAAGACAAAGAAGTATCTGCACATTTGCCAAGATTACCATGTTGCCAAGACTTGGAAGATATTTGAAAATAGAAGTCTTGCTAAGTAAAAGTAAAGTGGTAGGTTTTATATAGCACTTATGAAAATATTTTTTACAATATTTTGAAGTGTCAGGATAAGGCCAAGATAAACAGTCAGTAAGTATATCCGAGGTATTTTTCCCCGAAGAGATTACACAGCTAAGGTATATTTTGAAGACATGCAAAATATTCTAAGTATGAAAGCATACAAGATAGTAAAGAAAAGACAAGCATTCAAACACTTAATAAAAACAAGGGGAAGCTGTACTTGCATTAAAAAGGAAAAAAGGGCACTTTGGCCTACAAAAAGACTACTTGTTTTGATCACAAAAGTGGCACATCGGCCAACTATGAAAACTGAAAACATTGTTCAGAAAATTAGTAAGTACAAAGGAAAATGTCTATAATCAAGACTTCTTGGCGTCGGCGACGGACTATGTCTTAGCCCCAGAAGATAGCTGGGAAGACTTCTTGGCAACCTTCTCAAGCTCGAGCTCAGCGTCGATCTCTTGTAGAGTTTGATCGAGGCTTTTCTCGGCGATTGATAATGTCATCCTTTGGTATTATTTCAACAGAAAGAGATCCATATTTCTAAGTTCCATGCAATTTACCATACATGCATATAGAATTTCACAATAAGCATTCTAAGACACAAAATAGAGGACTGGAAAAATACCAGAATCATGTACGAGGGTTTGCAAGTATTGGCGCACTCGAAAATAATTTAATCATGTACTTCTAGGGCCTGGTATTACACTTTGGAAAAATACCGGAATCATATCTGAGGTCGAGAATTATTACTTTAGGTACTTTAGATCTTTTGATCCCCACCTAGTGATCTTGTTCTTGATGGATGAGACCGAGTCAAGTTGTGGCACATCTAGGCCGTGTGTGGCACATCTAGCAGTGTTATCCTTCTTTATCCTTATCATTAGACCCTTTTGCCGGGAGTTTATGTATTATAACCCGAGATCCTCGGCCAACAGAGTTTTGTCACCTTGCTTGTTGTATACACTTTGTCATGCTCTTGTCTTCTCAGCCCACCTTTTTGAAGAGAGCCAACCAAAAAAAGAGAGGATTGCTTAAGAGAGAAATAGCTATTTGTCAGAGAAAACATGTCATCCTTGCTTTTTAGAGAGCCTCTTGTAGAAGAGAGGTTTCAGAAGAGGTTCTGGTTTGTAGAGTGGAGAGAGAGCTAAGTTCCAAGCTTGATCTTCACACCGTTGGGGATCCACAGAGTTTTGATCCGTGTTGAGGTTAGACCTTAATTCTTATTGTTTATTTGCATGATTTAGCATCACATTGCATGATTGAAGCCATTCAAGGAGTTTATGCAGTTTTGGTTTTAAGTTTTGCTTGTTGAGAAGAGAAATCTATGTTCATGTGTTCTTGGAAGAAAATGTTTTTGATCCAAATATAAAGAAAGTTTGTTTTTAAGATACTTTCAAGATCTTCAAGCACGGGTACCAAGGTCCATGTTTTGAACTCATAGCATAAAATCTAGCAATGTTATGAGTTACATCATGTTTGTTATGTGTTCTTCATGCATTCTCATGTTGTTCAGTTATCAAGATAGAGGAAACCTGATTTCAGATTCTCACCTTTCCCTTGTGTATGGTCATCATTACTCTTGCCTAGGGATTCACACTTAGGATCGAGATCTCACCTTGGCCTACCTTGCATCACTTGCACCATTAGGTCTGCTCTTTTTGTATGAACACCCTAAGAAAATTGCTCGCAGCCGCTTGAAGCCTTGGTGAATCACACCCCTGCCAAGCTGTGTGGGACCTCAAGATTCAAAGATGTTTTTTTCCTCGAGATGAAAAAAAATGTTTTTAACTTCCAAAGATGTTTTGCTTGACTTGACCTAGTTCTCAAAAAAAATGCTGCGATCATTTGCACTCATGAAAAATGCCGTGTTTTAAGAATGCACTCATTTAAGAATGCATTTCTATACCCGCCTGAGCACCCCTTCTAAGCACATTCTTGAGAGCATGTGTATTGTAGGACTTGGACTTTGGTTACTCCTTGACTTTTATATGTCCCAAGTGGCTATAAAGCTATGTTATAAAGTTTTGATAAAGCTTTGCTTCGTTTTGTAAAAGTGTTTGATCAAGCATGAATGATTATCCCTAGTTTTGTATCAAGTATTATCTTGTTTTGATGACATTCTTGGAAAAGTCCTTAGTGCCAGGGGACTATAATGCAACTGCACCCTTGTTTTGAAAGTCCTTAGTACCAGGGGACTATAATGCAATTGCACCCTTATTTTGAAAGTCCTTAGTGCCAGGGGACTATAATGCAACTGCACCCTTTGTTTTGCCACTGATGGTTTTCTGCGTGGGTTTGTTTGTCCGGAATGTCATCCTTTGGTATTATGTAGATGTTATTAACATCCAAGAAGCTTTGAAAGATTTGATAGATAAACTTGGTTCATTCCTTTGTTTTGTAAAGTTATGATATGTATTGTTTTGGAAAAGATCTCGGATATCATTCATTTAACCCTTTATTACTTATACCATTCACTAAGTATCCAAGCTCACCCTCTCTTTATATATATATATATATATATGTATATGTATATGTAGGTGTCGAGAAAGAAGGCGGTGACGCCTAGATGATTACTTGTAAGATGTTTTGGATTCACATTTTGTAGCATCTTGGAGATTATGCTTCTTAGCTTTGTAATTTATTTCTTTTGTATATGTTGGCTTGAGAAACCTTTTGATCAAGATGTATTATGTACTTTATTTTATTTGTATCCAAGTTGTAAGACCATGTTAAGATGTATGTCATTTCATTTCATTTAATCTATGCACAGCTCTTATGGACTAATTAGATTGAAATTTATTACTTTCGCACATGTAAGCCCCATATGTATACTCTGATTATGTGTGAATCCTTGTAAGTTGGCCTTTGGTAATCTCGGATTATTGGCCATCACGGCACCATTCTACTAGGGGCGGAATGGGGTCAATGATCTTTTCTTTCGCTCTTTTTGGCCAGTTTAGCTTAAGCCCCGGCGGCTCTCTTCTTCTCTTCGACCTCATCTTTGGCTGCTTCTTGTGATCTTGGCTTGATCTCTCTTCATCTTCTTAGCCTTGTTTATGGTCTTGAGCAAACCAAAAGCTCTTCCGTTAGTGAGTCAACTCCTTCTTAATTTCCTTCGCGAAAGGACGATGGACTGGATTGCCTAGAAAAAAGAAAACAGAGAACAAAAAGTAAGAAAACTCGAGTATGGAAAAACAAAGAACGAAAAGTACCAAGTGTTAAGGGCTGACTTGTACGGAGTGTTACAACTACAGAGTGAAATTTTCTTATTCACTGACCTCAGCGTTGCGTTCGAGGTCCTTTGGAAAGAGCAAGGCAGTGGAGAGGGTGACGCCGACTTTAATGTCAATCGCGCTATCGCTGACCCTGATTGGCTTGTCCTCAGTAGTGATTGAAGGGGCCCAAGGGGCATCAGATTTCATGAACCTCAAGGCCATGGCTGATTGTGACCTCGGTCTCTTTGACTGGGTTGATTCAGAGGGAGCAGCCTCGGCAGGCCTCTTTTCGGCGGCAGAGGCACTTTTCTTTGCCTCGGCTATCTTGGATATCGGCAAGGTATCCTCAGAGTCAATCTGAGTTATTGTTGCCTTAGCTTGGGCTTTCTTCAGTCTTTTTGGCTTTGGCTTTGGCTTTGGCTTTGGCTTTGGCTGAGACTGGAATGGCGAAGGTTGTACGGTGATAGAGTCGGGGATGTCAGCTAAAAGGTCATCTGCTACAACCTTCTTACAACCTATCTCGACGGCGGCTACAGATCGAAGTCGACGTTTGTGTTGAGAATGTGGGATTAGTTGTGGAGTTGAGGTTGATGGCTGTTTTGCTGGATCAGAGGTTGATCCCTGATCTAGCCGAGGTGATGAAGTTGTAAGAGGAGTTGTGGCAGAAAGAGAAGACTTGCTCTTCTTTGGGACGTCAGGTAGAATGGACTTGTAGGTTGGGATGTAGTTGAAGCCAGAGCGTGTTTTTTTTGGTCAATGGCACTCCAACAACTTCTTGAAGTCCTTGCTTGGGTAAAATGTTTTGTGGAAGTCCTTTGGTGGCTGAGGAAGAACTGCAAGACAAAACAAACAGAGGTTATAGCATACGAAAATATCAAGGTAAGAAAGACTCGAAAGCAAGTAAAAATGACGCTAGGATCTTACTATCTCCCTCTTTGAAAATTGTTCGGCTTAGGGGATAGAGGTGAAGGTCATCATCTGGTTGGAACTCCTAGTTGCCCGAGACGATGAAGTAATCGTCTCCAGCACCCTTGTTCGAGTCTGGGAGGTCGGCAACAAGTTTGTATTCCGTGGATCTCAGCTTAAGGTAGTAGATATAGCATTTTTTTGACTTCAGGCCGCACATTGTGTAGCAGTATTGGATGTCGGCAAGGGTAACCCTAGCATTCTCTTTTTTGGCTAAGGCAATTATACCATTGATAACTCGGTAGGAGTTAATGGCAAGTTACATTGGGTTCAATTCGTAGTAGTGTAAGACTTCTCGGAAAAGGTGTCAAGAGGGAGCCTAAGTCCACACTCAATGAAGGCTACAACGGGAAAAGGCATATAGTCCTTCCCCGGCATAATGGAGTCATTCTCTCCTGCCAACCTAAGGTGAACAACGGCAGGGATGGCAAACTCCTACCTAAAGTATGCTAACTTAGTTGGAGTGTCTACCTTCCACCTGAACATACCTATGACGTCGGCTAAAGTGGGGGAGGTGTTGGATTTTGAAAGGAAGTGATTTGATAGGGTTTAAAGGACCTCGGCTAAAACCTAAACGTTTGCTAAGGCAAATTTTTCTCAAGATCAAAAGGGGTTTTAGGTTTGGTTTTCCTAAAGATCAAGTTTCTAGAACAAAATCCCAAGCCTAAGAATCTGGAAAAAGGCACAGAAAATAGAGACAAGAATATGATTCAAACTCAAGAAGACAAACAAGAAATCAAAGAACATTGAACAAATTTGTGCAGGTGTGCAAGGCCAAGAACAGTGGCAAAGTTGAGCGAATGTGTGTGCAATTTGTACATAAAGGTTAAGAATCAAGAACAAGACAAGCACACAAATTGCAAAACAGGACATGCTCAAAACATACGAATGACAAAGTTTGAAGCACAGATAAAGATTGAAAAACATGAGGACATTCACCATGGCAATAGACAAAAACAACGGAGTTTGAAACTAAAGTGGGGGGAAATTGTAACTCACCGAAGAAAATGGAGCCGGTGTGAGGTACGCTGGAGTTGAACGCAGGTGGTACGAGTGGCAGAACGTCGAAAGCCTCGCCGGAAGGGAAAGATGTAGTAGTTGCAGAAAGCTTCAAGAACGAAAATGGAGGATTTGGGAGATGGATGTTAGAGAGAGAGAGAGTTTGAAGAAGAGGAAGATGCAAAAGTGAAACGGCGAAGAGAGATGGAAGTATTTTTGTCAAAACATGAAAAGGCGGCAAATCGCAATTAGTGTGCCTAGAACGACGTGCTTGTCAGACGGCGCACATAAGTGCGATGTGACTTAATGGCGCGTGTCAGGTATGATTCAATGGGGAAGAGACGCGTGGCAAAAACGGTTGAAATACTGTGCGTGACAGCTCATACGCGTATTGAAACTCTTGGAGTTCTTAATTTAATGGAGTAGGACCTCGGCTAGGAGGACGATCTCGGCTGAGAAACTTAAACAAACTTGGTTATTGGTTCTAAAGCATTGATAAAAACAGACCAAGTCTTGGTCGTATTTAGTCGACGAATGATGACCTCGGTAATGAAGGACAAAGCGAGCTTAGTCGACGTGCTAAATGGAAGAAACGATATAGGTTCCATCACCTCAGGATGCCGAGGTAATAGGACCAAGGGGGCAGTTGTGGGGACATAATTTTTGAATGACAACACGCGACCGAGGTGGCACCGAAGTGCTAGCCGAGGTGCCACGTGTTCTGTTCATGACGCCGAGATAATCTTGGATAAGCCGAGGTTATCTGTGAAGATACCAAAATCCAGGATAAGCGGATAAGGGACAAGAGTCCTAGAATGAGAGAGAACTTCAGTTTGAACAAAGATAAGACTCTTAAAGAGTTTATCCCAATCTAACTAGGAGTCTAGAATTAGTATTGAACCAGAGTCCATTGAAGCTAGGCTTCTATTAGGATTGGGTCAGTGTTGGCTATAAAAGAGAGACACGCTCATGGGTCTAAGGTACGCTTTTTGTATTTTGAATAGTGAGTTAAGCACTTTTGCTATCTTTGAGAGATAACTGACTTAATCGTCAGAGTGCCCCCGGGTGGACGAACCACCGTTGGAATCTTATCTTTCTGTGACAGGTCGTTCGGGCTTCATCTATTCTGCCAGTGTTCTCTAGCTGAGTACCTGTTTGGCAGTGTGGTCATAAATTGACACATACAGTTAGGATCATACATTATTCTAACTCTGTCATCTTTTTTGGCTTGGAGTATGATGTGAGCTTTTGTTTGTTTTAGTATATTGCATTGTATGTTAGTGATGTCATGTCTAGCATGCTTGCCATGAGGCTAAATGCTAAATTGATAAACTGCTTGAATGCCTGTGGATGAAGGCTAATTGTTTGAATTGGAATAATTTGAGTAAATGTTCATATGTAATCACTTTTTTAAATGGTACATATTCAAAACAATTTTCAAAACAAATATGAAATCAAATGTTTCAATTTTTGCAAATTAGACTATACTTGTGTGCGCGGACATAGTAAGTTAGCTTAATAAATCGGAACAAGAGCATATAATGTAACTAAGATTCACATCAAGATTAGTAGAAGCCAATCTTTGATCAAATGAGCAGGGGTGCTCAATTCATGATCTTCCCCACTCGTACCTAAGTTCCCGAACCGAGACAATATTGATAATGATAGACACGTGACTTTTGGCACGAGTCATAGGTTTCCTAAATTTCCCAAAAACATTAGGTGGCGACTTTGTATCTGGTAAAGTAGTCCATTTTTGGCAATTTGATTCAAAATCAATTTTTCAAAAAGATTTGTTGAATTTGAACTCTTTGGTTTTTATCTATTTCATATTGCACTTGTGAGATCAGATTCAGAACTACAAGAGTCCGATACTGTAGGACTTAGTCGTCTTCTGAAAGGAGGCATGAAAAGTCGAGCTACACTCGGCCTCTATTTTTCTCTGTGTTAAAACAAAATTTTCTCTGTATTTATATGTTTTTCTTCATATTTTTATGTTTGTCACTCTGTACGAAAGTTAGAGAAATTTTATTGTGATGTAACAATGAACACAGTAAAATTTCATGTTTTTTTTTTTTTTCCAAATTTCATATTACTTATGAATTTTATTTGGAAGCTCTTATCAATAAGATTTTAAAAATATAAATTTTACCAAAAATAAAAATGTAAATAAAAGGTTATTAAATTTTAAAATTTTGAAATAATTTAAATCATGTAAAAGGTAACTAACTATGGGGACTATTCTTATCCAAAATTATTAACTATAGTTTATTTTCGATATGACTTATAAGTTGACTTTTTTACTTATTACGAAAAGACATGTAAAAAAAAAAAAAGATGATATGATAGAAATAAGCTAATGAGCAACTTATTTATTGTGTCCCCAAAAGAGCTCATATATTTGTTGGAGGACCTACTCTACTACTAAAAAACTTGTTTGTCCTTATTCTTTTAAAGTAATATTAGTAGAGATCTTAAACTAAAAACCCCATACATTTTGGTTGTGCTTGGTTCAGTTTTAAAATCAATCTTGGAAGATAATTTTGTGAAAAGAGTTTGAAAATTCAAAACTTGTTTGGTTATGAATTTTCAAACTAGTTTTGAGTTGTATGTTTCAAAAATAGCTTTTAGAAATTTGAAAATTCAAAACTTACTTGATTATGAGTTTTCAAAATTAGTTTTTGAGTTTTTTTTGAGTCTTGTATATTTTATCTTGTAATCAAAACTTTTTTGTAATATTATAGTCAAATTTGTTTATTTCTTTCATATATCTAATCTAATTTCTTTTTTAGATGCATCTAATCTAATCTATAGGACAAAGTTTCACTCCATATTTTTTATTTTGTATGAACGTTTTAAAATTTTTAACATTTCTTTTCTGATTTTATATTCATTCAATTTACATACATTTAAAATTTTTATCATTTAAATGTAGTTTTTTTTTATTATAAAACTACCGAATAATGAGAAATATACACACACCAAATAAAAAAATAAAAAAATTGAGCCTATTTAAAAATTAATACAATTTTAATATTTTATGTATTTATTAAATTTATTTTTGAATTATTTCATATTTTGTTTACTATTTAAATATATCTAGATCATATACATCTAAAACATAAAAAATTATTTGGCTAATACTGAAAACCAAACAAAATCAATTTTGTGAAAATGGTAAACCAAACACATTTTGAGTTTTAGGATTTGAATGTTTTCAAATATAACGACTCTAGTTTTGACCTGACCCTTATTGTAATTTGGATACAGGTTTCTTGGTTTTGTACTATTGAACATGTCTTGCTCATCTTCTTTTTCCTTAAACTTGACTATGAGATTGTTGTGGTTGTGTTTGGAATATGTTGGTTGTTCGGTTTCCCAACTCTTGTTGCCTAGAATTTTGCACTTCTTGTGCTCAAGCGAGCTTGGCAAACTCTTAGTCCTTTTGCAGATCTGCAAAACTACTAGGAGAGTGTATTCTACGCTCGAGCAGCATTTCCTACGCTCGAGCTGATGTGCACTCGAGCGGCCATTCTTGCGCTCAGGCGATGTTCTTCTGTCTGCAAAACTACTAGATGTGTGTATTCTGCGCTCGAGTGGTCATTTCTTGCGCTTGAGTGGAACAACTTATTGTGTCTGATGCTTAAGCGTCAACTTTTGCGCTCGAACTGATTGTGCGTATATCAGTTCGCAACAGCACCTTTTTACATCACTTTTTCATATCTTTTTCCACCAAAGCCCTAGATCAAGACTCTCTCTCCGAAACTTATCTTCTCTCTACATTTTCACCTAGATCTAGTGATCGCCCTACCCATGTGCCTTTGTTAAAAATGTAGTGCGTCTTAAGAGCTCTCTTTTGATCCGATTAAAGCTTGGTTTCAGCATCTTTGAAGTTTCTCCATCTCTCCCTTTGGTCTTCTAAGCTTGAGGTAGGGACTCTCTACACTTTCTATGAGTTTTAATTTGGCTATTCCTTAATGTGTGAGAAATATTGGGTTTTGAGGTGATTTCAACAAACCTAGGGTTTGTGGTTTAAATTCCAAAGAGGGGTTTTAAAAATGATGTCTTGAAAAGGATCATGGGAATGAATATGAACTTGTGTTGTGTTAAAATATATGATTTGCTGGTTGGGATGAGATTTGGAATGAAATAAAGTTTGGCCCTAAAATGTTCAAGTAATTATTTTGCATAAATAATAAAATTGGAAATGGAAATATAAAATTAGATGAATGTTTATATAAATGGTGAAGTTGGTTGTGTATCATCTCCCACTTATGGAAATTTGAATAATTTATCTATTTTAAAGATTGTACATCTGTTTATAAATTTATGTTTTGGGCTATCGCTGGAGGATACTATGATTGTTGTAGAAATTGCATGAGGATTCGGTGAATTGAAACTAATTTCTTATTGATTGTCATTGAATATGACCGTGTTTAATACATTGAATATGTATGATATTTGGGAGGGGAAAAGGAATTTACTCCATATTTGGGAGGAGAAAGGGGATGGACTCCATTAAATTAAGTTGGCCTGTACGTCCAAGATGAATGTCCCAAAAACATTGTGTATATATGAGTGCTGATTCTCACGGATGAAATTTTCGTAAAATGGCAAATTTAAGTGTTTGTATGTAAGAAAACCACTGAGTTATAATCTCAGTTGGGTTGTTTGGATAACAATAGGTATGACTCATGAATTAAGGAGATATGAAATGACGTGAAACGAATTGATATATAATGGATTGATTGGAATGTATAATACTTAACATAATATGGTTTTGGAAAAATAGTTGTAAATGATTTTATTGTTGAGTATCGGTTATGTGCATCATGTTTATAACCTAATTAAAATTTATATATTGTGCTAGATTATTTCTACTGGGTTTTGACTCACCCTATTTGGGAAAAACCATTTTCAGGTGCCGGTAATATGCCTCTGCCAAGGCAGTAGCTTGGGAGGATTGTGGAGTTGAGAGCTTACTTTCAAATATTTTGTATTTGTTTTTGTACAAGCCTAGGGCTTTATTTTGTATTGAGTTTTCTGACTCATTTTGTTGTAACCAAGTATCATCTTAGAAAGTTGTAAGCCCGTAGGGTATATATTTCGTTGATCATTTAGTTTGGTGCCACATGTTAAAGATTCAGGATAAAGTTTATAAATGTGTAATGCATGTACCCCTTTTGTAAATGGACTCTGATTAATGAAAGTCTAATACTCTGTTTATATCATTTTGTATTAGTATTTACTGTTGAATTATTGTATTATTTTTGGGGTGTTACATCAAAAATCTTGAACTAAACAAGTTTTGAATTTTAAATTTTGGAATGAGTTTTTAAAAACCCTAAACTAAATGGGTTTTTGGTTTTGAATTTTGAAAAATTAATCAAAAATTTAAACAATGCACCATTTTTTCCTTTAATTTTACTTAAGTCAAATTCTTATTTTTTTTAATTATAATTTCTACCTAATTTGTTTTAATAATTTTGAAAATTTTGAAACTAAATTAATGGATTGTTTTAGAAGTGCTAGATTAGTATATTTTTGACTTTTTGTAATAAAAAAAATATAAAATGTGAGTTAGAATTGAAATAATATAGTAGAGAGATGATGTTATCTAAATAAAATGATTGTGGCCCAAGTAAAAAAATGTGCTAAAATAATATGTACTGTTTTATCACATACCAAACAAATCTTACCCAGAGATTGTTTAAGAAGTTAGATGTTAGTACACTTTTTTATTTTTTTATATCACCTCTTTATTTTTTTATATATTTTTTTATAAAAAAATATAAAAAAAATATAGTACTTATTTAGGTCAAGTTTGACAATTCAAAAATAATTCATCTTTTTATCTTTTTTTCATCACATCACTTCTCTACTTTTCTGCACATCTTTTTATAAAAAGACAAAAACTACACTTATTTAGATCATTCTATTTCAAAACAACCTCTACTTATCAAGCCACCAGTACTTAAAAAGAAGTCTATTGATCGTAATTTACTTTTATAGGTAAATTATAAATACATATTTTAAAATTTGATTAAAATACAAATTACCTATGTATTTTGAAAATTACATATTTCTGAGATTTTTAGGGTTGGTTTGGGATATCCTAAAAAAGTGTACTTTTTAACTTATTGGTGAGTTTGGATTGGGTTTGGGTTGGGTTTGATATGATGTGTTAGAGAGGTGATGTGATTTAAATAAGATGATGTGACTTAAATAAGATAGTAATTTTTTGACTTTTTGACTTATTTAGTACATGCCAAACTAGCCCTTAATTTCATAACAAATCGTCCATTTTATAAATTAAAAATATATTTTAATTAAAAATTCTGTTAATTGACTTGATAATTCTTGTATAGGAGAATGATTATAAATTTTATTTTTTTAATTAATTCTATTAAATAAAAAATTATAATAAAAAAATATTTATTATTTTTTAAATTATAAAAAATAATTTATATTTTAAACAAATTTAGTAAGTATATTTATAAACAAATTTAGTAAGTATATTTATAATTTATCTTACTTTCATTTTTATTTTTGTAAGAATAGAAAAGAACAGGTACAAAGTCATCGCCATCATCAGAACTCTGGAAACTTCCACACCCTTCTCGTTGTCTCTAGTTTCTAAGCAGATCTGTCACCCTCTCTCTACTCCAACCACTATAATTAAACCAATTCCAACACCAATCAACAATCTACTTGTCCAACAAACACAAGCACAAACCGAGCGTTATATACAGAGAAAGTTTTAGCAGTAGCAGAACAAGGAAGAAAGAAGAGCGGCATATACACAGTTTTAGTTTTAGCAGTAGCAGAAAAAGGAAGAAAGAAGAAGAAAAAAAAGAAAAGGAGATTACAGGAGAGATGGGTGTAGATTATTACAAGATATTACAGGTAGATAAGTCTGCAAAAGATGATGATTTGAAGAAAGCTTATAGAAAGCTTGCTATGAAGTGGCACCCTGATAAGAACCCCAACAATAAGAAAGAAGCTGAGGCCAAATTCAAACAGATCTCTGAAGCCTATGAGGTATCTCTCTCTCTCTCTCTCTCTATATATATATGCTTATTATATCAGTTGATACATTCAGTGCCTCAATTAATTGTTATTTATGAGAATTCTTAATGGGGAAATTACCTATAAGTTGTATTATCAAAAAATTATTACAGAATGATGAAAAAGTTTGTAACTTCAATGATTATTATGTATAAAATTTATCACTTTATCTGTATTTTTTTTTTAAAAGGTTTACCCTGAATTGAAATTCCCCCATTCTTAATTAATCCCCCAAAGATGAGACCTTTTTTACAATCTTTGTGAACCCATTATCTTCGATTTTGGATTATAGCAAAGGCTGTAAAGATTGTTTAAATTTGATTTGGTAATTTAAAGAATTTCGAAATAAGTATTTGTTTGATCTCAAACCAATTCAGTCGAGTTGAAGTATATTGATTTCTTTGTAGTGTAGTGTATGAGTTTATTAAACACGTTTTGTGTTGATATTAAACAAATTTTAATTGAGTATTTTTTATTTTTTTATAATGCTTAAGTTGAGTAATGGATTGAATTTAACTTGTTACTGGTTGATCTCAAAAGTACTTTCGATAAACACGAATAAGTACTGCTGATAAGTTGGAGTAGCAAGGACTTTTTGGGATTACCCATTTTGTAATATTGGGTCTATTAATCCTCATATTTGATCTATTAGGTTTCACAATGTATAGCCTGATCTTTGCTGATTTTTCACTTTTTAAAATTTGATTCTCATCTTGGACATGTTTGTTAATGTGTGTGATTGAAGAATAGAAATTATGTTACAAATTTGATATTGATTTTGCATTGCTTTAGGTTCTAAGTGATCCACAAAAGAGAGCAATATATGATCAGTATGGTGAAGAAGGTCTCAAAGGGCAAGTGCCACCACCCGATGCCGGGGGACCCGGTGGTCACGGCGGCGCAACATTCTTCCAAACGGGAGACGGTCCAACAGTGTTCGGATTCAATCCCCGAAACGCAAATGACATTTTTGCCGAGTTTTTCGGGAATTCCAGCCCATTTGGAGGAATGGGAGGTCTTGGTGGCATGAGGGGAGGTTCAAGGTTTGGTGGTGGTGGTGGTGGTGGTGGAATGTTTGGAGATGACATTTTTACTTCATTTGGGGATGGCAGAGCGATGAGTTCCGCCCCTCGGAAGGCTGCTCCAATTGAAAGGACATTGCCTTGTAGTCTTGAAGAACTATATAAGGGGACAACAAAGAAGATGAAAATTTCAAGGGCAATTGCAGATGCCAGTGGGTAAGTAGTTGTGTTCATCATTGTGACTTTTTTTTTTCCCTCTATGTTTGGTGTTAACTGATTTGCTTTTAATCATTTAAGTGCTGTTGATTCAATTACCGGATTTAACTATTTTAAGGAAGGAACAACTTTGATAATCACTCAAGTTATTTAGTATATTTTTGGAACTGCTTATTTGAATAGGTTTACTATTATTTGCTTTTTATACTGTCAATAAGTTTCGGGTTCTGCTTCTGTTCACGGCCCATTTTTTGTTATGAGATCAAGAATATTTCGTGTGGGCAAAGTAAATAAATAACAATTAAAAGTAAAGGGGAAAAGAAGGAAAAAAAAAAAAACAGAAAAGAAACCTGATTGACTTTGTAGTTACTGTCATATTTATGCTGTATTACTGGTTAAGTATGTTTTAAAGTATTCATAATAAGAAATTGTTGGAAAAGAATGTCACAATTCCTCTTTTCGGTTAATCCGAGGGGGAGGGGAAATCAAACCCATGTATGTGACCTCCCAATAAGGTACACGGTTCTGGCTATTAGGCTAACCCTAGTGGTTTGATTTCTGAAATGAATGCCGAAATTCCATGAAATCCACCATCTTCTTAGAAGAAAATTTTACTCTGTTTTAGAAATTGTAGATTTTGCATACACCATGAGAAAGATTAAGAAGTTTTTTGTATGATGCAATGGCAATGTAACCTAAGATTCCATGTGATGAAGGGGTCTAAGCTTAACACATGACCTAAGTTAGGATATTGAAACTTAGATTAAGAATTTTATGGTTGTTCATACCTAAGAGATGAATGCATAATGTGTTGCTTATATAGGCACATAGTGGATCTAGATATATGTTTATGTTCATGAGTAGTCTTAACATTCTAGATTTCTTGAGTTTATTTGGCTCTAGTAATGCTGCTGTGTGGGTTGCAAATCAAATCTACTAGTAATGCTATTGGTACGAAGTATATTATGCATGTCATGGTTGTAATTTATGTGGTGACACCGTGACGGTATGTTGATTCCTTAAGCAGCTTTTCTATATATGTAGGTTGTGGCTTACATTCCATAGATGTATGTGCTTGATCAAGCCCATTAGGCTTTGTTTTGTATGTTGTTTCACTTTTGATTAACAGTCAGCTTCTTGGTTTGGGTTTTTTCTACCTCTAATTATGCTGACATAATCTATACTTTTGCACAGGCAGACCTTGCCAGTGGAGGAGATTTTAACCATTAACATCAAACCCGGCTGGAAAAAGGGCACAAAAATCACCTTCCCAGAGAAAGGAAACGAACAACCAAATGTCATTCCGGCTGACCTGGTCTTCATAATTGACGAGAAACCACACAGTATATTCACGAGAGAAGGCAACGATCTCGTTGTCACTCAGAAAATATCACTTGCTGAAGCATTAACAGGCTACACGGTTCATCTTACAACCCTCGATGGCAGAAACCTGACCGTCCCAATCAACAATGTGATTCATCCAAATTACGAAGAGGTTGTTCCAAAAGAAGGGATGCCAATACCAAAACAGCCGTCGAAGAGAGGCAATCTCCGAATCAAGTTCAACATCAAGTTTCCGACAAGGATGACAGCCGAGCAAAAGTCTGGAATCAAGAAATTATTGGCACCGTGATGTAGATTATGCCCCACCCTTGTGCATACCTTTGTTGCCCCTTAATTTTCTCCAGAATGGTTTAGATTCGTATTGCTTATACGTGTGATAGAGCATTATGTTGTCATACAATTTAATAAAAATGTAACTAGTTGTTGGTTAGCCAAGAAAAAAGGATGAATAAACCAATTTTGGCTGCCCCACTCAATTCTGCTAGAATGAATGATGAGAAACTTTGTGAAAGGTTTGGGATATTTGAGGAGTTAAAAAGGTAAGAAATGAGCAAATTAGTTCATTTAAACGAAATTATTCAGTTCTTGTTATACTATTCCAATTTTGCTTGCTTTTTTTTTTTTTTTTTTTTTTGGGGGGGGGGGGGGGCCTCGTTTGCTGAGGTGGTGTTTTGTAACATTTATGTTTTTTTTTTAAAAATAAATAAAAACTAGTTAGATTTCACGTGCTCTGTGCTTGAGTCACCATAATATATAGTATTATTCAGGTATTTTTAAATATTTTTAACATTGTAGTATCAATTTACAAATAAACCTAATTAGATATTAAAAACTTGAGTTTGTAAGCATTAAATTTAAATTAGGTATCATCTCTATATAAGAAAAAAAAAATTGCAAATTAGAGAATCATATAGTAGATTGTCTTGTTTGATAGATGGCTTAATAATTAAAATATGTAATTTTGTTTGAGCATTGTTGTTTATTAGTTACTTGTTTGAGTGATTAGGTTGAATGGATATAATCAAAACAATTGCTATTTATTAGTTGTTTGTTTGAGTGATTAGGTTGAATGGATATAATCAAAACAATTGCTAATTTCTTCGTTGTGTTAAACATCCAATTTTTTTTTTAAAAAAAAGCTCAATTAGTACACATATTAATGTGCATTTGAAAAGAAAAAAATTAAGTACCATACTTAACCATTTAATCACCCAAAAAAACATTAGAATTAAATAAATCTAGTCCATGGATATTCACCTTACATATGTTTGATTTGATTTTTTAAAATTTATTTCAATTTTTTTAAACTAAAAATTAATTTGATGAAATAAATAAAAAATCAAAAATATTTATCACTTTCATAAAATTTTATCTTTTTGGAGATCAAATTTTTTTTTAATATTTATTTTATCAAATTAATTTCAATTTTTTCAATAAAATTTTTGATTTTTTTTTTTTTAAAAACAAGCCAAACTACCCCTCATTTTTTACAAAATATTTCAATTAAAAATCAAGTATCTAGACAAATTTGCAACAAACAATAGTAATTTTGGTAGAAAGACATAGTAGTTTTTAGTTGATTGAGCCAATATGTATACTCAACATAGATGGTTAAATTTTAAAAAATATATTATTTTAAAAATAATTTTTTGGAGAGAGCTTAGAAAATTTGAAAATTTGTTTAGTTATATATTTTAAAAATAGTTTTGAAGTTTTGAAGTTTTGAAATTTTGGATGATTTGATATTTTTTGTTATTGAATAGATGAGTGTAAGAAAAAAAATGTTTGAAAAAGAGAAAAGAGAGAGAAAAATTAAGTGATTGATTAATGTGTAGTAAAAAAAAAAAAGAAGTGATTTTAAATTTCTCTAAAATTTTCAACCAAACATACCCATTATTTCTCAGATGAATATATTTACAAACACAACCATACTCAACTACTATAAAAACAGCATGAAACAAACAAATCAAAGACAGTCTTAGACATAAGGCAGTCAATTATTGTTTGATTGTTAACTAGCCTTGTCTTCACCTAAGTCTCTTCTTCAACTTCATGGTCATTAGGAATGGAGTTAATCACAAGTAATTTTTTTGCTCACCCGAACAATAGTGAACACTGTTTGAAAGAGGAAATCAAAATTAAACATTGTTGTTCAAACTTTGACTGACAATGATATGGCGTAATAGATGTCAACTTTTAATTTATTACACATTTAATAATAAAATGTCAAACTCTTGCTATATCATTATACAAAATTGTAGATCTCTAACATTTTTAAAAAATTATTATTTATTATAGGAACAAAAATGCTATAAATCTAAACTTATGGACTCATAATTTGTCCATCAATTTTTTTTTTTTTTTTTTATGAGTAAATTCTTGGTTTATAAGTATCGTGTTATATGAAATATTTTGTAAAAAAAACCGAGGTGACCATTGCTATGCCAAGGCCACGTGACTTGATATGTAACAAAGCCATACATCATCATTTCCATACCAAATGGCTCACCACAATGGTTGATTTGTCCCCCTAAAAATAATCCCCCTAATCCCCCTAATTTCTTCTTTTTTTTTTTTTTTTTTTTTGTTGTAATATTAATTTGCATAAATGATATTTTTGATAATTAGAGCGTATGGCCCACCACAATGGTAGGTTGTAATATTAATTTGCAGAAATGATATTTTTGATAATTAGAGCGTAAGACTCAGCTTAATGTTTTGCCACTTTTATATATGCTAGTTGGCCCCTTACATTCGCATGTGGAGGTCTTGTAACTAAAGGCAGAATTTAAAATTATATTGGTGGAATGAGAGTATGTGTATGAAAAATATTGAATTAATTTGAATACATTAATAATTGAGCCTAATTTCTTCTATAAACATTGAGAAAAAATTATTTTAATAGAAAAATAAATTAATCTAGTAAGTATTTTTTTTTTTCAAAATATATATAACATTTAATTTTTAAAATTAAAAAAAATGACATATACCTCTTGTATTAATGAAATACTTGATAAAATTGATATATTTAGAGTAGTTTATTTGATGGGCATGTTATTATTATTTTAAAATTTTATGATAAGTTAAATTTTTTTGAAAATGTTACATGATTTTTCTCATGAATAGATTATGTAAAACCATAATTCCAAATTAAACCGAATCGTATTTAAATAATTTGGTTCAGATTGGTTTCATAATTTTAATAGGTTGGTTTGATTTTAATTTTTTTAGGACCGCAACCAATAAATTAATCTTGATTTCACCCCTCGTTATGAGTTCTGTCGGCTCTCCTCCATCAACAAAAACAAAGGCTTATTTGGCAATACGGTTAAAAGCCAATTTTTTTATTTTTTGACTTTTTTAGGTCATATTATCTTTCTACTTTTTTACATATATTTTTCAAAAAAAATGAATAAAATAATCAAAAAATTAACTTTTAACCTATTTTCTAAAATAGGCCAAATTGTTCAAAAGTCATGATGAGCAGGCAACCTGTTCAAAGATAAAAAAAAAAAAATGAGCAACCAACGGAATAGAGTGAAGAGTAAACCACAAAATGGAGGGCAATTTTGTACACTTGGACTTTAGACAGTATCGTTTTGGGATCATTTTATTTACACACCACTTTTCCTCTCAAGGCAAACCATTAATTAATTTATTTTTTATTACAATTTTAACCTTAAGTGAAATGACTGTAGAGGACAAGTTATAATACACATCATTTGTGTATTTACCATAAAGGACAAGAATCAATATAATATAATTCATCAATTTCAAACTTGTTCCTTACGTATCTTCTCTGTCAAGAATCTAAAAACCCTAAAACCAAAATAAAATACCCTTCAACAAATAATAAAAAATATAGTATTATTGAAGATTTTCATTGGCTTCAATGAAGGATGCATCTGACAATTCTTATTCGAAACAATGGAGCAATGAGAAAGGTTTTTTTTTTTTTTTGTCTTCGTTTTCGTTTATGAGTGGTAAATCGTTGTTCGGTTAACCAGAGGTGAATTATATATCATTGATCGACAAACTATAATCGAACAACTTACATCTGTTCAACAGATTACAATTGAAAAAATTACATATGTTCGATAAACTACAATCGAAATAATTCCATTTGTTCGACTATCTAAAACCGAACAATTGCAATTTGTTCGGATTACTACAGTCGAACTTTTTCATTTAATTCAACTATGTACTGCCGAACAGTTATAAATTTTATTTTTATTTTTATTTTTTCAGAACTGTGCATCCATGAAATGCAGTAATGTTAGATCTGAGGGTCTTGTTGACTACACGAGTTAATTTATTTCTAATGAGGTAGTCTCATGTCGAAAATTAGTATTTTTTTCTTTTTGTTTTCGAATGTTTAATGACTTTGTTGAATTTGACTTGTAGGTTTTCAAGAGCAAAGGAGAATTGCTCGGTTGGAGTGCAGGACGTTGGAAGGAAAAACGGGTTTGTGATTGTCATCAAGACATCGGACTATGGTGGTGGCCATAGCACACCAAGGATATTTCTTACCTGTGAGAGAAATGGTCAATACAGAGCTCATAAGAAATTAAAAGGAGATGATTCAAGCAAAAAAATTGTGAAGATAACGGGTACAAAGAAATGCGGGTGTCCCTTTGAGTTGAGGGCTTGTAAATTGATGGCTGATGATGACTGGATGGTAGACGTAGTATGTGGAATGCATAACCATGTTCCTACAAAACATTTTGAAGGACATTCATTTGCAGGGAGATTATCTGAGAAGGAAATATCATTGTTAGTGGATATGTCCAAAAGTATGGTCAGACCGAAAGAGATTTTGGTTACATTGAAACGAAAGGATGCTTTGAATGTAACCACTATAAAAATCATTTACAATGTACGTTATAGGAATAATGTTATTGAGAAAGGTGGGAGATCACAAATGCAACATTTGTGGGGTGAGTTAGAAAAGCATAATTACATTGAGCGGCATAGGTGTGACAACAACACGATGACTGTCACAGACTTGTTTTGGACACATCCTATCAGTTTAGATTTGCTCCGTTCATTTCCAAATGTGTTGATCATGGACTGTACATATAAGACAAATCGATATCGTCTTCCTCTTCTTGAGATAGTTGGTGTGACATCCACTGATATGTCATTCTCCGTAGCCTTTGCATATCTCCAATTTGAGCGGATTGATAACTACGTTTGGGTGTTAACTACATTGCGTAGTCTCTTAGATGACATTGCTATTTCTGAGGTGATTGTCATGGACATGGAGCTTGCTTTGATGAATGCTATTGACAGGGTATTTTCTACATCTCGACATTTATTATGCCGATGGCATATTAGTAGAAATGTACTGGCGAAATGCAAGAAAATGTATAAGAGTAAGGACGAATGAGACAAGTTTATCTCTTTATGGAATTTCTTAGTACTCTTGTCACGACCCAAACCCGCCCCTATGGGTTTAGCACCGTAACCAACCAGTACTCCGTGATTACCAAAGGCACTTTTGAGCGATAATATGATGTCTGATCTGAATTTGGCGGAAGCCAAAAGCGATAATAAAAGATATCAATGGTTTGGCGATGAGTCTGTATACAAAAAGACTTTTCACAACATAATCACATTGGAAACAAAAACAGTATGTACATACATCATATACAGGCGTTCAGGTTAGGGACCAAATCCCTACATAATAGTACAGTAACAGTCTATATAGTTGATACAAAACAAATACAGAAATGGGGGATTTAAAACACCCCAAAGCAGCCTTAGCTTGGCAGCACTTAGAACCTCACAGTGAGGCAAACAAGAGCTAACCCGACACTCCTAGCTCCGGTCTGGTGCCTGGACACCTACATATATATATAAATAGTGAGCTAAAGCCCAGTGAATAACATGTGCGTAAAGAGGTTAAGAATGAATGTCCTTTCAGTATTTGAAACAGTCGTTTAAATAGTATATCAGTCATTCAGTCATAGCAGTCATATATGGTACATCCAATAGCAAAACAGTACAGTAGGTCTTAACAGATCGAACAATCAGTTGATAGCCATCATATCAGTAAACAGTAGTGGTTCCAAATATAGGAACCGACAGAGATCTCTGTGACAATAACAGTAACAGTACAGTAATAGTAAATTGTTATGGATGCCACGAATACAGTTTGCAATTAGGACAACATTCATTCAGTATGAAATATCATTTCAAAAAGAAGTACAGTTGTTCATTCAGAAAATATTCATGATTGAACATATCTTTACAACATTGTTACTCACAGAGTTCTGGGCTACAGACAAGCTAGTGCGCATCACCGAATGCCAACCCTACACAGTTACAGAATGAACACACACTAAGTTACACATTTGGGAAACAATGCCTTAGTCCCTATCTTGACTCGGTGTGGTTCTATATCAATATCCTCACTAAGATACCTTAAACTAGGCCTAGGAATGCCTAGGGTGGGATGAGGATGCAAAGATGCACTTAGAAACACTTTTCAAATTTTTGCTGAAAGAGGGGTCCCGCTCGAGCGGACATGCAAACAAAGGAGCTTCGCTTGAGTGTGACTTCCCCCGCTCGAGCAGACTGTAAAAGTACTAGATGCACGAAATTCACGTTCGACAGGCGCTCAACCTCCGCTTGAGCGTGAGACACAAGTCCTTGCTCGAGCGTGCATTACCCCGCTCGAGCGGACTGTAAAACATATGAAAGTGCTGGAAACACGTATTTCACGCTCGAGTGTCAATTCCCCCGCTCGAGCGTGAGTCCAAAATCTGGAATTTTCAGATTGAACTTTCAAGCTCAAAAGCAACTTTTAATGCATCAAATTCGATCCCTTTGGGCTAATTTTCTGGAAACACTTGTAAACTCATAGTATAACATGTTTCAAAGATCAATTTGAGAAATCAAAGCCCAAAGGTAGTTCAATTGAACACAAATTTCAAGGAGCTTTTATGAACAAGACTCAAATGTAACATGCATGAGCTTAATGAATTTAAAGCTTCAAACACAAGATCAAATGAGCCAATCCTTTAAAAAACATGAGGAATTCATGAACTAGAACCATAATATGAACATGCATGTGGGAGTTTTCATGAAAACAACTTCAAAACTCTACAACATGTACATATATGCATGAATTCCTACTTAATTCAACATATTAAGCTAATTCTAGACTCTACTCTTCAATATATCATGAACCATGCAAGAACTAACTTAAATACAAGTTCAAGAAGATGGTTCCTCTACCTTATGCCTTGAATTCAAGATATGGAAGCTCAATTATGCAAATTTCCTTCAATTCCCTTAATCTCCAAGCCAAAACAAGATGAAATAAAGCTTTCCTCCCATCTCTCTCTCTAGTTGGTTTAGGCTCAAGAAATGGCTGAACAAAGTGCTAGAAATAAAGCTCAAATGTGTTTTATGAAGTGGGCCACTAAGTGGCAAAATGGTGATTAAGGCAAACTATTGTAACTTAGCTTATTTAATCCAATTTAGTCATTCCAAATCAAATTTTAATTAAATTTATCATAAAATCACATAATTTCCAATTAGCATAAGACATTAATCAATTTCGGATTCGGCCGCCGATAAGGCCTTCAATTTGCAGTTTAAACATAATACATGAACAGATAATTTAGCAGTCAAACAGATAGACATGCATTTAAACTAACACACTCAATCAATCAGTTCAGAATTTTAGTAAATCAATCAGTTAACATGCTTAATCATAGGTTAGCACTAATCAGTGGTGAGGGTTGTCACAACTCTCCTCAACTGAGCTTGAATACAATGAATACCTACTAGAGAGACATTTGATTGTATTAACCTTGATGAGTAATGATGTATGTGAGTTGAGCTGTAGTTATGCAATTTAAATAGTTACCGATACATTTTTGTGGAGTAGCATTTAAATAGTTGAGTTGGATTAAGGTTTGAGTTAGTTTAATGCACATGGTAGTACTTGTTCATTGCAGCGTATCAAACCATGAATACTTGTTCATTACAAAATATTGGTAGAGTAATTCTTGTTCATTACAAACGAACAAAAACATCAAAAGAGTACTTCTTTTCCATTACAAAATAACAAAACAAGATTAGCACATAACCAACTACCTATTATCTATTCATCTCCTACGATTGTATGTTCGAAGTGGAATATAACTAGGTCCAGCCTCATCAATTTGTTGACCTTGAAGAACACGTGTCATCCTCTCAATGGCCTCATATAACCTATTTGGCTCACAAACACTAGTATCATGGCCCGCCTCGATGATAGGATGGGCAATCCGTAGTACGTGATCAATACGCTGCATTAAGAACAAATACAATTGTAATTAACACGTGTCATCTTCAAAAAAAATGTAAAAAATGTGTGACCAATACTGTTATACGTCAGCATCCTACATGTCAGATCGACTATCCTGTGTACGTGGGTCAAAACCAGACTGATGTGTGGGGTTCTGGATATGTAAGTGTGTGATGGTTGTATACCACTGCATGTAACCATCAACACAATCAGCTAGACGTCCGATTAGGATACTCTTCCTCCGAGCAGATAAAACATGATTATCCCAACTCTCCCATATCTGATCAAGATACTGATACATCACTCTATATCGGCCCGCTGTCACATCTGTAATAGCACGAACAGGGTCGAGTAGCGCAGGTGGGATGGTCTGAACCCTACCAAACTGTCTAAGAACCCTTTCAGAATGATAGGGTTCAACTACATCTAAACATTTCAAACAGCCAGTGTAGAATGTGATCTCATGACATGGGTGATGTTGACGGCAATGTCCATATGGATTCCAAGTGACCTAAGAAAGAAACACAAATGAAATCGTGATGAGTGACATGTAATGAGAAAACTTAATTAAACTAATATTAATTGGTGTTTACCTCATCAAATGCCAATCTGTCGAGCTCCTCACGTAATGTCTGTAGGTGTGATATCGTTGAGCCAGCTTCCCGACGAGGAGTCCATCGATGCACTTAAGGCAATTGTACAGTATATTCCATGTTTTGGTGAGGTCTAAATAGCCGGAAATGATCATAAATCCATGTCTCCAACAATGTCATGTAACCAGCCATCAATCGAATAGCTGATCTCGTGGCAAATCCCAACTGTCGGTATAAATATGCCAATGCAGCTGCACTCTAAGCATAGGTATGAATATCAGACAAATCCAGCAACAACTGCAAGTACACAACAGGAACTCTCGTCCCACTCTTATTGCTGAGCAGTGTACATCCCAATAGAAATAACAAATACGCTCTGGCAGCACAAGCTATGGATTCCTCGATAATGCGTATCTTTGTAACCTTGAATTTGCTTCGTAACCACTCTAGCTTCCGATTGTCTCCTAGCGGATGATAGCTCCTCGGTTGCCAAAGATCATCAACTCCCAAGGCATTTACCACAAGTGCATGTGCTGTTGATGCATTAAAGTTCTTGACACTAAGCGATCTACCTGTGATAGGGATCCCCAAGATGGTACCTACATCATCCAATGTCATCGTCATCTCACCAACTGTCAAATGGAAAGTATTTGTCTCTGGTTGCCATCGCTCAACAAATGCAGATATGACAATCCTATTCACGAACGGATACGTGCAATGGACCAAAGAAGATAGGCCTGACATCTGCACAATGTCCCTAAACCTTTTATTGTCAGTTCTTGACCACCACCGCCACTCAAGAATCTTGGACGCATGATTTTAACACCTTAAGGGATTCCTCTCCTGCAAGGTAAGTAATAATTTACATAAATAATTTTGTTCAATAAATAATTAAATGAAACAAACATGGATAAAAAGATATACTACCTTTTGCTACCATATAGCTACTGCAATATGTGCCTTGAAGCTCTTCAGTACTGATGGATCTGATGGGCCCCCAGGAAGCGAACCAGTGAGTACCTCCTCAGCTTGATCTACATTAGCAGCATCATCATCATCTCCTGAACCACTATCGATCACATCCTCTTCCAAGATTTGAGGTGCTTCCTCCAACACAATATCATCACCCCGACCTCTACCCCGACCCTAACCTCGACCACGACTAGTATTAGTTAATGCACGACGTCGTCTCTCTGAAGCAGTGGGTGGAATACGCGAAGGGTCATCCATTTCTAAAAATGAAACAAAAAACAATAAAGTTAACAGAAGTGTGTTTTGAGACTTTTGTCAAATCACTAAAATGAACCTTTGTCATGAGGCGAAACACATCATTTTAAATGCTGCGAGTAATATGCTAATGTCATTAAGTTCAATTGTATGCAAAAAGTAGTATACAAGCGAGGGAGAGAAGCAGTTGAGGCCATCATGATGGGTTTCAGAAACCAAAATCTCTTTTATTTTTATCTCATCATTATTAACATTTGGTTAATCTCTTTTTAAAAATAGATTTTTTTATCCCATTTACCATCTTTCTTTCTTACTAAGCAAAACAAAAAAAATAAAATAATAATAACAATAATTATAGATGGCCACTCCCATTGCCTTCCCCATAGCTCTTGTACTTTTGATTAATATACATGCCATACCTCCCATTTCCTTTGTCATTTTAGTTTCCTTTCTTTCCATTTTTTTTTATTCTTCTTTCTTCTTTTAATTAGGCTCTCTTCCTTTGCCTATAATTTGAGTACAGTTCACTCATCTTTTCTATTCTTCTTCTTTCATATCCTCTAATCTTTGGCTCTTTGTCTTTTCCTCCATTGTGTTGCAAATTTTTTGTTTAGTATGGAAGTGTTTAGAGTGAGAGTTAGTAACTTTATAAAAGAGTTATCAATTTATTAAACATCGATTTTTGAATTTTTGGAGGTTGGGATTTAGCTGTTGGTATGAAAACAATGGAAGCAAAGTAATGGCTTGAGATTGATTTATTAGTTGCAGGAAATGAGAATCATGAGCCTCTTATATATTACTCATCATCTATTCTTTAGAATGAAGATACTGCCTGTTAGCATTTTCTATAGTTATCTAATCCAACAAAAACAATAATGTTAAAAACCGTAATTGATGTACCAACAAACATATTAACTAAACATAATACTTAGTGGGTTCCATGTTTAAAAAAAGAAAAATGTTTGACAGTATCTGTCCGAACATACTGTACATGTTCGGCAATCTACAACCGAACATGTTCGACAGCCATAACCCATACAAAATTGTGTTGTCCGAATATCAACTGCCGAACGAATTTAGGGTCCGAATACCCAGTGTCAAACGATTCACTCAAATACGATTCACTCAAATACAAATTTCATGCCAATGGAGATAAGTGCATGAAACCCTAAAATAAATAATAACTCACCTACTAAATCTCCAATGTGAAGTTCCAACTGTGTTGAGTAACACCACCGACGACGTCTTGATGAGTGTTTTCAGCAATGGTGTTCACTGGTGTGAATAGAGAATGGAGGGGGAGATGAATATCGTGGGTGTGGGGTGTGTGGCTGTGTGGGGGCAAAGATGGAACTTTGTGTGTATGTTGTTGTGGGTGGGTGTGTGAGTAAGGGTAAATATATAAATTTGTGGTGTGTGATGAGAAAAATATTTATTTTTACAAATTATTTTTGGTGTGTCTTTAGAAGTGATTTGCCTTGAGATAATTTATGGTGTGTAAATAGAGCCTGTTTTGCGTTAGATTTAACCTACTGTCCTTCTTTTATGTATGTTATAGATTTGGTAAGTTAGTTTTTGTTTATTTTAAAAATATAAAAAGTTCAATTTCGTTATTTTTTGTTTTTATTTTCATTTTTGTTCTTTGAAATTGAAAATGAAAATTTGTTTTGATATATTGTTTTTATTTTTAGCAATGTGAAATTGATTCTTAATGTTGTGTATGGATCATGAATTTAGATAAAGATTTTTTTTATTTAGGAAAAAAAATATAAAAAATATTAAAAAATGTAATATTTTATTTTATTTTTATTCCGGATAAATCTCTCTAATTACTTTGTAAGACTACCAAATGTTTAAGATTACAAGGTTTGTTCGGCACATAGGTTTCTAAATCTTTAACTATTTGCTCATTTCTTGACTCCTTTAAGACTTCAGAGCCATCATAAATATGTTAGTTATGAGGAACAAAAGTGAAAGATTATTTAAAGTCGAATAGGAGATTAAAAGTTTGTTCTTTGAATTAAAGAAATTTAAGGAAATAAGATAACTTCACAAAGATACTCCATGTTCTATTGCCTTTTTCTCTCATGCTGTTTCCATTGCTGCAAAAAGTTCAAGCTAAGTTAAACAAGCTGATTTTATTTTTGTTGACTTGAGACTCTATCGCAATTAATTTTCGTTCTATTTGCAATTTTTACTATGTAACTATCGGACATAAACCTTAAAATGAGCTCAAGGGATCAAGCACTTAATTGTATTTGAGTATTTGTAATCATTTTCGTTTAAGTCTAATCTTTATAACATAGGATTCAGCTAGAAGTATCTGATTCTAGCAGTGCATTAACTAAGCTGAGTAAAGAAACTGTAAAATTTATAATTTGATCCAATTTCGTTTAATTCGGTAAGTTTGAATTGATTTTTTGAATTCGTAATTCGGTTCCGAATTAAAAAAGTAAAAATCTACAGTTTACGGATCGATTTCAAATTAACTCCACTTTTTTCGGATTAAAACCAATCCAGACTGTATATAAATAATCCATATTTATATTATACAATCTCCTATATATAATATCTTCTCTTATTCCATACAAAACCTAAACCCAACCCTAATTCAACGTACTGTTCTGCTATTTTGTATTTGGGAAAAGCGGGGGAGCTCGAGGGGGGTGCCCCCGAATCCCCCGAATTGCCTGTTTAGGCATTTTTTTTTTTTTTTTTTTTTTTTTTTTTGCCTTATGTTTTTTTTTTTCTTGCCTGAAATGGAAATTGTGTGCATTGTGTGCACACAATTTCGAGCTACCAAACAAAACCCTTTGTATTTATGCCTTTTGTATTGCAAATGATTGGTAGAAGGAAGGGAATAAGAATTCTTAGTTGAGAGTATTTAAATCTTGAAGTTCTGAAGTACTACTGATTTTGTTAACCTTACAAATAGTTGTAAACATAAAGAAATAAAGATGAGTGAATGAACAATGACTAGTAGCTTATAATGCATTCTATGGGAAGAAATATGAGTATTGTTGAATTGTTTCAAGTTCACAATTGAAACAATTTGATCGTTTTTGTTTTCTTTTTTGATTTGAACCATATAAAGGATATGCATTCATATTCTGAGTCAAGACTCTATTACTTTGATGCTATGTTTATGTTTTTATAAAATTAAAATGTTTTATTTTTTTTTGTTTTTTAATTATGTGAATTCGTGATCCTAAACCAATTGTATTTAAATGAATTTGTTCGGATTGGTTCCACGATTTAAATAAATTGGATTGGTTCCAATTTTTCAGGAACCGTAAATAACGAATTGGTCCTGATTTTATCCAAATCCGGACCATGCTCAACCCTAGCGTTAACACAAACACCCCCCCCCCCCCCTTTTTTTTTTTTTTTTTTTTTTGAAGGATCTGCTTTCCTTGTCTACTTCTTTTCTTCATAATTTTTGCGTGCATTTTTGTCTTCTGAGTTGATATGCTGATTCTTTTCCCTGACCTCAACTTGCCACTATCCTGATGCTCTACATGATGACTATTTGCAAGCTAATTTACATATGCAAAAATAGAGTACATAATCATTCAAAGTAAATGAGATTTAAAATAAATAAATAAATAAATAAAAAGGTTATATATAGTGTATATTCACTCCAGAGGTGAAAAATCAATTAATTCTGCGATAAATATCATTTTTCAAAGATTTTCTTCCTAAAGTCATTGGGGGTTTAATTTTCTATCCTTGTAATTTGACTAAATCTTACTTTGGTTTGTTGTTTTAATTTGAACAATATTAATCTAAGATTTCAAATTTAATTTCAATTTGATCATTCTGTCTAAATTTTTGTCAATCTTTTCTACATCAACTCCTCATGATATTAGCATGTGTAAAAAATGATAATTGAACAGAATGAACAAATTAAAACATTAGGAACCGACTATAAGGCTAAAATTTTAAACAAAAAACAAAAAACAAAACTTTACCCATTGACTTATTTTTATAATATGACGCAATGAAAAAAAAAAATCTTTGTTCCCTTTACATATAGGGGAAATTGGTGAAAAATCTCTGTTTTTTGGATGTGTATGGCGTTAGGTTCAATGATTGTTTTGTTTTGATGATAAAAGACATAATGAAATTGTTTGATGAAAAGGACAAATTGTTCTTTTGAAGATTTTTTTTTTTTATCTTCAACCGGTTGTCAAAAAAGTTGTTCGTGGCTAATGGTAGCAACTGGTGGTGGTAATAATATGAACAAATAAACAAATTAAGTGCACATATAAGCATGACTAAATAAAAGGATGACATATTGATAGATATGTGACACATGGACAGATAGACAAATAGGTAATATAGACACATAAACAAATAAGTTGGGATAATATAATCTTTCAAATTGTTATTATCCTTTTGATTTCAAAAAAATAAAATTAGAGGCTATAGTCCTAAAAATTTTAAAATTTATTTATATATATATATTTGCTTTTTGTTTTGGTTGATAGAAAATAATTATCAAGAATATCAGTATGTTAATTTTCTTTATTGGGCTGGGCTGGACCTCTCCTTAACATAGACAGACATTGCCAATGTTGGGCGGCTGCACCAAACAAACCCCAATATTTGTGATCATCAACATTTCATGAGTACAATTGCAGAATTAAAAACTCTTTTCGCTTCACTCGCTACTACATTCTCCACCGTTGATTTTTCCGTTGCCGGCGTCGGATGATATCAGGTTTGATTGACGAGCCTCCCATCTATATATATATACAAACAAACAAACATGCCTGTGTATCTATATACAGATATATTCAATTATAATCTGAAATTTTAAGGGTCCTCTAGGTGTTTGTTAAAATGTCTAACCCAAAAATTTGGTACTTCCCTTTTTTGGAACAAGTGTTTTGTTTTAAATTAGTGTTTAGTATGTAATACCCACTCTAGAACGAGTGTTTGCATTGTAATCAAGCTTTGAGCTTTGTCAGGTATTGATTAAATCTGTTCATTTTGGGGGAGATAGTCAGTAATGGGAACAAAAACAATGATCAAATGGCCAAAACAAATCACAGTAACTCTAGTCGAGCAGCTGATTCGAGCAGAAAAAGACTTACAGAAAGCAATTGTCATATTTGATGCTGCAACAGGGGAGTACACTAATGGGTTTCAGCATGATCACAGCACTTTTGGTGTCATGATTTCCAGATTTGTCTCTGCTAACCAATTCAGAGCAGCCGAGGATTTGCTGAATAGGATGAAGAATGAAAAATGTAGCATTACGGAGGATATATTTCTTTCAATCTGTAGAGGGTATGGTCGGGTTCACAGACCGCTTGAGGCGATTAGAATTTTCCAAAAGATGAAGGAATGTGAATGTCAACCGACCCAGAAATCTTACATTACTGTCTTTGCAATTCTTGTTGGCGAAAACCAGTTAAAGATGGCTTTAAGGTTTTATCGGTATATGAGAGAAATGGGTATTCCTCCAAGTGTTGCTTCACTCAATGTTTTGATTAAAGCCCTTTGCAAGAACAATGGTACGATGGATGCTGCTCTTCGGATTTTTCGCGAGATGCCTAATCGTGGGTGTATTCCAGATTCATACACATATGGTACTTTGATTAATGGGTTGTGTAGGTTTGGGAAGATTGTTGATGCGAAGGAGCTTTTCATGGAGATGGATACTAAAGGTTGTTCACCGACTGTTGTTACATACACTTCACTGATTCATGGGTTATGCCAATCAAATAATTTGGATGAGGCTATGGGATTGCTTGATGAGATGAAGAGAAAAGGTATTGAGCCCAATGTGTTTACTTACAGCTCTCTCATGGATGGACTTTGCAAGGGTGAACGTAGTTCACAAGCCATGGAACTATTGGAAGTAATGGTTAGCAAACGCCATAAGCCCAACATGGTAACATACAGTACTTTAATTCATGGACTCTGTAAAGAGGGAAAACTTCGAGAAGCTTTGGAGATTCTTGATAGGATGAAACTTCAGGGATTGAAACCAGACGCGGGATTGTACTGGAAAATCATAAATGGGTTCTGTGATATTCACAAGTTCAAGGAAGCTGCAAACTTCCTTGATGAGATGGTTCTTGAGGGGATTTCACCAAATCGAGTAACATGGAGCCTTCATGTTAAAATTCACAACGCTGTAGTCCAAGGCCTTTTAATTGAAAATGACCCAAATCGAGCTTTTCAGTTGTATCTAAGTATGCGCACTAGGGGACTTTCTGTTGAGGCCAAAACTTTTGAATCTCTTGTTGATTGTTTCTGTAAGAAAGGAGATATACATAAAGCTGCTCGGATTGTTGACGAAATGGTGCTTGATGGATGTATCCCCAACGAGGGAACATGGATTGCCATGGTAAGTGGATTTTGGGATCGAAGGAAGGTGAGGGAAGCTGCTAAGTTGGTACATATTGAACTGATGGACGAATTTGTTGGGGCTGGAATATAAACCTTTGACCAAGTTTTAGCATCAGTAATTACCATGGGTATGTTTTTTTTACCTACTTACTTATGTTTGAGATATTTGAATATAAGGTTTTCTTGTATCATGTTACTCAACATTGGTAGCATGCATTCCTCTGTTGTTGTTTTTCATTTTCATTTTCTCTTTTTGTTTTTGGCTTTGTTTACAGCATGTATACATTGATCTGCATCATTCGTGATTATTTTGTTGTCTTGCATGATAAATCTGTATATTTCATATTTGCATGGCCGAATATAGCTTTGTTAGATGCTTGAGCTGCAAGGTGTGTGTCATTACACCTTGTATCTTAAGAATAATTGTTATTTTTCCTCTTGAATCTCTGTTGAAAATGTAAGGGCATGGATTGTTTTCAATGAGCTGTAGATATACTTTGAGATGACGACCTTAGGGTCTTATTAACTTGTGCCATTTAAGGCACATGTTAAGATTACTTTAAAAAATTGTATATGCTTTATTACACGCACTTTCATACAAAATGTACATTTTAAAATTTTCTTAGTATGTGCCGTAAGGACACACGTTAACAAAATCCCTTTTTGAGTGTAACATTAACATGTTATGTTTTTTGATAACTGAAATACTGGAAACTCAAGTAAACTTCCCTTTAAAGATGAAAAACAGAGTGTGAGAAGTTTAACATAAAGTAAGAATATGATTGTTCTAAATAAATCTGGACAACCTAATTGATGTTTGGGGAAATTACCATTAAGTGATAATTTCATAAGGTTGTTCATGGAAAAGTTTATGATTTCACTTGTTAATATTTATGAAGTTTACTATTTATTTGTAATTATTTTTTTAAGACTTGCACTGATATGAAATTTCCCCTTGATGTTTTAGTAGATGATGATGGGTAGTGACATAAAGATTCCATATGGAAAAACTTACTTGCAACTTATTTAATTTTAATTTTAAAATTTCATGCTTAAACTGTTGTATTTTGAAAAGTGTTGGACCAAAATTTTTTTACTTTTCAAGTTCTTTGTTTTTGCAGTTTAAAAAAATCAAAATAAATTGAAAAAAAACTATTATTGTATATGTTTGGTAACATTTATAGTTTATTATTTTTGTTTACAGAAACATTAATATATTTATGTTTATTTTTAGTAGAAACGAAAACAAAAAACATGTTCCACACCCACATGTATTTTAAAAACTTGCTTTGAAAACAAGTGGGAGGTGGTAGCTGGAGATTGTTGTTAGTCACCAAAGGTGGTTTCATGCAAGATGTAGACATTGACTATTCAGTGATGTTGGTTGTAGTATGTAGTGACCAGAGGTGGTTGCCAGAGGTCATCGGTGATGGTGGTTGGAAATGGGGATGCTGGTGGTGTTGATGAGTGGTGGGTTGAGGGGGTAGGAGAAGAAGGAAGAGAAATGTTTGTTTGTTTTTTTTTAAGCTAGTGAAACTAATTTTTTATTTTATTTTTGTGATTACCAGAATTAATAAATTTTATAAATTCTTTATAAGTTTTTGAAAACTAAAATAGACACTAAATTATATATATATAAAACATAATTTTACCAAAAGAGTAGTTTAATTTTGGATTATACCTAAGGCTGTAAAGATTGTTTAATTTGATTTGATAATTTAAAGAATTTCAAAATAAGTATTTGCTTGATCTCAAACGAATTGAGTTGAGTTGAGTTGAAGTATATTGATTTCTTTGTAGTGTAGTGTATAAGTTTATTAAACACATTATGAGTTAAAATCAAATAAATTTTAATTGAGTTTTTTTTATTTATTTTTTTATAATGCTTAAGTTAAGCAATGGATTGAATTTAACTTGTTACCTTTTGATCTCAAAAGTACTTGTGATTAACACGAATTGAGTTGGAGTAGCTTAGATTTTAGGGCTTGTTTGATTACATGATTGATAGTGAAAGGATTAATTATCTCATGAATTAGTATATGATTAGTTATCCAATTAAATTAGTGAGATAACTTATTATGTATTCATTTTTTTTTTTTTTCGTACTTAGAATTATAATACTCACAGTTCCTCTCAATATTGAGGACTTGTTGGGATTACCCATTTTGTAATATTGGGTCTATTTCTCGTATTTGATCTATTAGGTTTCACAATGCATAGCCTGATTTTTCACTTATTAAAATTTGATTCTCATCTTGGACATGTTTGTTAATGTGTGCGATTGAAGACTAGAAATTATGTTACAAATTTGATATTTATTTTGCATTGCTTTAGGTTCTAAGTGATCCACAAAAGAGAGCAATATAGCTCAGTATGGTGAAGAAGTTCTCAAAGGCCAAGTGCCACCACCCAATGCTGGAGGACCCGGTGGTCACGGCGGCGCAACATTCTTCCAAACGGGAGATGGTCCAACAGTGTTTAGATTCAATCCCCGAAACGCAAATGACATTTTTGCCGAGTTTTTCGGGAATTCAAGCCCATTTGGAGGAATGGGAGGTGTTGGTGGCATGAGGGGAGGTTCAAGGTTTGGTGGTGGTGGTGGTGGAATGTTTGGAGATGACATTTTTACTTCATTTGGGGATGGCAGAACGATGAGTTCTGCCCCTTGGAAGGCGGCTCTGATTGAAAGTACACTGCCTTGTAGCCTTGAAGAACTATATAAGGGGACAACAAGAAGATGAAAATTTCAAGGGACATTGCAGATGCCAGTGGGTACGTAGTTGTGTTCATTGTGATTTTTTTCTCTCTATGTTTGGTGTTAACTGATTTGCTTTTAATCATTTAGTGCTGTTGATTCAATTACCGGATTTAACTATTTGAAGCAAGGAACAACTTTGATAATCACTCGTGTTATTTAGTATATTTTTGGAATTGTTTATTTGAGTAGGTTTACTATTATTTGCTTTTTATACTGTCAATAAAGTTTCGGGTTCTGCTTCTGTTCATGACCCATTTTTGATTATGAGATCAAGAATATTTCATGTGGGCAAAGTAAATAAATAACAAATTAAAAGTAAAGGAAAAAAAGATAAAAAAGAAACCAGTGGGAGGTGGTGGCAGACAATTGTTGTTAGCCACCGGTGGTTTCATGCAAGAGGTAGTCATTGACTATTCAATGATATTGGTTGTAGTAGGCAGTGACCAGAGATGGTTGTCAAAGGAGGTTATCGGCCATGGTGGTTGGAAATGGGGATGTTGGTGGTGGTGATGAGATGGTGGGCAAGGAGAAGAAGGAACAGAATTGTTTATTTATTTATTTTTTAAACTAGTAAAACTAATTTTTTATTTTATTTTTGTGATTAGCAGATTTAATAAATTTTATAAATTCTTTTTAAGTTTTTGAAAACCAAAATAGACACTAAACTAGTTTATGTTTATAATATAAAATTTTTTTTAAAAAAACTATAAACATAAATTTACCAAAGAGGAGTTTAAACTGTATCATATGCCTCAATTATCACGTTTGTGGTGTTTAATTATGATTTATTGTAGTGTTAATTATGATTTAATTATGATCCATTGTGGTATTAGTTATAATTAATTGTGATATTGATTATGACCTACTGTGATTATTATTTTGGTTATGATTGAAAAATTATTTGGTTTTACCTTACTAGCATATCATCTGTGCTATGCGCGGATTATGTTTACAATTATCTATATATGTAAATTGTGATTTTTAAATATATTTTTTTTTAAATGTCTTTTTTTTTTCCTTTTTTTTATATTATATTAAAATTTAATATTTTGATAATAATCATATGTGTTAGACTTTTCAAATAATTAAATGTCTTTTTTTTATTATATTATATTAAAGTTTAATATTTTGATAATAATCACATGTATTGGATTTTTTAAGAAATTTTTTTTATGCTTGTTCTTAATACATTAAAGTGTTATTATGAGGAATAATAATCATATGTGTTGGGACTTTTCAAGGAATTCATATGTGTTGGATTTCAAAGAATTTTTTTTATTCTTGTTCTTAATGCATTAAAGTGTTATTATGAGGGTAAGACTTGGGAGTTGGGAGAAATTAATAAATGCTAAGATTTTTTTTTTTAAATCAAAAAATTAGAAAATTTAGATTGGGAGATTGGAGTTCCCTCAAAGCTTGGGGCTAAAAATCTCATTTTGCTTAATATATAGTATAGATGTGAATTGTGATTTTTAAATGTTTTTATTTTTATTTTTAAATGTCTTATTTTTTTCCTTTTTTATATTATATTAAAGTTTAATATTTTGATAATAATCATATGTGTTGGACTTTTTAAGAAAATTTTTTTTATGCTTGTTCTTAATGCATTAAAGTGTTATTATGAGGGATAATAATCACGTGTGTTGGGACTTTTTAAGGAATTCATATGTGTTAGATTTTAAAGAATTTTTTTTATACTTGTTCTTAATGCATTAAAGTGTTATTATGAGGGTAAGACTTGGGAGTTGGGAGAAATTAATAAATGCTAAGATTTTTTTTTTAAAATCAAAAAATCAAGAAATTTAGATTAGGAGATTGGAGCTTCCACAAAGCTTGAGGCTAAAAACCCCATTTTGCTTAATATATAGTACTAGTCTATTACCCAGTGCTATGCACGGAATAATTATAAATTTTTATATTTGTTTTAGATTTTTTTTAACTATATAAATTATGTTTTTTAAGATTTTTTATAAAAATAATTTAACAATCTTATCACTAACTATAGTGTATGGGATGAGTCAAAAATGATATTGCAGTAACTATACACGGATTGTATTTATAGTTATTTGTATGAGATGATTTTAAATGCTGATTAGGAAATTTTGACCAAATCAATAAATGCAGGCATGTAAAAAGACACGTGGATTGAAAAAAATTAATAAATGCTGATCAGGACCAAATCAATAAATGCTGAATTTTTTTTTTAAATAAAAAATTTTAAAAATTCAAATTGAAATATTTAAATAAAAGTTAATAAACGCTGAAGTTAATAATGCTATCTAACTAACTACAATGACATTTTTCTCATAATAAAAAAAATAATTGAAAAAAGAACCATTAAAATAGTAAATAAAAATATTATTTAGAATCATTGAACAAACTACAATAACATTTTTCTTTTTATGAGTGTTTATGTTTATCTAACTTCAATCATATTAAAAAATCAAATTATAAACAAAATGAGATAACTTCAATCATACAAATCACAATTTTTTTAATGCTATCTAACTACAATGACATTTTTCTTATAATAAAAAAAATTGAAAAAAATAACCATTAAAATAGTAAATAAAAAATATTATTTAGAATCATTGAACAAACTACAATCACATTTTTCTTTTTGTGAGTGTTTATGTTTATCTAATTTCAATCATATTAAAAAATAAAATTATAAAAAAAAATGAGATAACTTCAGTCATACAAATCACAATTTTTTTAATGCTATCTAATCATCATCAATAATTAAAAAAATCAATCACAAATTAAGTCAATTGATAATTAAAAAACACAATAATTTATTTTTTAAAAAACATAGTGAGTTAAAAAATCAATTACAATTTTTTTGGGGTCAAAATGCAATCTAATCATTATCAATAATTGGTACATTATGTGACCCTAATGAGTACAATCCATTTTGTTTTTCAAAAAACACAGTGAATTAAAAATCAAATCACAAATTAAGTGAATCGATAGTTAAAAAAACACAATAATTTTTTTTCAAAAAACACAGTGAGTCAAAAAAATCAATTATAATTTTTTTTTTCAAAATATAATTTAATCATTATCAATAATTGATACTTTAAAAATCAAATCAGAAAAAAAATCAAATCAAATCACAAATATTTTTATGGTATCTAACTACAATCATATTTTTTTCATAAATAATTGTAAAGAAAAATCATTAAAACAGTAAATAAAAGATTAAATTACATTAAAAAAAGAACCATTGAACTAAGTACAATCACATTTTTTTCTTTGTGAATGTTTATGTTTATCTAACTTCAATCATATTAAAAATAAAATTAAAATAGTAAATAAAAAAATTAAATAACATTAAAAAAATCATTGAACTAACTACATCATATTAAAAAAAGGGCCATTGAACAAATTACAATCACATCACATAATTTTAAATAAAAAAAAAAGAACTATTAAACTAACTACAATCACATTAAAAAAAAAAGAATCATTCAATTAATTATAATAACATTTTTCTCTTTGTGAGGGTTTATATTTATCTAATTTCAATCATATTAAAAAATCAAAAATAAAATTAAAATAGTAAATAAAAAGATTAAATAATATTAAAAAAATTATTGAACTAACTATAACAATCATATTTAAAAAAAAAGCCATTGAACAAACTACAATCACATCACATTTTTCCCATAATAAAATAAATAAATGAAAAAAAAGAACTATTAAACTAACTACAATCACATTAAAAAAAATAATCATTTAACTAATTATAATCACATTTTTCTCTTTGTGAGAGTTTATATTTATCTAACTTCAATCATATTAAAAATCAAATTATAATTTTTTATTCGCTAGATAAATCACAAATATTTTTATGCGCTATCTAACTACAATATTAAAATAGTAAACAAAAGGAAAAGTCAAGAAGGAAAAAACAAAAAGAAGACTTACTGTTTGCATACATGGTCACTGAAGTTGAAAGTGTAGAAGTGAGAAGCCAAGAAGGAGAAAACAAAAAGGAGACTCACTGTTTGGTATGTGAAAAGTTAAAAAGAGTGTGTGTATTGAAGAAGTTAAAAAGACTTAGAAGAATTTAACTAGTGCTAAGTTTTTTTTTTTTTTCAAAAAAAATCTAAAAAATTAAGAAATTAAGGTTCAGATATTAGAACTCCCACAAAACTTGTGGATTAGAGATAGATATAAATAAATAGATAGATATAGATATAGATATTTATATTTGTTTTAAATTTTTTTTAATATACAAATTATTTGTTTTGGAAAAGGTATTGCAGTAATTATAAGAGAAGTCAAAAAGTCTTATGGGTTGAAAGAAGTTAATAAATGCTAAGGTTAATTTTTTTTAAAAAAAATAAAAAATTAGAAAATTAAGATTGGCATATTGAAACTCCCACAGGCCTTGGGGTTTAAAAACCCCTTTTGCTTAATATATAGTATAGATTGATAGATAGATAAATGCGGTTTTTAGTTATGACTTATTATTATCTTTTAGTTATGATTAAAAAGTATTTTAGTTATGATATTGGTGTGTTAATAACACTACAAATGTTATAACTTACATATGGTATATACCATTTTTAAGGTGCCTATTTATTTTTAAGAGAAATTACACTCGGTGATAATTTTTAAAAATTATTACACATTAGTAATTTTAATTATTAATATTTATCACTTATTTATAATTATTTTTTCTAATAGTCACTTATGTGTTATTTCCCCTATTTTTCAAAGCTCCAAATAAGTTTTGCATATCAAAATATTTCATTGCTTGATTTTTGTCTATTAGACCTAGTGTTCCTTGATTTTGGTGGAAAATTTGTCAGTTAATGGTAACTTGATAAGTTAAATAAACTAAATTAAATAAAGTAAAGTAAATAAACTAAAATAAAATAAAATAGATAGAATATTTTAAATAAGAACAGATAAGTAGAAATAAAATAAACTTACAATTGTTTAAATTAACTTACAATCATTTACTAGAAGTAATCGGAAAATACAGAATTGTTTATTGGAAGTAACCGGAAAATATAGCTTCTAAATGCATCCTTAAAAACTAAATTTTAAAACAACAAACTAGAAATTTTACAGAAACTGAGAGAAACTGCGAAAGAAAATTTTGAATTTTTTCCAACTCTAAATTAGCCTTGATTGAGGAGCTTCTTTTATAAGCAAAGTGGATAACTGTTAAGTTTGTAAACTGAGAACTGTGAGGCCCGTGACTGAAGTTGTGAAGCTTGTGACTTCAAAAACTAGAAAATACTGTGAAACTTATGACTTGAAAAGCTTGAAAATAAGAGGCACATGGGTGCTGAGAGTATCTTTCGGTGATCGAGAACTTTTTAAATTTTTTTTTTTTTAGTTGCAATTAGGAAATGTGACTGCATAGTTGACTGATGGGGAATCAATATATATATATATATCAACAGCTTTTTTCAAAGTAAGAGTAGTGATTGAAGTTAATGTATATATCAGCAGTACTGGGGACCTCCAACACCCTCACCTCCACGTGGGGGGCTGCCAGACCGAGACTCAAAAAAAAAAAAATTTGGACCAATCACACCCCACTGGGGGCCCTAGGGGTCACCCCTAGTGGGGATCTGTCGCTTTTTCTTGTATATATATAGAATCCAATGACTTTTTTGGACATATGGGTCCTGAGCATATTGGAATTGTGGACCATATGGATCATGACTAGTTGAGGTTTCAGAGGAGGCTAAATCATCCGAGGCTTCATCTTCAATTTGTGACTTTGCTTGGGCTATCAATAATTTGGCTATTTGGATCAATTCATCACTAGAGGTTGACTTGGGCTTTACTTTGGGCTTGGCCTTGGAGGACTAGGATTTGAAAGGTTCAATGGGCTTCCAAGTTTGACTGTGGTGAGAGGAAGTGGGCTTCCTTGTGTGATTGAAGCATGTGGGTTTTGCTGAGACTTGACCATTACAGGAGTTGGGGCATGAATGTTAACTGGAAATTCTTACTGGACTTGTTCATACAATCCTCTCTAAGCATAACATAAGAGGTAAAGACATCTTTATACCAGAGAAAATCACTTAAAGTAGGACAAGTGAGATTACCAAGTTGATTATGGATGCGAGAATGGATATTAGTAAATGTTCCAATAAAATGTTTGACTATAGTAACTATTAAAGTATTAATACCATCAGGTTTACTTAATCCTATATCTTCATCAAGGATTGGGAAATCATTTTCATCTAATTGTTAAGCATGTTGAATACTTTCACGTGTATCAGAAGTTAGGTATTTATCCCACTAAGATTTGAGTATACCGGTAAATCTGGAGGTAAGTAGGGAGACTATTTCAGATTGATCAGGATAATTACTAAGGTAACTATTTGCAACCATGGACATATGATTTAATTTTTTCAAAATTTGATTTTCACTAAGACCATCAATATTCCATTCATATAATTTTTTAGCAGAAACAGAAAATTGATTGCTAATATTAGTTTCTTCAAATTGAAGATCTGGGGGTGTAGGTTAGTATATCAATTTTTGGTAAGAGTAGTAGGATTAATTTTAGGATGTGTGATTCGGTTAAGATTATTGTTTTGAAATTGTTGGGCTATTTGATTGATTTCATTATTGGATGTATCGGAGTCATTACTGAATTGAACAGGTGGTTGTTGCTTTAAGACCGTAAGGCCTTTTGCGTTAAAAGTAATAGATATTTTAGTAAATAATTGTTTAATGGCTTCAACAGTAGTAGTATCATAGGTAACTAGGCTGAACCATTTCCTATTGCTTGGAAGATTAATAAGTGGTTTGTCTAAGGGTTTACTAGTGAAAGTATGACTAGTTGAGTAATCTTCAAAAGTAGTTTCAATTTTGTCTAATTGTTTACCAATAGTTTTCAAACATTGATTAGTATAATTATTTGTTCAATTACTTTTTTGATTTCAGATTCATCACCAAGAAGCTTAAAGGGAGAAGCATGTACTACAGCACCCTTATGTTCAATGAGGATAGTTTCTAAAGGAGGGTGACTGAAAGAAACAGAAGTATTAGGGGAAGTTTTCCATTTAGTTTTAGTAATAGTATTGACTTTTTGATAATAATTTTCTAAATAATCAAAAAAGTATATTTCAGTGTTGATTTTGTTCATAAATTTATACCATTTCTTGGTAATTTTTTATTGTCGGTGTTCATCAGAATTGGTTCTATAAGTTTGCCGTTTTAACTTATTTGCTTTAGATTTGAATTCAACATGAAGTTTATTAAGATCTGAAATAAAAGGTTTACTAAGGGTTAATAATTGTTGATTAATAGGAGGAACAACTTCAAAATCAATTTGAGTAGGTAAATCCTGTAAGGTAGTATCCTTTTCAGGAAGAATGTAACAACCCCAAAATCCGTATCTGAAATTACTTTTATATCCTTGTGGGTTAATGCATTTTAATTTAATGATATCTGTTCGAATTAAGGAATTATCTGTTGAGTTACGACTTTAAAATTGAAATTACCGACCTTTACAGGTTCAGAAATCAAAATTGAGTACTTGGGTATGTTAATGGAAATTTTTAGAACTATTTGGAAAAATTAATTGGAAATCTAATTTGTCTAATTCGTTAATGCACGTTTGGGTGGTTAACTTGGTACTGTAAATTGAGGGCTTTAGAGGCTTCAGAAACCAAAACAAAGGACATATTTATGATCAACGTAATTTTTAGAGTCATCTGGAAAATTTAATTGAAATTTGATTTTGCGCGATTCGTAAGGGCGTGTTTGGCCCTCCCTATTGTGAAAAGCTTATGTGTTTGTTATATATATATATATATGGTTTTGTTATGTGAGTTGTGAACTTATCATTTTGAAGTCAAATAAAATATCTGGGGGAGAGAGAAAGAGAACCGTGAGAGAGAGAGAGAAGAAAAGGCAAGCTCCTCTAAGAGGAAACTCAACACTCATGGGGTTTTGAAGATAATTGAAGAGAATTGAAGAGATTAAGGAGAAAAACAAGGAATTGAATTAAGGTATGTGGTTTTAACTTTTATCCTTGTAGATAATTCATCTACTACATAAAATCAAGGATTAACTTGGAAGATTAATATGTAAATGAACTAGTGTTTTGGATCATGAATGAAATGGGTTGAATTCAAGGAATTGAACTTTGATTTCCTTTAATTTGTTTGATTTGGGTTCAATCTTAAGAATGATTCATGGAATAATAAGATTTGGTGTGAGAATCAACCATGTGTAAGACGTATTTGCATGATTTTGGGCATATATTATGAAAGTTCGAATATATGGAAAAGATGAGACTTGGATTTATAATTTGAGGCAAAGATTGATTTATTTGAGATGAAATTACACTTGATTGATGATAGTTTATCATGTTGTGCGACAATTTTACATGTTTTTGGGTGATTTGAGTTTGAAACCAAGCTTAAAAATGGAAAAATCAAATGTTAGAGCTCATAACATTTTCGGATAGCCAAACTGGCCCAGAGTTGCACGCGCGGCGGGTCTTCTCGCAAGTGCGACAGCCCATGTCCAGCCCCAAAATTGATTCTGCTAAAAAAGCACCTTGTCCCGCACGCGTCTTCGCTTCAAGACGCGGAGACAAATTTTGTCCAATTTTGAACAAACATATCTTTTGCATCCAGACTCTGTTTTGAGTGATTCTTGAGCCTAAATCAAGCCCCAGAAGTCTAGTTTCCAATGGTGGTGGTCTCACTCCCAAATTCTAAGTTCAGAAATAGATATGCCCAAACTAGTGAGAGTTGCTCACTTTTTGTCTACCGGTTTTGTACCATTTCTTCGTCTGAACTATTTTCCTATCGATTCCTCCTATCTTCTGAGACATAGATTATGACTTATTGAAAACTAATGAGTTTAGAACCGATATGACTAATTGATCAAAGAGTAAAGTAAGGAATCGGGTATATTCTTATAATGCTATGTGCATTGTGTTTATAGGTCCAAGCGAGGACATCGTCCCACCGCTGTCAGAAACTTATCACTGTGAGTAATACTAGTGTAACGATATATTTCACTTACTTCCTGTGATTATGATTTAAGTATTGTTAATTGTGAATGGCCTGTTCCATTGATATTGTGCTCTAATTGACTTAATTGATATTGTGCTGTGATTACATTAATGGCATTGATATGGACCTAAGGTCGTTCTGTCCCTAGTAATAGACGTGGGCCCGAGGCCATTATGATGTGAATTGTTCTGTCCCTATTAATGTAGTTTTGCCTTCTGTTAATAGTTATTATTAATGTTTTGTCATTCGCAAGACAATTATGTCGACTTATAATAAACCATGGAAAATCTATGTGCACTATTGAGTAATGGTATCCATAAGAATCTGGGATTATTCTGTTTTGCTACTACTGGACATGAGGTCATCCTGTATTATCTATGGGCTTAAGGCCACTCTGTATTTTATATGGGCCTGAGGCTGTTCTATATTATCTGTGGGCCTAAGGCCACTCTGTATCTTATATGGGCCTAAGACCATTCTGTATTATCTGTGGGCCTACGGCCACTCTGTATCTTATATGGGCCTAAGGCCGTTCTGTATTATCTGTGGGCTTAAAGCCGATCTGTATCATATCTGGGCTTAAAGCCGTTCTGTATCATATTTGGGCTTAAAGCCGATTTGTATCATATTTGGGCTTAAGGCTGTTCTGTATCATATATGGGCCCAAGGCCGTTCTGTATTATATATGGGCCCGAGGCTTTTCTGTATTGCATGTGGGCCTTAGGCCGTGTTAAAATATGATTATGAATAAGATCTATGTATGGTTTGATATGCATATTTACATTCTCTAATTCTATGGTTGTTTAACTCACCTCCTTACATTGCTATTATACACTGAGCTTTTCTCACTCTGTTTTTATGTATATCGATGTAGGTGAGCCATCGAAGATTGACACTAGAATTGTATTGAGGTCTACCTTCTGCTAAGCCGCCTAGGGTACGCCTCCGTGTTAAGGCCTTAATTTTGATTACTGGGAGTTGTGTAATTTTTGGAGTCTTATTTAAGTGTGTGTGAGGTCTATATAAATTCTATGATTGTATATGTAACTCTGGGAATGTATTTAAATGCTTAAATTTAATTAAGCCATCAGGAATGCACAAGCTCAATGAATGTCCTCTTTTATTGATATTACTTTCGCTTAAGGCCCCGTATGTGGTTAAATATTATTCTAAAATTCTGTTTTAAGGCCTTTGCAGGCCGATCATGGACCAAACTTTTAGGGGCGGGTTTGGGGTCGTGACAATGTGTGTGGATGGAATAAACTAGTTTACTAATTTAAGAAGTAGAGGAATTATCGATTCCTTTTAATTTACTATTGGTGGTGTTAGAAGTTTGGCAAATATGAATTTTTCTATCTTGTCTAGTAAATAAAGGTGTAGTGAAAATTTCATCATCTTCAGTATCAGTAGGGATACTAGAAGTACTATGGCGAGAAGATTGACTATGGGGTCGATTAAACCTTATATGAACAGAACCATCATTATATTGTTGAATATCTTGAATATTTTGGCTGGTAGAAGATTGTTGATTTTGGGAATAATTTTCATTAACTGTAACCCAATCATCAGGAAGTGTGATATCTTTCCAACAAATCATTTATGGGACTGAAATATTGGTTTCATTAGTACTACCTTGAATGACTAATGTTTTATCTTTTGAACTTCTGGTTAAAGCTTGAACATTCAGATTTGTTTTAATGCATTTGTGGTAAATTCTATAAACTAAAGTAATGTTATGGACATTATCTAACATATTAGTAAATGCACAAGATAGTTGAATGTTTAATGTTAAGGCTTTTAATATATGAAGATCTCTAAGACTTAAAAGTAAAATCAAGAAAACAATTAAAATAGAGAGGTTCTTTATGGAGGCCTGATTCCATTAAACCCATTAGACTATCATGATAATTAATATATCGAGCATCTCGTAAACATAAGAGGATAGAAGTATTGCGTTCTTGAATGGTTAATGGTTTGATTCCTACTTCAATTAATCCTAAATGAATAAAATTATGACCATCTTTGAGATGTTAACGAATTGACTCTTTGAATAATAACTGGCAAATTTCTCTAATTTTAGTTAAAACATAAACTTGTTCAATAGTTCTAATATGTAAATTAACATTAAAAGTTGACTTTAAAAAACTTGTTCTATAGATTTCTTTAACTAGTACTTTTGGGATATTCCAACTTAAATTAAGTCTAATATCATGAAATTCATACTCTTCTTCATTTATGACTAAATCCGTGTCAGGTAGAAGAGCTAAAATTGTAGATCTAGAGCTTACTGAAGAGTTATTTATGAAAAACCGACTCATTTTTATTCTGTAAATTAATTCAATCTTCTTAAATTCTTATATAACTTACCATGTTTTCGCATACTGTGTTCACACATACTCTTTCCGGAAACCTCGATATCTATCACCTGTCTATCCTAAGGATTTACACTAGATGTGGGACGAAAGGTGAGTGGCTACTGGCAGAGTGGAAGACAAAGATAAGTTAGTAGGAAATAAGAAGGCTGGAATTAATAAACAGAGATGGTAATGAGAAGAAATTAAGTAGAAATAACGAAACAATAAGCGAATAATATCAACAAGCTTGGCTCTGATACCAAAGAGAGGCGGAAGCAGCACATAAAGAAAACAAGTTAAATAAACTAAAATAAAATAGATAGAATATTTTAAATAAGAACAGATAAGCAGAAATAAAATAAACTTCCAATCGTTTAAATTAACTTACAATCGTTTACTGGAAGTAATCGGAAAATACAGAATTGTTTGCTAGAAGTAACACAAATTAATGGTAACTTGATAAAATATTTACAAATTTATGGAAAAGTTTATAACTTTAACTATTAAAGTTGATAAAGTTTACTACTAATTTGAAATTATTTTTGAAAACATACACTGATTTGCAATCTTCCCATTTTTGGTTCAAGTTGGGTTTACCTCTTGTCCGGGGTTCCAAACCATGCAAAGAAGAGTAGGAAATTACAATTTAGTGGTATTTCTATAAACTAATAACAGTTTCATGGAAAATTATAAGATTTTAGTCTTTAATATTTATAAATTTTATTATTGATCTAATTTTTTTTGTTAAACTTACACTAAATTGTAATTTTCCCAATTATAATATATTTCTTTTTGTTTGTTTCGGTAGAAAAGGAGTTTTCCTTAGGAATTACAAGAGAGAATTCAGAAAAATTGCTTTAAAAGGCATATTTATGGATCACAATTATTCTTGATATGATCCACATTCCATCAAATTTTCAGAGTAATTTTTAGGTCAAAAATTCATCATTGATCGTATTTTCCTAAATAAAAGGTGCAAAGTGTTCACAAAGAGGGGTTTTTTTTTTTTTTTTTTTTTCGTGTGGCTAGCTGGCACAAAATTGACAAAGGTCAATGGTTTTATTATGTGGTAGTTGAAGATTTTACTCATAAATCAGAGTAAAAGTGAATGGTTGTGTAAATTCGAAGTCTTTGATTGTATCATAAATAGACATCTTAATCAAATGTATGTAATCATGAATCAGAAGACAACATGAGTCATGACAAGCCTTAATTTCATGAATGTTAGCACTAGTGTGTTTGTGCGCTGTTGATGATTATTAACCATTATTTCATGTCCAAGTAATTTTTTTTTTATCACAATGGTCAGAAGAGAAAACATGAAAGGTACTCAGAAATAATAGTTATATTCATATAGTATTATTTTGGATCAGTCAATATATGAAGGAAAAACACACAAAGATTTGTTTGAAAATTCAATAATTGGGTCAGTCTTGTCAAATTTATTGCTTCTGCATTTACATCAGAAGTTCAAAATTTTAAAAATTTATATATTTGAGTTTTTTTTTTTTTTTGTTAATGGTGTTTGAAGTTTTGTTTTGATTAGTTTCTTAGGGGTTGTTTGGGATGACCTAAATAAGTGTACTTTTTGTCTTTTTATGAAAAGATGTGTAGAAAAATAGAGAGATGATGTGATGAAAAAAAGATAAAAAGATAAAAAGTGTGTACTACTTATTTAGGATAGCCAAACTTGACCTTAGTACATACAGTCTCTTCTCATCTTACATATGTTAAGTAATTATTGAATCATCAAAATTCTAAAATAATCTCAAGATAAAGTAAGTTGTTTAGGATAAACTAATAAAGACAAAAAATTAAAAAATTACTAAAAATATTAAAAATTCTATACTATTCAAGGGTAGCTTGTGGGGGAAGCTATTAGAGCAAAATTATTATTTTGCCCATTGCATTCAACTACCCAAAAAGTCAAAAGGGTGAAATGGTCATTTTGATTTTACTACAATATTTTATTATATATTTTTTCGTAAAAAGTCAAAAAATTATCCCAAATATACATATTTTTTTCTCCACTTTTTTAATTAAAAAGTTAAAAAGTACACTTATATAACATATCTCAAACAACTACATAGTATTACATATATTAAGTAATTATTGACTATTCATATGATAGTTTTTAAATCTCTAAATCATATACCAAACAAACTCAACTCAATTCAAATTTTTTTAACTAAGGCTTCGTTTGGGAAGCGGGTTGACTTTTTGAATTTTTTAGCTATTTTAGCTTGGGGTTAAAAAGCCTAGTTTGGAAAGAGTTTTTGATTTTTTTTGCTTTTTTTGACTTTTTTGTGAGAGAAGGAATGTAATGATTATGAATTGGATGTGATATTTTGTCTAATTGGGCTAAAAAGCCTATTTTATTTTTTGTGGCTATTTTAGCTAAAAAAACTCCAAACCTCTCCTCCCAAACAGAGCTACACCTTATGGAAACTAGGGCTGAGCAAGAAATCCGTGAAATCCGTAATCCGATCTAGTCTAGTCCAATTCAGTAGGTTTGGATTGGTTTTTTGAATCCATGGTCCGGTTTTGGATTGAAAATTTTAAAATCCATAGTTCATGGATTGGTTCCGGATTGAACCCTACGGTTCTAGATTGGAACCGATCCAGACCATATACAAATAGTTTATATTTTTATTATATACCCTCCTGTATAGTATCTTCTCTTATTTTATATAAAACTTAAATCCAAACCTAAACTCACATAGTATATTCTTTTATTATTTTTGTTTGCTAGATTTTAATGTTAATTTGTAATGGTCTAAATACTTATGGTAGAACCAGCTTTTTTATGGATATTTAAATTCTAGAACAGTATGTCGCTATTATGAAAAGACATGTTGTTATTGTGAAACTAATATGGTGCTATAATTATATTTTTATGAAATTAAAATGTTATATATATATATATTTTTTTGTTATTTAATTATGTAAATCCGTGGTCCTAAACTGATCCAATCCGTGTTTAAATGGATTGGTTCGGATTGGTTCCACGATTTAAACGGATTGGATTGGTTTCAATTTTTCAGGAATCATAGATAACGGATTGGTCCTGGTTTTACCCTAATCCAGTCTAATCCGGACCATGCTCACCCCAAATGGAAACTACGCAACTCCCCCATATATTTATTTATATCCAATAAATTTATATTTAATTAATTATTATTTAAAATAAATGAAATCGCATAATTACAAGAAATGAGGTAAAATGATTTTTAAAATTATTATTATTATTATTTTTAAAATCTTTGAACAGAAAATCCCAAACCCCTCAGCTATCAGTAACTGGAGTTGACTAGAAATTTGATTTTGGTTTAATTATTCTATGCATACGCATACATGACATGATATATTGTAAAAGGAGTTGGATCACACCAATTATGATGAATCTTTCATCAATCATGACCCTTGCATTCTTAACCAACTAAAAGGTCTATTATTACTGATGTTCCTAACATGCACTAATAAGCATGACACAGTAGCATCTTCACTCACACATTCAACAAAAGAAAAGACACATTAATTCTAGAGTAAATCATGCAAATCAATTACACATTATATCATTGGTTGCTTTGTCTACCTCGCTCATGCATGCATAATCATAATTTTTTGTAGAAATAACTTAGGTTTCGTTTGAAAAGTGTGTTGATTTTTTAATTTTTTAACTTTTTTGATTATTTTAGCTTGGGTTAAAAAGCTTAATTTGAGAACGGTTTTTTGGCTTTTTAATTTTTTTAGTTTTTTTTGTGAGAAAATAGTGTAATGATTATGAATTAGATATGATATTTTATTTTTTGTGATTAAAATAGCTTATTTTGTCTTTTGTGACTAAAATAATCAAAAAAAACCCTAAATAACTCTTCCCAAACAGAGCCTTATTATTAAATTAAACATAATTTTCTTATATTAATGTAAATAGGACCCACCTCACTATTTCCTGTTATGTATTCCACCTAACCCATGGACATTTTTACATGACAACTTTTTTGATCATTTTTAAATATATTTCAACTTGGTTATGAGGTTTGGACTTTTTTTCATCCTGATTGAGGCAGTGCGTTTATTTTTGATAAAAAAAAAATAAAAAAAATAAAAAGTTTGATTCAAACAATAATGATTGGTTGGCATGTGTAATTTTGGGTAGAGGTGTAACTCAGTGGGTGAGAAGTTTTTCAACATTAGCTTAAGATCCATTTGACAATATCATCTTTTAATTTAGAAGTTAAAAAATTATTAAAAAAATTAAAAAATTAATAATTTATGTTAAAAAATTAAAAAATTTCTTTTCTCTTTATTTTTTACACCTTTTTTTGTAAAAAAATTAAAAAGTCATCTCAAATATATTAATTTTTTTTACATTATATTTTAACAAAAAAGTCAAAAAATTACTAAAAAAATTGTTGAAAGTTGTCCAAACTTATAATTTAAATTTGTCTGTCCAAGCTCAACCCAAGCATAATAAATTAAACTTAAAGTAAGGTTAAATTGTTCATAAATTGAAATCTTTTGTAATATAGTTACATTGCTTAACTTGTTAAAGTTAAAACCTATTAATACTTTTTTCTTTTCTCTTTTTTGGATAAAATCATTTATATGATGAAAGTTAGAGACAAAAGAGATGAGAATTATTGTGTTCCATTGGTGGTTTTTACTATTTCTGAGTGAGAAAAAAAAATGATAAGATTTTATATTGTATTACTTGTGTATATGATATATGGTGAATATAATCTGACAATCTAGATAATTTTAATATTATTCAATGATGATATATATATTTAATATATATTTTTTTTATATTTATACATATAATTTGAGTTTCATGTTATTCGGATTGTTTGATCTCTCGACTAAGTTTGGCTCAAATTTAATTTAGAATTCTAAATTTCTGCTCCAATCATCACTAGATTCAAAAAATATTTTTATTTTTGATTACCAAAATTCATAAATATATTGTCCAAATGCTAAATTTTTTTAAACTGAAGTCAAATTACTCTGTCCTAAGTTACACTTAATTTTGGATATATACAAATTGAGGTTAGTTTAATAATCAAACCTTTTTGGGAAATTTGACTATAAACCACCTTTACCTTCCTTTCATTGTTAGAAAGACTAAGAAAAAAATTATACTTTCTAAACCCCCTCATAATTAAAAAGTCTTGCATAAAGGACAAAATTTATTATTTAAATATTTTATCAGACTATTATACCCTCAACTAAATCTTCCCTAATCACCATCTCAATCTCTCAAGACGCCATGGCTAGGGTTTCAAGATCTGGTATCAAAACCAGTCAGCGACTTCCTCTGCTCCGCCTCAGATCGAAGTTCGATCTCCTTCTTCGGTTGATTTCTTCACTCTTCGATCACCGCTGTTGCCATTTGATCAAAGATCCTCGCCTGAGATCCATGAGTTGGTCGACTAGCCAAGCCATTGCGATGACCTTGAAGGCCGAATTGAAGAGTAGATACATATAGATATATTTATGTGTGTGTTTGTGTGTTTTGAGATTTAAATTCGAATATATACGTGTTTTGAGATTTGAATTCGAATATATATATCTACATATTCCGATCTGTAATCTATATATATATATATCTATATATGTGTGTGTTTGTGTGTTTTGAGATTTGAATTCGAATATATATGTGTTTTTAGATTTGAATTCGAATATATATATATATATTCCGATCTGTAATCTATATATATATCTGTATATTTGTGTGTTTTGATCTTGATTTTATATTTCACATGTATTCAAATGCTCCATACTTTGTAACCTATTTTCCTCCTGTACGAGAACTTGCTTCCATTCTTACTGCTACTGTGAATATATGCACACAAATAACCAAGTTTTCTATGATTATCTATAAATTTTAGTATAATTATTTGATTCAGCCAAAATCAAAGAGCCTGCAATCAAATTTCATTTGATAGAACCAGAGTAAAATTTTACTTTGGTTTTATTGCTTTGTTTTTTTCATTTGACAAAATCAGAGTAAAATTTTACTTTCATACAGAGTAAAATTTTACTTTTAGTTTCACAGTATAAAATTTTACTCTCATTCAGAGTAAAATTTTACTTTAGTTTTAGAGTGAAAGTAAAATTTTACTCTGTATGAAAGTAAAATTTTACACTCTGAAACTAGAGTAATTTACTCACGTATGAAAGTAAAATTTACTTTCATCTGTAAAAATTTTACTCTGAAATACATAGTGAAAATGTCTTAATATGAGAGCTGAGGATAATATAGTAAAAGAAATAAGTTTTAAAATATCAAGGGGTTTTGAAAGTACTTATATAATTCTTGTTATTTTGAAAGAAAAATCAGGTAGTGAGGGAGTTATGACCAAATCCCCCAACCTTTTATATCTCAATTTTGGGTCCATGTAGGTGAACAAGTTTAAGCGCTTATTTTGGAAAGTGGAATACTATATACTGATAATTTTATTTAGAAATATGAATGGGTGTTCATTATATGTATAGACTTCATGATTTACCAATTCATTCCCAATCACATTTTAAAATTGTAGATGAAATTTTGACACCTTTTTATTTTTTTGACTAGATGGGTTTATCGATTTGTAAAACAAACTATTTGCATGTGGGGTGTTTATAGATCAGATTGATTCGGTTTTTTAATAAAGTAGGAACCAAATCGGTCCCTACAGTGCCCAAAAATTGGAACTGTAATCAAATTGTTAAATCTATGTAATCGGACTATAATCGAATCATAAAAATCGGATTAAATCGGTTCTAAACATTTTATATAATTTATAACAACAAAGAAACTATCTACAGGTTTGATTTGATTTTATAATAAATTAGGAACCGAATCGGTCCTTATAATTTTTTAAAAAAATTGAAACTATAACCAAACTATTTATCTATATAATCGGACAATAACTTAATCATAGAAACAGGATTAATTTGATTTGATTTGATTCAGTTTGGTTTTAAAAATTTTATATAATTTATAATAACAAACAAACTAACAACAATTAGTTTAGTTAAATTACTTAGAACTTGTCATTTTCATAATCAAAAGACTGGAGCAGTGACCTCTCACTGTTGTGTCCCTGCTGTGCATTGAAACACTCTGGTTTCATAATTTTCTTTTTTCTTTTTTTGTAAAAAAATTTCGTTTTAGGGATATAATTTGCATCTTACACGTATGCACAGAAAGTGAGGTCCACAATAGATTATTGCTTGAATCCCTGGGCTTTTTTCTCTTCCTTCCATTCCATCCAACACTTGCCTATCGATACAAACACCACCCATCGCCATTAAAACGAGCTCAAAACTGATTCTCCCATTTGCTAATACTACCATCCAATAAATAAATTAGACAAAATCTCTAAAACATCACCAGTCTCCATTCACACACACACAATAAATAAATAAAGGGTAAATTACACTGACATCTCCTGAGATTTATGTTTATTACAGTTTCCCCCCTCACATTTGGAAAATTACACTGACCCCCCTGTTAATTTAGGGTTGGTTTGGCATGTACTAAAAAAGTGTACTTTTTGACTTATTGGTGGGTTTGGGTTGGGTTTGAATTGGGTTTGATGTGATGTGTTAGAGAGGTGATGTGATTTAAATAGGATGATGTGAGATAGTGACTTTTTTGCTTTTTGACTTATTTAGATGATGCCAAACCAAGCCTTAATTTTATGTATGATGATCATTACAGTGAGAGGAGAACTGTTATGAAACTTTAAACCTCAGGGGACAATCTATAATAAAACTTTATACCTCAACAAGGGAGATGTAATTTTCAAAAGGTGAAGGGAAAAACTGTAATAAATATAAACCTCAAGGGGTGTCAATATAATTTACTCATAAATAAATAAATAAAATCCAACAAAAAATCTGCATTTTACAAGCAATAGTGGTTGATTTCATGTTGATTTCATCTCAACTTAAACTCTTTGTTTTAACTAGATTCATGATTTTTATTTCTTTCTTCGAGTTGAATTTCTCAAGTCTACATTGAAGGACAAAACCACCACCACTACCAACTCTTCTACATCGAACCTCTCGGTTTGTTGAGTAAATCAAATGGCAACAATCATGGGCAATTGAGATTATCATTGGTAGCACATCATGAGCCATGAACCAAAGAAAGATTTTTAACTCAAAACTCAAAAGGAAGATTCCTGTTTAAAATCAAATAAAATTTTGATGCTTTCATAATACAAGCCAAAACAGAGCTGATAAACAAATGGAATGGTAAATGAAGATGATAAGGTAGCAAATTAGGTTAGTTAGCCTAAGTGACTATTAGTTAGTTTAGGTGTCAAATTTTAGTTTGCAATTAGTGTTGGTTTAATGCTCTGTTTTATCCTGTTTTGGGTGACATAGACATTCATATGAAAAGAGTCCAAATACAACAAAGAAAGTAGAGTTGTAATCTGTAATAAAAATTATTGGAGTCCAAATCATCAAGTTCCTCTCATTCATTTCAGTTGTGAGAGTACTTTTGAAGGGTATCTTCTTCCTTAACCAAGGATTGTAATATTTTAACTTCTTAAAAAGCATGAAAAAATACTCCTTAAAGAACAAAACTATGATCACTCAAGCTGTAAATGAGTTTAATTTGTTCATTAAAATCCTCTCTTGACACACTCATTTTGATTTAATTTGGGATGACATTGATCTTTGATGGTGGCAGTGGACAATATTGTGGCTTGACGGCGCTTGTGAGTGATGAAAGTGGAGATGTTATTGGAAGAAGGTAGAGATGTTATTGGAAGAAGGATGCACAAGAGAGTAACCTAGCATACTCCCCCCAACCCCCGGGGCAAAAAAAAAAAAAAAAAAAATTACGAAACGGGATTGTTTCAAAGCGCAGCAGAGGCACAACAGTGAGGGATCACAGCAGTGACCCCAAATCCCAAAAGACTAGTGTTCAAAACTTATTAGTAAATTTTAAGTTTTATTACCATGTGTCCAAGAAAGTATTAATGAGTATAGTTATTTCTACTCATATAGAAAATTGTAGAAACTTAAAAGCTATCAACACTAAAAGACAATTTATTTTACATAGAGACCAAAATACCCTTTTGCATTTTCCTATATTTTATCCTTTAATTTTATTTTTTATCTTCCAACAAACTCGATGTGTTACCCTAATTTTTTTTATTTATTTTTTTATTTTATATATTTGGGTAATAAGAGCATAATATGAGAATACGATAAATTGAAGTAATGTGACAAGAGTTTATTTATTTATTTATTTATTTTTGTGACAAAGGGAAATAGATTTTTATTTTATTATTATTTTTTTGTTGTAATATTATACTGTCAATGGATTATTTATCAATGCATTTCAAGGAATTGTTTTGACTTAAATGAACTTCCAAATGAGGAAAGTATTGTACTACTCTATTGTTTTATTTTATTTATAATTTAATTTTTATTTATGATGTAATATTTTTATTTTTATTTCAAAAACTATTAGTTTATTTAATATAATTTTAATTAATTTTATTATGAAATATGTCCTTCCGAATTAAGGAATTATTTTATTTTATTTTTTTAGCAAAAATGGCTTGCAATCTTCAATTTGTATCTACACAACTATGTAATACAATACAATTTATTCTGGAGAAAAAAAAAAAGGAAGAAAGAAGAAGTACATGGTTTCCAATGGACAACTGCATTATCCCATGAGTGTCATGAACAAAAAAAAGTCTGGTTGTTATACCAATAGGGGTTGGTTTAGTAGATAAGACTTTCGAATCTTTTGCTTAAGGTTTAAGTTTGAGTCTCCATAATCCCTTGTTAGGACTAAACATATTCTTTAGCGTCTGAAGCACGCGGGGGCTTAAGTTTCGGCCTCGATGTAAGTGTGATGGGGTTTCCTGCAAATATGTTATAGGTGCTAAGAGGTAATACTCCCTGGTGTATATGTTAAAGTAACCTATCTGCATATCCATTTATGAATCAAAAAAAAAGAAAAGAAAAAGTCTGGTTATTAAAAGCTACCAAATTTATTTTCATTTATATTTTACAATTTTCCATACAAGTGGAAGTGGTTAAAAACATGAACCAGCAAGACCATAACTTTTATATTTTTATTTTTATTTACAAAAATATAAAAAATAATAAATAAATGTCCAAGGATATGAAACCGGACCGAGTTAAATGAAACTGAGCAAAGGGTAGAGTGGACTGTGATTGTTTGTCATTTTGAAATTTCAATTTTGATTAAATAATTGTTGTCTCTGTAGTACTAGTTTTTTTTTCTTTTTTTTTTAAACTGTCTCTAGTACTAGTTTGAATGCAAGATGAAGCACAACCATGCAATGCAACATGATTCATCATCAACATCTATAAATGGCCATCCTGGCGGTCTGGATGGTAGGGCACAATTCATATGCTGTCTCATGTTTCTTTTCTTACAATTATGGGGAAACAAGTCACTTGAAAGTTTAAAAAATAAATTAAATTAAATTAAAGGTAAAATTTATAAATTTTAATTATTAAACTCAAATTTTTTTTTTCTTCATGTGTATGTATTTACTTTTTGAAATGATCACTTGATTTGTAATTTCTCGTACAATTATTACTATATTTGTATTACACAAAAATGGGATACACACACATAATAATACAATTTGATGGAAGGAAAACAAAAGGTAATTAGAAGTTGTATAAATTTACTCTTCTCTGTCTTTTTTTCAGTGATATTAAAGACCTCTAATTTAAAGACTTTAAACACACATCTAATGAGGTGAAAAAAAAAAAAAAAACCAAACCAAACAAACAACACTGACAGTGCCATCACTACTAGTACCTCTAATTAGAAGTCCAAGCATTTTTGGTCTCTTTTTTCTTTCCCTTCCCTTCAAATCTCATCCTGCTGACACCCCTGCTTTGGCAACGGTGACACGCCCTCATGCACCTTTCTCCAGCCACCCTATCTATCTCTTTCCCTACCTTCCCACAATGTACCACAATCCCCAATTCTATGCAACCCCCTGTGTCCTTAATGTTTTTTTGATAATTCTCTCATGATCTTAATTAATTTGATTAGTTATTTCTCCTCACTATTTAATAATTTGGCTAGTTAATTATGTTGTAGTTCACTAGCCTTAGGGGTTATTTGGGATGTTTTAAATAAGTGTAATTTTTTATTTTTTATAAAAAGATGTGTAAAAAAGTAGAGAGAAGATGTTGATTGATGTGACTTAAAAACGATAAAAAGATAAAAAGTATAGATTTATTTAATCTTCCCAAACAAGACCTTAATAGAGACTTGTTATTTCAGAAAAATTACAACAGATACAGGTATTAGATAAATCTGAGTAGTCACAATTCAAAATTTTATATCATTATATTTTAGGAAAAATAACCAACATCCCCATAATATTATAGGAATCATAACTAAAAAATATATATATTGAATTATAATCAAGCACCACATAAGGTATAATAATTTTTTTTTTATAGATTATAATCAAAATAGAAAAATGATATATAGGTCTACTTTCTAGACCTACTTTTTAGACTCAGTAATGTGTCAATAAAATGATTAGTTGATAGAGAATAAATGAAAAAGAAAGTTGACTTAAATATTTAGGCCTTGTTTGGGAAGACTAAATAAGTGCACTTTTTGTCTTTTTTGACTAAAAAAGTGAGGTTGAAAATATAGATGTTTGGGTTAACTTTTTGACTTTTTATGGAAAAATGTGTAATAAAAAATTGTAAAAATTGATTTTTAGAGAAAAATTTGAATTAGAATCATGCGGTAGTAATTGTTGACTTTTGGTGAATAGTGTTAACTTTTTAACTTTTTGAGTAACTTTTTGACTTTTTGGATTATTTGGGATATCCCAAACTTAGCCTTAATAATAGTGTTACATTATTAGGTTACTTTATAATTTTTGAATCTGAATAACAATATTTATCAAAATAATGTGACAACTATAACATTACAATGAGTCGTAACAACATAATAAATCATAATCAAAATACAAAAATCATAATTAAACGTGCACATGACACACACCCGAACAATTTCCTTAACTAAATTAAAAAAGAACTAAAAAATTTACTTCAAAATATTAACTAACATTGCTTGACATACTCATTCTCCTGTCCAACAGCTTCACTCTCCTAACTACTCCAACATGGTATAAACACATATACACACACACTCTTATATATAAAATAAAAATTCATTTTTTACAGAGCAAACCCAACTCCAATTCCCCAGTCTCTCTCATTCTCTCCAGAATCAACAATATGCTTCTTCAGTTACTACTCTTTCTTCACTCTCTCCATCTGGGTCACTCTCTCAACCAAGAAGGACTCCTTCTCCACCGAATCAAACTCACTTTCGACGACCCAGACAACATCTTCTCCAACTGGAAAACCAGAGACCCCAATCCCTGCAACTGGTTCGGAATCTCCTGCGACTCACTCACTCACTCAGTCACCTCCATCGACCTCTCCTCCGGCAACATTGCCGGACCTTTTCCCTCCGGCCTCTGCCGACTCCGAAACCTCAATTCCATCTCTCTCTTCAACAATTCAATCAACTCAACCTTACCCAAAGACATCTCGGATTGTCGGAGACTCAAACACCTCAATCTCGCCCAAAACTTGCTTACCGGTACACTACCCAGTTCCCTATCCGATCTCCCCAACCTCAAGCACCTCGATTTATCTGGAAACAACTTTTCCGGCGAGATTCCGGCTAGTTTTGGGAAGTTCCGGCGACTCGAATCCATCTCTCTCGTCGAAAACCTGTTTTCAGGCGAAATTCCCGCGGCTCTCGGGAACATTTCGGGTCTTAAACAGCTTAACCTTTCTTACAACCCGTTTTCGCCGGGTCGGATCCCGCCGGAGCTGGGTAACTTAACGGAACTTGAAATCTTATGGGCTACTGACTGTAACTTGGTGGGTTCGATTCCGGATTCGCTGGGTCGACTCAAGCAGCTAGTTGACTTGGACTTGGCTTTGAACAATTTGAATGGTGTAATTCCGAGTTCGCTCACTGAGTTGGTTAGTGTTAAGCAAATAGAGCTGTATAATAACTCGCTAACCGGCGAGTTACCGGCGATTGGGTGGTCGAACATGACTGCATTGCGATTTTTCGATGCGTCGATGAATGAATTGAATGGGACGATTCCAGACGAGCTGTGTGAGTTGCCACTCGAATCGCTCAACCTCTATGAGAATCAATTCGAAGGTGAATTACCGGAGAGTATAGTGAAATCGCCGAATTTGTATGAATTAAAGTTGTTTCGGAACCGACTCACCGGAGAGTTACCGAGAGATTTGGGAAAAAACTCGCCGGTGTTGTGGGTTGATGTATCGAACAATCAATTTTCCGGCCAAATCCCGGCGAGATTGTGTGAAAAAGGTGTTTTAGAAGAGCTTTTAATGATACACAACTCGTTTTCCGGCGAAATTCCAGCGAGTTTGAGCGAATGCCGGAGCTTGACACGTGTACGATTGGGAAACAACAAATTTTCCGGCGCAGTTCCGGCGAGATTTTGGGGGCTTCCAAATGTCTACTTCCTCGAGCTCGCCGGCAATTCATTTTCTGGCGATATTTCGAAGAATATTGCCGGAGCGTCGAATTTGTCGGCTTTGATAATATCTGGAAACAAATTTTCCGGCAACATTCCGGAGGAGATTGGATGGTTGGAGAATTTGGTGGAATTCGCCGGAAATGATAACCGGTTCACCGGGTCATTGCCGGAGAGTATAGTGAATCTTAGGCAGCTAGGGAGGCTTGATCTTCACAACAATGGCTTGTCTGGTGAACTACCAATTGGAATCCAATCTTGGAAGAAGCTCAATGAGCTGAATTTAGCTGATAATGAAATTTCCGGGAAAATTCCTGAGGAAATTGGAACTTTGTCTGTTCTGAGTTACCTTGATCTTTCTGGAAACCAATTTTCCGGGAAAATCCCAATTGGGTTGGAGAATTTGATGCTCAGCCGGCTCAATTTGTCGAATAACGGGCTTTCGGGTGACATTCCTCCTCTATATGCTAAGGAAATTTATAAGACTAGTTTTTTGGGTAATTCAGATTTGTGTGGTGACGTGGTTGGTTTATGTGATCGTAGAGATGGAGATAAGAACTTGGGCTATGTTTGGTTAATGTTTATACTCACTGGACTTGTGTTTATTGTGGGTGGTGTTTGGTTCTATTGCAAGTATAAGAATTTCAAGGAAGCAAACAGAGAAATTGACAGATCGAAATGGACATTGATGTCGTTCCACAAATTGGGTTTCAGTGAATATGAGATCTTGAACTGTCTTGATGAAGATAATGTGATTGGAAGCGGGTTTTCTGGGAAAGTTTACAAGGCTATACTCAGCAATGGAGAGACTATTGCAGTGAAAAAGCTATGGGGAAGGTCCAAAATGGTGGAGGAGAGTGGTGATATCGAGAAGGGTTGGATTCAAGATGATGGGTTTGAAGCAGAGGTTGAGACATTGGGAAAGATTAGACATAAGAACATTGTCAAGCTATGGTGTTGCTGTGTTACCGGGAATTGCAAGCTTTTGGTTTACGAGTACATGCCTAATGGAAGTTTGGGCGATTTGCTTCATAGCAAGAAGAGTGGCTTGTTGGATTGGCCGATGAGGTTTAAGATTGCCATGGATGCTGCTGAGGGGCTTTCGTATTTGCATCACGGTTGTGTTCCTCCGATTGTGCATAGAGATGTGAAATCGAATAACATCTTGTTGGATGAGGATTTTAGGGCTCGAATAGCAGATTTTGGAGTAGCCAAGGCACTTGATGCGATTGGGACGGGGACTCAAACCATGTCTGCCATTGCGGGTTCTTGTGGTTACATTGCACCAGGTTAGTACTTTCCTATGTTTGATCCCCTCCTTAGTAATTGAAGAATATTATACTTATTATAGTTTGAAAATTAAATTGTTTATTGCATTTCATCACTAGCTAGTGATCTTTGTATTTCTTATCCTAAAATACAAGTTTAAATGTCAAGCTACAAGTAGAAATATACACTTCACGTGGAGCAGACTTCAGGATTCAAATCTAATAGACTATAAACAAAGAGTTCGAATCAAGAAAACTTGTTATATCAATGACTTGGTTTTTCTTTGCAGAGTATGCATATACACTTCGAGTGAATGAGAAGAGCGACATATACAGCTTCGGTGTTGTGATTCTTGAATTGGTCACAGGGAGACTGCCAGTTGATCCTGAATTTGGGGAAAAGGATATGATCAAGTGGGTATGCACTACTTTGGACCAGAAAGATGTAGATCATGTACTCGACCCAAAACTTGATTCTTGTTTCAAAGAAGAGATGAGCAAAGTCCTCAATATCGGCCTCATCTGCACCAGCCCCCTCCCCATCAACCGTCCATCGATGAGAAGGGTTGTAAATATGTTGCATGAAGTGGGTGCCGAACATCATCTTAAGGCTGCCCAGAAAGATGACAAATTTACACCTTATTACTACGAAGATGCCTCGGATCAAGGAAGTGTAGCTTGAAAAGTTTTATCATGTCATAGAGTTGGAGTGTGGAAGGAGAGGGAGAACAAGTGCTCGCTCTTCTTGTGTTGCCAATTTCTCAGTTTTTATTTACAGCAATACTATGTATTATGAAAAGTCTTTTATGAAAATAATCATGAAAGATTTATGACCTTTGGATTACACTTAGAATAAAGTACTACTCACTAATCAAGGTAATCTAAAGGTCACAAATCTTTCATGATCATTTTCATAAAAAAATTTTCATGATCCCTAACATTTCTTTTTTATTTTTATCCTTTCTTGGTGTTTGCTTTCATGAAGGTAAAGAAAGTATTGTAGAGTTTCTTTGATGTCAATTTTCTTTCTGGCATCTCTCTGAGGAATTTTTAAAAAATATAATTGAAGATCTCTTATGGATTTGTTTTGCATTAGTAACTTCTGCCTTTGAGGGTGACTACTAGTCTGTGTACTGGTTCTATGTGAAAAATCACAGGAATGGAATCTCCTACAATTCTGTAAATTGTTTTTTTTTTTTTTTTTAAATTATTATTTATTTTTAAAACTTAATTCTGTAAATTGTTTGACCACTCTGCTTTTTGAAAGCTGAGGTCGGATTGCCTATCTTGACTGCCTCTTGTCTAAAGTTATTTTTACCATACGACGTATATCTTTGATTTGATTGTGCAGTGGAAATGAATTTTGAGATAAAATGAATAGAATAACCCCTATTTCACCCGAATGGGGATACTTGGGCACAGCAGTTGCTGCTGTCCCCTTGTGGGGGATTATTTTGAATGTTTTTTGATAATCTGAACCGTTACATTATAGGGCTCATCGAGTAGATCATCCATGCAAAAAATCAAGTCGATTAGATATCTGTAGTCCTATAACCAAAGCACATTTATTTTTATAAAAATTAACGATTAACATAACTTTCATAAATTTTTTAAAACAATTAGGACCTGATCATGGGGTTATAAATATCCGATTAACTTGATATTTTATATGAATAATATTCTTGACTAACCCTACAATATAACGGTTCGAATTATTAAAAAATACTTGAAAAAATCTCCCATAAAGGGACAGCAGGCACATCAGTACCCGTATCCTGTTTCACCACTTATCCATACAGTTTTGCTACAAATATAAAAATTATTTTAAAACTGAACACAGAATAGTTATAAATTGATAAGATTTTACAGTATTTATTAGTGAGATCCACTTTGAAAAAATCCTAGTCTTTCAAATCCTAGTCTTTCAAATACAAATTGATAAGATTTGTATAAATTATTTTTTTTGTGTGTTTTTTTTTAGTATTTTTTTAATATTTGAAGTAATTCTTTTTTTTATACAAATTATTTTCCTAAGACATCTTGGCGTTATCTAATGCAGCTATGAAACTTTGCTTTTTTTGGGTTTTTAACAATAATGATAGAGATTCCTTTCTTGAGGGACCCCACAACTTTCAAACTGATCTACAACACTCATGAAGGGAGCCCCACACATGAGCAGTGTAAATCACTTTAGGGTCCTTCAAAAAGAGAGTCTCACTCATTTTCCTTACACTATAGTATGATATAGGAGAAATTTTACTATACACACCATCTCTCATATGCACCCATAAGTTATGTCATTTTCATATTTAGGCCTCGTTTGGGAACAGGCTAATTTAGTAATTTTTTGGCTATTTGGCTAAAATGTGATGTAAAAAAAACTAGTATGTTTGGGATGACTTTTTAGCTTTTTACAAAAAGATGTGCAAAAAGTTAAGAGAAAAGGGAATCTTTGACTTTTTGATATGGGTTGTTGGCTTTTTGACTTTTTTAGTAACTTTTTAGTTTTTTGGCTAAAATAGCCTCTTGCCAAACGAGGCCTTAGTTATGACCAATTTTATTCTTTAGTTATGACTTTATTTTAGTTATAATTCATGAGATCTCTAATTATGCCTTATGTGTTAGTTGATTTTTTATTTTATTTTAGTTATGACTTAGAGAGTATACAGTTATATTATTATCTTCTTTAGTTATAAAGTACATACGATACATATCTTTTAAGGAATGTGCACTATAATCTTTTCCTATATTATAAGGAGTGTGCACTATAATCTTTCTCTAGAGAGAGAGAGAGAGAGAGAGAGAGAGAGTCCACTTAAATAGAATGCATAGTTTAAATAGTCCAAAATACAAAAAAGCTTCAATCTTTTTTAAATGAACAAATTACTAGTGATTTCATAAAATTATTATAAATTTATGAAAAATCTTATGAATTTAATTATTAACATTTATAAATTGTAATTAATTTTTAAAATACCCATTGAATTGTTATTTTCCCTTTTAAAATAGTAGTGATAGTGACCGTGATATAGATAAGGGTGTTCACAAATCAAGTTAAGTTGGGTGACTTGTCATTTACCATTTTGTCCAAACTTAAGTGGATTAAAAAAAATCAATGCGAATTTAATGGGCCGTATGGGGTGATGGGTGGATACAAATTAGTTTGACGGTTGAACTTATTTGAAATTTTTTAAAACTATTTTTCAATAATTCTTTACTGTTTTATGCCTAAATTTTTTAATAATTAATTTTTTATAATAAAAATAAAGGTTAAATTTTCATATTTCATAAATTACAAATATGATTACTAAATAAAAGGATTTTTTTTTAAACATACAAAATATAAAAATATAATTTCATTTTCTTAAGAATGTTGGCAGATTAAGTTGAGTTAGATAGCCTCCCATCTGCTATCTGTCTGAACATCAACAGATTGAAAAAATACATCTGTATCCTTTGCTCAAACTATTGAAATCATCAATTTTCTAATAGATTGGTGTAGCCCATTCAATTTTAACAAATCATATGAATACTTGGCCATCCCTCAATATAGATGAACCAGAAAAAAGGGATCCAATTTAGGGTCCTAAATTTTAAATCAGAATCGTGTGTTGTGAGAATCATGTATAAAATAAATCAAAAATTGATTTTTTTGAGTAAGGTCATATTTGAGAACAAATTATTTTAATAATTTTTTTAACTTTTTATAAAAATATATATAAAAAATAAAAATAATAATATAACAATTTATAATAATTTTTTAATTTTTTAATTAAAACTGAAAGTTGCCCAACAAAACTTAAATTCTAGATAGTATTATTTAAAAAAAAAAACAAACAAAAAATTTTCAAAAAATACATCCGCTTAAAGTGAATGATTATTGTTGTCATAGCCGTTGAGAGGACCCCCATTATGTCTCTCTCTTTGTCTCTCTCATACGGTTCTCAATTCGGGCCATTTCCCTAAATAAGCTAAAATAGCAAGGGAATTCCCAAACTAAGCCTAGTTTTCAAAGATTTTCCAAAATAGGCTAACTCGCGGTTCAAAATCGCGAGTTCAACACTTTTCCCCCGGAGTTGCCAAATCTTGAACTCGCTGTTACAAAACGCGAGTTTGCTTAAGAACTCGCGGTTACAAAACGCGAGTTTACTTAATTTTTTTTTCTTTTGAATTTCGAAGCACAGTTTAATTAATTTCATCCCAAAAAAAATTTGTTCTGAACTCGCGTTTCAGAAACACGAGTTCATTTTGTTTTGAAGTCGCTGTTTGTAACCACGAGTTCTGTCACGACCCAAACCCGGCCCTATGGGTTTAGCATCAGAATCGCCGATGTCAAGAGATTACCAAGGCCTCTGAAACGATATCTGATTAAGCAGTCTGAGCTGGCGGAAGCCAATACAGTAAGTAACTAGTGTCCATTGAGCTGTGTAAATCTGTATGCCAAAAACATTTTTCATGCATTCACTCAATTCAGAGCAGTACAGTCTATAAACGGTCTATACAATCAGTTACAAACAGTCAGTACAGGGATCAAATCCCTAGATAACAGTACAGTCTATACAAATGTACAAAACAGTGAGGAGACCGACGGGGGACACAAAAACACCCCAAGCCATAGCATGGCAACTCGGAACCTCGCAGTGAGGCATATAGGCTGGCTTGACAAAACTGGGGACCAATCCCACGCTCCTAGCTCGATGCAGGCTGAGAACCTACATATATATAAACAGTGAGCTAAAGCCCAGTGAATAACATAACGTGTAAAGAGGTTATGAATGAATGTCCTTACAGTAATGAAATCAATTCATTATACAGTATTTCAATCTTTCAGTATTTCGGTCAATCAGTATCTCAATCAATCAGTCATATGTGGTACATCCATTAGCCTATAAACAGTAGGTCCAAAAGGACCGGGCCTTAACAGACCCAACAGTAATGATGGCCATCAAACAATATGGTTCCACAAGGAAACCGACAGAGCTCTGTAACAGTCAATAACAGTGGGTGCTAAGGATGCCACAATACAGTTCGAAATACAGAACATACATTCATTCAATAAACAATATCAGTTCAATAAACAGTTCAGTTCAGTATTCAAAATATAACCATTTGAACATATCTTTACACAATCTGTTACTCACAGAGATTGGGCTAATAGCAGCTAGAGCGCGTCCCCGAGAGCCAACCCTAAACAGTTAACAAATAGAACACACACTAAGTTTCACAGTCGAAAGGATGTAATTAAATCCCTAAATTCCTCGGTGTGGTTCTATGTCTAAATCCTCATTAAGATGCCTTAAACTAGGCCTAAGAATGCCTAGGATGGGATGAGGATGCAAAGATGTGCACAGAAATCAGTTTCGGAATTTTCAGAAAACAGGGCCTCGCCGAAGCGTCAACTTCCCGCCGGCGGACAAGCCAACAAAGGTCCCTTCGGCGTCAACTTCACTTCGGCCGAATGGGCCGATGACTGATGCAAGATCTTTGGATGCGCGATTTCCCCGCTCGAGCGTGAAACTCTACGCTCGAGCAGACTGTAAAACAATTCGAAGAAAATCTTTGAGAGCACGAATTCCCGAAGGGCACTTCTTCGGCGGCCAAAATCTGGAAAATCCAGATTCAACCTCCAAGTTCCAAACCAAGTTTTGATGCTCCAAACTCGATCCTCTCGGGCCCATTTTCTGGAAAATTCTTTCAAACACATAGAATAATAAGTTTTAAAGCTCAATTTAAGAAATCAAGGCCCAAGGGTGTTTCAATTAAACTCAATTTTCATGAACAATTTCGAAACATGACATGCACGATCCTTAAACAATTTCAAGCTTCCAAACTAGCTCAAATGAGCTCCAATCTTTGAAAACAATGTGGAAACATGGACTAATATATGAACATGAGCATGCATGTGACAATTAGCCGAGAATTCAACTTCAAAATCACCAATTCAAACATGCATGCAACAATGGAGGTCCAATTCAACAATTATGAACTAAATCATGGCCTAGCTCTCTAATTGGGCATGAACCATGCAAAATGAGGCTCAAAGACAACAAGAAGACAATGAGTTCCTTACCTAGAGTTCCAATTACAAGGTGAGGAGGTTAAATTATGCCAACTACACTTCAATTCCAAGCAATCCAAGCCAAAATCTACAAGGCCAAGTCAATTCTCTCTCTCTCTCCCTAAACTTCTTCTTTGGTCGGCTAGAGCAAGCAAAAGGCTGAGGAAAGCTTTGATCAACATGTACTAAGGCTTAATATAATATTCTAAGTGGCCCACTAGGAGTGGCAATATGGTAATTACACCTAAGTTTGCAATTAACTCACTTTATTCTAATTTAATCATTCCTAATCCATTTTCAGATAAATATACCATAAAATCAGAAATATTCTACTGAGTCTAAAACTTCAAACGGTTTCTAAATCGGCCGCCGATAAGGCCTTCAATTAGCAGTTTAAACATACGAATTCAAACAGATAGTCATTCAAGCAAACAGATACAATATGCAATATAACAGACAAACTTATTCAATTTCAGTTCGATCTCAATCAATCCATTCAGTACTTCAGTTAACCCAGTTATCAGTCATTATCAGTCCAGTTTAGCAATAATCAGTATATAATTCAGTGGTTATTCAGTATATAATTCAGTGGTTATTTCTATCGGACATTATTATAGCTTTAAAAACAAATAATGTAAAAATGGGTACTATTACAAATAATGTAAAAATGAACACTACTATAAATAATGTAAAAATGTTCAAAGCCCGCTTTAAAGAAAACAACAAAAAATGCACCTAGTACATATACACATAGGTATACAAAAAGAATAAAATTCATCAAACCCTTGAATCCTACAATTGCTTAACTAATTGTGACGTTGTTGATGGTTGAATGCAACTCGAATCTTAAACGCAGAAGTTGAACAAAACTTTATACCCAATATGCAAACACTAAAAAAACTCTATGGTGTGTTAGAATATATAGCTAAAATATGAAGCATTTGAGAAATAAGATAGAAATGAAATTGAAGATCATTATCAGATAGGAATAAATTCGAAGATAATTATTAGATTTAACATTAAAATAAATTTTAAAAAGGGATCATATAAACAATATAATAAAAATAAAGTTGGAGATAATGATAGGATTGGGGATTAAAAAAAAATTTAAAAAGGAAGGAATAAGAAATAAAGATAAATGAAGATACAGGAGAAGATTAAGCAAAATAAAAAATAAAATAAAAAGAGATAAGGAGTCTTAGATAATAAAAGATTTTAAAAGTTAAAATTTTAAAATAAAAACAATATTAAGAGGAAAAAAAATGTGTTTTATTGGAGAAAAATAAGGATGAAGAAAAATTTAAAACATAATTTTGAGAGAGTGACATGTAGGAAAAAAAATATCAACTGTTTGAGAATTAAGTATTGAGACTTTGAAAATTTTAGAGAAGATACTATATTTCCTTATATATAGTATAGATATAGATATATAGGTAAAAAGATAGATATCAAATCTAATTTGAAAAAAGATAAAAATAAAATAAACATCCTAAAAAAATAAAAAAGTAATAAAAAAAAGAGAGAAATGTGGAAATTCGGTTGCTGATAATCAATATTTTTAAAAAGATAAGATATTTATGAGAGATTATGTATGAATAGAAGATAATTTAATTTTTGTTATATCAAAATAAAGACATATATATTTTCTTGAATAGTAGCAAAATAAATTTACACTTTTAATAAAGTTGTAATAGAATAAAATATATTTAATTTTTAAATTGCATGCTTGATAATGATTTTTTTTTTTTTTAAATACATTGATAGAAAATTTTGAAATTGATGGTAGTGAATTGTTATCATTATAGCTTACAAAAAGAATTTAATAGTGGTCAATCATTAACCAATAATTTAGGATAAAATCATGGATAGTTAATAAAAAATTAACACCTAGCAACTTAAGTGTTGTAAAAATAAAGATAAAAAAATTGGAAAATTCAGAATAAAGTATTGAAATTTCTCAAATCATGTAGTTAGATATTTTGGTTAATTTTAAAATTTAAATGTTAAATCCAGTAATATTATGCTATGTGTAATAATTCAAAATTTAGATAATACACTAATAGATTCGAGCCACTTTTTTTCTTTCTAATATTGTTTAAAAAAAAATCAAAATTTTAAATTAGACATGTTTAGATAAAATTTAAAGATTTTAAAATTTCAAAATTAAATATTGTTAGATGTGCCAATCACTTTAAGCCAAATATATATATTTTTTTAAAAAAAATTAAATTTTAAAATTGAGAAATTGTGTTTAAGGTTTTGAAGCTATTGTGTGTGATTGTATTGTTAAGTGGGTGTATATTGGTTGTAGATGATCCGAAGAATTCTCATTTGAGAGAGCTTTGAAAGAGCAAATGTGAGATTAACTTTATGCAGAGCTAATCTTCTTGAAATCGAGAATTTACACGAAGCCATTAATAAGTATGATGGTGTGATAGACATGAGATAAAATAAAATAAATTAAATTCAAGATTTGATGAGTTTCGAATCTAATTAAATTGAAAAACAAAAGCAAATTAAAAAATTTAAAGTAAGCAAGCTCAAATCATGCAAAATGTAATAATAAAAAAGATGAAAAGATAAATGAACTGAAAAATAATGAAAAAAAATATATATATACACTCAAAGTAACAAACACTGAAAAAATGCATATAAAGTAAAAAATAATATTACACTGACCTTGTAATGATTTTTGCAGATAATCAAACTTGAAAAATATAACAATGGAGAAAATGAGTTATTATGAACAAATAAAAGATGACTGGAATAAACTGAATAGAGAAACGTATATGTGAAAGTTGTAGAAGTTCTTGGTTCCTTTTTTTCTTTTCTTTTTTTATAAATTGAGATTGAGAATGAGATAGATATTATTGTGGGTAATGGATATGGATGAATATTTTATTATTTTGAGATAAATATTATTATTGGTGATGGATATAGATGAATATTTTATTATTTTTTAATTTTATATTTTATATAGAGAGAAGGAGTGAGAAGGCTTGAAGAGTGGAAAAGGAGGTGAAGGGAAGTGCCACATAATATTTTTTTTCTTTAAAATTATGAGAATTTAGGATTCAAGTTTTGGAGCCTTTTGATTTAACAACTACATTTGGTTATATATATAGTATAGATAGATATATATTTTGAAGATAGGGATATGGCAAAATAGAAAAGTCAGATATTTCGTTTTCTTACTAAATTTTTTTAAAGAGTGATTGTGATTGTTAATATTTTCTATGGGTGACCCTTTAAGTAGTACACTAAAATTTTATTAACAAATTAAAAATCTAACTATTTAGAATGTTGACCCAAAAAAAAAAAAATGAATTCAAATCTAATCGATTTGTAAAATTGATGCCACATGCCCCTACGATAAGTAAAATTGGTTTGACTAAGTAAAATTATAGTTTGCTTGAATTTCATGCCCCATTTACGATTGAATTTCATTTTCGAGTTTTTCCTCCTTAAATTTCATGACATTCCCTTTTATAAATTTGATATAAATAAATGACTTTTTAAAAGTGATTCACAAAAAAATTGATATAAACATTAGAGGTCGAATATAAACATTAGAAGTCAAAAAAGTACTTTTTACCTCTTTGCGAAAAGAGGCCTTCCAAGTCGTCATGGAAAATGCTATTATGAAAACATTTGATATAAAAAAAACAAAAAAATTATTTACGAATTATGTTTGAAAAAATGAGTCATTCTCGATAATTTTTGAAATTTTTGGAGTCATCCTACACTCAAATGAAAATTTTTGATTTATAAAATGAAAAAATAAAAAATGACTGAAATGAGTCATTCTCGATAAAAAATACAAAATTGAAAAAATGAAAAAATAAAAATTTTTGATTTATAAAATGAGTCATTCTCGATAATTTTTATCCACTTGAATTATCCAATTGACTTATTCTTTATGCGCCTGGATTATGTTTATTCAATTAAGTTATAACTTTTTAAGTCATCCTACACTCATAACTTTAAATCATCCTACACTCATAACTTTTTAAGTCATCCTACACTCATAACATATTTTGATTTATGTTTATTCAAATGAGTCATCCTACACTCATAACTTTACCTACACTCAAAGTAACAAGGTTAACAACTTACATTTATAAGTTTATGTAAATTACTTAGATTTATAATTTATCAATCACCTAAATCAATTTACATCAATTATATTTATTTAATGATTACAAATGTTGTTACTTTATAATTTATAATCATTTTTTTTATAATTTATACAAAAATAAACCAAAATTAATAAAAGATTTTTAGGGTTTTTAGACTTAAAACTTAGCGGAATTACATTTAATGTGCAGAAGAGCATGATCTTAATCATAATAAGTAATGTAAAAAGCATAACAGAAGAGCATGATGTTAATTTTGTATGTGTTGTAAGATGTTTTTCTTAAAAAGTTAAAAAATCTAAAGCATTATCATTATTTTAACTCATATCTTAATTAAAAAATCAATAATGATTGTTGGATTATAATTGATGATTACTTAAATAAAGTTTTTGCGTCACAAGTAATTGTAATTGAATGAGTAGAATTTCATATAATTATTTTACAAGTACAAGGAGATATAAGTATATTGTTGCTATTTTAATGTTTTTTGTCTTAATTGAAGCAAGTATATGGACACTGTTCCAATTATTTTCTACTGGGGGGGAAACATAATTCGGGATCCCGATGAAGGCGTATCATATGATGCTGAGCCGAAAGGGATATATGCGATGCAAATTCGCACCACGCTTAGCAATTTAGAGGAGATGTTTACGTCAAAGGTGGCAAGTTACGGGGAAAGTGTCCGATTAACCTTCAAATGTAGATATCCTTATCGCCAGTGGCAACAACACAGCAAATACAAGATATTACCGATCAATGACGATGAGGCGTTGAACACCGTATTAAGTATCGGTGCAAATTTTCAAGCGCCAAATTGTTTGGAAGTCTACATTGAGAAATAGATTGTACAGAATATCCCGAACATGACACAGATGGATTCTCGTCCGTTCACTACATTACTGACGCATGGGATTGACACAACAGCGTTTCAGTCTCCTATGTATGACTCAGATCAATGTTATCCACTGGGCTACACACAACAGTCATTTCAGGGCCATGGTGTAGAATCAAGTTCACATGGTGGATATGGTTATGAATTTGACAATAACACACAAGATGTGCCCACATGCAGCCATCATACCACTCCGGTTGAAGTTCTTTGGTAATATGGTCAAAGCAAAGGAATGAGGTGCGCTTTGTCGACAAAGTGACATGTACGGTCCTGATGTCGCCCTAAACGATGACGACAATGAAATGTGTGATGAAGAAAATGTATTAGGCGGATCAGATGATGATGATGATGATGAATATGATGCCCAGGGTCCTGTTGACCTTGAAAATGCCCCCATTCCACCTAGAGTTGAAATCCCTTTCTATGACAACATTCACATGGGTGGTGATTTTGACATTAGTACCCGTGATGTCGTTCCCCGTAACCGGATCTGGAGCACTGAAAATCCAGAGTTGGACAGAGGAATGGTTTTTGTTGATAAGAAGCAACTTCTACATGCTGTGAAATTGTACCATGCAACAAATAATCGAGAGTATAAGGTCGTAACCTCCAAGCGAGACATGTGGGTGTCTGCTTGCAAGCACGACTGCAGTTAGTGGTTGCGTGCATCTCTTAGTAGGAAACATGGTCTTTTTGAAATTAAGCAGTACAGGGGTCCTCACCATTGTTTATACCCACGAATGAACAGGGACTATACTAATATTAGCTCCAGTTACATTGCTTCTCATATTTTGGGACAAGTTGCGATTAGTATAAAAAATAAATTTTTACATATATATACATATTTGTTTGTTTATAGTGTTCACATCCAGATAATCCAACTCATATTTGATTGTTGTATGCAGAATGAACCTGATATGCCAATTAAGAATGTCATCGAAGATATAAAAAAGACCATGAACTATAGTATATAATACAAGAAGGCGTGGCATGCAAGGGCAAAGGCAAAGGCAATTAAAATGGTATTCGGTGATTGGGATGAATCATATAGACAGTTGCCTAAATTCATACATGCATTACAGACATCTAATCCTGGCACCATCGTGACATGGAAGCACAGATATACCGGGCATACAACCATTATGCCCGTCTTCCACTTTGTTTTCTGGTCTTTCAAACCCGTCATCGATGGCTTTAGATATTGTAGGCCTGTGATAACTATAGATGGTACATTCTTATACGGTAAATACACTGGTGTGTTACTGGTAGCAACGATTGTCACTGCCAATAGCAAAATATTACCGCTTGCATTCGCTGTTGTCGACAGGGAGAGTTTGGAGTCTTGGTTGTTCTTCATTCAAAATATCAAGGAACATATTGTCATGGACCGACAGGGAGTGACTTTGATATCTGATCGAGCTGAGAGTATTTTAGGCTCATTGTGAGGCATTGGCTGAATCCTTCGCTCCAATTTGTTGGATATCATCGGCACTGCCTTCGACATGTTTGCAGTAACTTTAACACACAGTTCAGAAATAAGGAACTCAAACAACTTTTGTGGAAAGCAGAGAGTGCTGATCAACGACGAAAGTGTAATGGTTACTTAGATCAGATACAGGCTATTAACCAAGAAACCATTATTTGGGTCCGCAAAATGAATCCTGAGGATTGGGCCCTTGCATATGACGGTGGATATCGCTGGGGGATATTGACCAGTAATGATGCAGAGTGCTTCAATAGCGTCTTGAAAGGTGCAAGGAACTTACCTATTTCAGCTATAGTTGAATTTACATTTCGACGACTCGTCAAATATTTTGACGAGATGGGAATAAGTCAAACCGATGTCGCAATGAGTTCCAATACCCTAGAGAGATGCAAAGAACTATGGAGGAGGGTATCGCAAGGGGAAATAGTTTCACGTTGATATCGTATGACAGGTTAGTTTGTAATGTGAACAAATTATTATTATTATTATGTTGTCAAGTTAATTACACCTAAAAAAATGAACTTCATTAGTTTGTATCAATATTGTCTTATAAGCCCCGCCGTGTATTTGAGGTGCAAACATCTTTTCGCCGTGGACGAGGTCGCAATAGGCAGGTTGTGCGGATGAATCAACCCACGTGCAGTTGTGGAAAATATGAGATAAGACACTATCCATGTTCCCATATGCTCGCTGTAATGTCTGAATGCGATGACAATCCATTCCAGTACGTTGATCCAAAGATATAGGCTTCAGATACATGAGAGTTTGGGAAACTAAATTCAATCCAATACCGCATCAAGATTATTGGGATGATCCGATGGACCTTATTGCCTAATGACCTTAAATGCGAGAAGTAAAACGGGGTCATACATCTATGGCTCGTATTCCGAATGAGACGGATATATCAGACAGGCGTTTGACAGCTCGTTGCAGTGAGTGCCACCAGACAGGTCATGACAGGCGAACATGTCCGGCGCGACTTGGTCGATGAAGACTGTAATACTTACATGTTGTAATATATCATTTTGAAATTCTTCATTTGTAATAGATCATTTAATTATGTTTTTTTCAATTCTTTCTTTACCTATCTATTTTGAATGTGTATTACAAAATGTGTACTTGATTGAAAAATGTGTAATGCAAAATTACAAATGTGTATAATTTATGCAAACTTGTATAATTTATTGAAAATGTGTACTAGTTTTTCACCGTCTACTTGATTCGAAATGTGTATTACAAGCTTCTATACTTAATCACGTAGTTCTTCTATCATTTCAAAATTTCATATTTTTGAATATATTTAATATCGAATGCTATATAAATTAAAAAAATTACAAAATTGGAATTTAAAAAAATTAACCTATTATAAATTAAAATTTTATAAATTGGAATGCTGCAGTCATTGTTCACAATTACAAAAGTTTATATGTATTTTGCAAAATTTATAATTTATTCAAACTTGTAGCATTACAAAATCAATATTTAAGTTTTGTCAAATATGCCATAAATGTAATCATTAATTTCGAATTGCCTTCGTGTAAGTGGCACATAAATTTATCTTTTCTCGAACCCATAGCATTTACTTCATTGTATTTTACATCGTTAACTACAAAATCAATAATTACAGTTTTTTCTGTTATTATATTATGATTAAATGAGATTTTGATATGGATGATCTAATATTTCAGTTGTACCAGGCTTCATGGCACATCTACGAGGAGGTTCCACTTGTTCGACAGCACATCGGTGACAAGATGTGGGATCGTCCGTTATGCAATAACGTTTGTTGGACTTTACGCCTACAATTAAAATACCTTGCATTTTGTTGTATATTCGGGATAATGTTAGTATTTAAACCGATAATTCTTTTGTGCGAGGATGAGGCACGACAAGTGTTAACATGCCGTCGGGCAGATGGTGGATTGTGGGACCATCCGTTGGACCATAGAGTCTTGCAGTATCTATTACGCGTGGGATTCTATGGTGTGTATCGTATCGGGCACATTCGACTGGACCACCCACTCATTACTGCTCTCGTCGAGAGGTGGCGCACAGAGACTCATACATTCCATTTCCCGATCGGGGAGGCCACCGTCACGTTGCAGGACGTATCTGTCCTATATGGTCTTCGGATTGATGGCCGAGCAGTTACTGGAGTTGACCCATCTATCGCGACGGAGCAGTGGATAGCCCTATGTGCTGAGCTATTGGGAGTAGCACCCACACCAGCAGATTTACAGGCAGGTAGACTGAGGGTCAGGTGGTTGGCGGAGCACTTTGCTCATCTTCCAGATCATGCTCCAGATGAGTTGGTACAGCAGCATACCCGAGCATATATTCTGTGGCTTATTGGGGGGGTACTTCTCCCTGATAAGTCACAGAACCTGGTCAAGCTGATGTACTTGCCATTGCTGAGAGACATTGAGGAGATTGGGCAGTACAGCTGGGGTAGCGCGGCTCTGGCATGGTTGTATAGGATGCTATGTCGAGCAGCGCAGTGGTACTGAGGAGATTGGAGGACCACTTGTGTTGCTACAGGTTAGTAACAATTTTATTACATGTCAATTCATATTGTATGTCATATATCAGTATTGTAATTGTGTTCAAACTATTGTAGATTTGGGCATGGGAGAGATTGATTCGCATTACCCCATCTAGGCGGCAACAGGTTGGTCCTGGTGAGCTTCCTATGGGTGAGGGGGACATGCAGATGCCCACCGGACCGCGAGGTAGCCGGTGGAGGGTTGACATAGGCCACGAGGTCGTCTCGACCCACGTAGTGGTAGTTTATAGAGACCAGCTGGACCGGATGATTGAGGGAGAGGTATGAAATTTTTTGATTGCGTTTTAGTTGTCTTCTTCATTGTATATGTTTTGAGTTCACGAGCAAAATTTAATTTATTTGTCGTTATTGTAGTTTATCTGGCAGCCTTATGCTGGGGTCCTCGATACGCTCCCCGACTACTGCCGACTGGGTCAGGAGATATGGATGGCGAGAGTGCCACTTATTTGTTTGAACGTGGTTGAGTGGCATCTCCCCCATCGTGTCCTCCGACAGTTTGGTCGGGTGTCGTCTTGGGATCGATTCGACATCGAGTGGCGATTGGCGTCATCGATAGGCGTGGTAGCTGCATCGACCGCATCTGTTTTATATGCCATATATCTGAGTGGGATGGCGCCGGACAAGATTGTACGGCTGACTACAGCGATGAGGTGCTCCCCTCTTCCGACCCTTACATGTTGTGGTATCGGCGACATACACACCTACTAGTCGGGAATCCGAGCCACGTGTCTGAGTCTGGATATCAAGGAGTTGGCCCTTATCTTGAGGTATTGGTGAGTATCATATTTTGTGTTAGATAATTATTAAAATCATACTTGCTTTACTTTCAGTCAACTGTAGCCTAATAATACGTCTGCATGTCTGTTCAGGTGGCTGGAGCTGGGAGGGTGTTTCACTTGGCTGAGGACGCCCATTTGAGATGTGACGGACAGCATGCCTTGGAGGCTGTTGCAGAGATCCGGGAGTTATTGTACCAGGCATTCCAGCTTGCCCATTGGGGAGATCGTTTGCATTTCGGCCACTCTGATTGTACACACTTCATTGCTCCGAACACATCGGCTGGCCCACGTCGGCGCCTTCCACTTCAAATCGCCACATTAGTTCGCCGACATCAGTCACCCCACCACATACTACCCCATTGATATTTGCAGATTCCCTCGACGTACTTCATACGCAGCATACTGGCATACCTTATATGCCTGACCCTGATTGGACACCGCCCCCATACATGCATGACGTTCTTACCCCACTCACCCACTTACCACCACCAGACAGTTCCACCGCGACCATGAGTACACATGATGCAGTTCTCACTGGCATCTCCCACGTTGATGCTGAGGGCCATATTGAGCCCCCTCCCAGAGGGCGCGGGAGAGGTCGAGGTTTTGGTCGTGGCGGACGTCGTGGCAGAGGTCGTGGTACGGGCAGAGGCAGAGGTCGAGCTCCAGTTGCAGATCGTGATCTGATTGCACCAGATCTTTGAGTTTCACACCACAAAGATATCCGATCTTCTCGCCAGCGAGATCATGGGCGGCACATGCGATGAGAGGGTCTCACGATCCACAGGCTCCACAGGATACGCATTTCCGATTGGGGGAGCCAGATATTCAGAGAGTCTACTGCAGGAGACCGAGGAGGGAGGTCCACGGTCGGGGTTGTGGGGCTGGGGGCAGGTTAGGGCATTAGCGGGTGTGATGTGGAGTGTATAGTTTATTTTATTTATACTTTTTGTTATAGTTTTTGTATATCAAACTTGTACATATGATGTAAATGTATCTTACTTATTTATTCGGAAAATATAATTTTACAATTTTGTTATTCTTACTTGTTTTGATGATTTCCATAAAAATGAAAACAAAAAGGAAACAAAATAAATATCTAAACACGCACATAATTTTGTTTTCCCTTTTCTTTCACTTTTCTGAATGATTGCATTCACTGTCTTCTTTTCATGTACAAACCAATGATAACCAAACAAGTATTTGAACAATTTGTTATATGAACATGTACTTCATTAAGTATCATTATTATATTCCACATCAATAATGCATGAAATAATGAAAGTCTAGTTCAAGTAGCGTTCTTCAAAATAACAATAACGGAGAGAAAGCAAAGGTAGAATGACAAGAAATATCCGAAAACAATTGAAATATCTCCCTTCATTGATAAGTGGTGGATAAGCATTGCAAATTGCATGTACTACAGAAATGGTTTGGGCGTTCATCCAAACAATTTCATTCATTATCATCATCATCTAACATCTCAATATCAGATTCATACATAACATCCATGCTCCAGGCGTAGTACTGGTGTGCATCATCCATTAACCCATCTTCGGCACGCTCATTTGCGGTCTTCATTAGTCCAGACCTTTGCAAACGTTGGGTCATGCAATTAACCTCGTCGCGGATACGATGCAATGCCCTTTGCAACAACTGGGGAGTGTCAGTTGGCATACTGTCACGACCCAAACCCGGCCCCATGGGTTTAGCAGAATCGCCATGTCCGAGATTACGAAGGCCTCTGAAACGATGTCTGATAAAAGAAATCTGAGGGCTGGCGGAAGCCAATACAAATAACTAGTGTCCATTGAAATGTAAATCTGTATGCCAAAAACATTTTTTATGCATTCATTCAAAAGTTACTGATGATCTATACAATCATTTACTTGTCAACAAGACAGGATCAAATCCCTAGATAACAAAGACAAAGATAACAAAGAGACGTCTATACAAATATACAATACAGTAAGGAGACCGATAGGGGACACAAAAACGCCCCAAGCCATAGCATGGCAACTCGGAACCTCACAGTGAGGCACATAGGCTGGCTTGACAAAACTAGGGACCAATCCCACGCTCCTAGCTTGATGCGGCTCACGAGAACCTACATATATATATATAAGCGGTGAGCTAAAGCCCGTGAATAACATACAACAGTAAAGAGGTTATGAATGAATGTCCTACTGATAATGAAATCAGTTCATTAAACATATTTGATCTTTCAAGATTTCGATCAATCACCATATGTGGTACATCCATTAGCCTATAAACAGTAGGTCCAAAGGACCGGTCTTAATGCACTCCAACAAGAATGATGATCATCAATCGAAATGCAGTATGGTTCCACAAGGAAACCGATGAGCTCAGAATGATAGAATACCAATGCTAAGGATGCCTGTACATTCGAGAATCTGACATACATTCATTCAGTAAACAATATCAGTTCAATAAACAATTCAGTTCAGTATTCAAAATATAACCATTTGAACATATCTTTACACAATTATTACTCATAGAAATTGGGCTAATAGCAGCTAGAGCGCGTCCCCGAGAGCCAACCCTAAACAGTTAACAAATAGAACACACACTAAGTTCGCAGTCGGAAGGATATAATTTAAATCCCTAAATTTCCTCGGTGTGGTTCTATGTCTAAATCCTCATTAGGATGCCTTAAACTAGGCCTAAGAATGCCTAGGATGGGATGAGGATGCAAAAATGTGCACGTAAATCGCCGAATTTTCAATGAAAGCAGGTCCCCGCCGAATGAGTTCCCCTCGCCGAGCTGCAAACAAAGGGACCCGCCGGCGTCAACTTTCGCCGAGCGGGTGATGGACAATGCAAAGTACTGGATGCGCGATTTCTCCGCTCGAAGCGATCAGAAACAATTCAAGAAAATCTTTGAGCATGCATTCCCGCTGAGCGGCACTTCGCCGGCGGATGGCCAAAATCTGGAAAATCCAGATTCAACCTCCAAGTTCCAAACCAAGTTTTGATGCTCCAAACTCGATCCTCTTGGGCCCATTTTCTGGAAAACTCTTTCAAACACATAGAATAATAAGTTTTAAAGCTCAATTTAAGAAATCAAGGCCCAAGGGTGTTTCAATTAAACCCAATTTCAAACTAGTTTTCAAGAACAACATGCAAACATGGCATGCATGAGTTTTAAACCAAAATCAATCTTCAAATCTTGCTCTAAAGAGCTCCAATCTTTCAAAACAACTTGAAAACATGGACTAATATATGAACATGAGCATGCATGTGACAATTAGCCAAGAATTCAACTTCAAAATCACCAATTCAAACATGCATGCAACAATGGAGGTCCAATTCAACAATTATGAACTAAATCATGACCTAGCTCTCTAATTGGGCATGAACCATGCAAAATGAGGCTCAAAGACAACAAGAAGACAATGAATTCACTTACCTAAGTCTCAATTCAAGGTAAGGAAGCTAGATTATGCCAAGTGATACACCAATTCCAAGCAAATTCCTACAAGATGAGCTAAATCTCCCTCAATTCTCTCCTTCTCACTCTAAATTCGGTGGAGGCAAGGAAATGGCTGAGGAAAGCTTTGATCAACATGTAATAAGGCTCAACTAATATTAAACAAAGGTCCACTATAGGTGGCAAGGGTGTAAATAAGCCTAAGTTTGCAATATATCACTATTTAATCTAATTTAGTCATTCCTAACCAATTTTCAGATAAATATACCATTAAATCATAAAAATTACACTAATTACAAAACACTAAACGGTTCTTCGTTCGGCCGTCGATAAAGCCTTCAATCAGCAGTTTAAACACATAAATGCAAACAGATAATTAAATCATTAAACAGATAGAAATGCAATATAACAGATAGACTTATTCAATTTCAGTTCGATCTCAATCAATCCATTCAGTACTTTAGTTAACCCAGTTATCAGTCATTATCAGTCCAGTTTAGTAATAATCAGTATATAATTCAGTGGTTATTCAGTAATCGGTACGAGGGTTGTTACACATACGCATGGCTAACCGACGAGGAAATTTAAGATTAACTTCACGACATAGCTCAACGAGAACGTTTGCTCGAGTTTTGCGAAATTCCCACTCAGCTCTCATGGTATTGACGGTGGCACGTGAGTAACGCAAATTTGGATTCATTGGGTATTCAAATTCATCTCCATCTGCAACCCAATAGCGACCCATTGCTGAATATAGATCAACCACCGTATATTTCATGATGATATTGCTCGAAATAGCTGTAAAACTTTTGTTGTGGTATGATGCGATATTTATACCATATATACACATGGTAGTTGTATGTATGAAATTATTGTAAAGAACTATGCATCAGAGTTGTCACGTCAACTTTTATGACCTGAACAACTATCCATCAACTTGATAGGAGTTATCACTTCGACTTTTATGAATTGCATAATTTATTGTTATTCCAAAACAAAAAGTAAAAACCTAAAAAAATAATAAAATAAAAACCAAGCTGATTAACCGACTAAACGTCTGAATTAGTCAAATTTACGTACTGAAATTTTTTAAAAAAAATAAATGAGAAATTACAATTTAAAAATCTTTAAAATATTTTTAATTTTTTGAAATATGTTTCAGAAATTTGTTTACTTTTTACGTGTATTGACATATTTATTAATTAGTTGTTATTTTGTTATGACACCCCTCAAAATTTTAATGGATTGCATAATTCACAAGGGCACGATGGGTATGGTGCGATAATAAATTGTAACTTCGTAGCGTTGATCGTCCAATATTTGTCGATGATGCTCACCAATTACTTGAACCGTGTAATAATTTGGATGCTTTGTTTTTCCTCGAGATGCTATGTCACTTTGTGCGTGATGCATTGATGCATCGACTTTGTCTTGATGATCGATGATGCATGCCACTTTATCGATGATCGATAATGCATGTGACTTTCTGACTTTGCCATACTTATATAGTTTGTCACTTTTTTCCTCACATTTCGTGATGCATGTGACTTTCTGCAGCGCAAGTAAATGCTTTATTTTTTTTATCACATTTCAGAATTCATGTAAGTCACATCAATACGATCACATGGCAATAGTGTTGATAAACAATTATGTGATGGACTAAAGGAGTAAAGTGTAATTTACCGAATAAAGCAAAAAATGCAAAGAGGAGAAAATGAGATGAAGAATATTACTTTAAAACCTATTAAAAATTTAAGCATTTAAATTATAATTTTTTAAAAATACCACTTTGTACTGAAATCGTCAATTCCAAGTGACTACTTACTGTATGGAAAAAGTAAGTATGAAAAAATAGTTTCATGTAGCGATGTGACAACTCACTGCATGTTGTTTTATTTGACAACTCCTTTGCTCCAATATGAAGGGATTGCATTGTCATCATTTGGCCTACAATTATGATTTTATCGACAAACACGTCGTGACTACATCAAAGGTACACAAAGTCACGGGTACTTTCGATTGCATGAAATGAAATGCTAAAAATAATATCACGGGCATCACTTGTTCCACGATTGCTGACATGCGTTATCGTCACTAGATCATCTCTAGTTAACCCTCAGTATGATGTCTATAAATAGCGACACCCTCAGTATGATGTTTGTTCAAGTCATAACAATAGTAATATATCTACAATTACTATTATTATTTGTTTGTTTATTTTATGAACAATGTCTTCAAGAGGTGCAGGAAGTTCACGCCAGCAAAGAAATCCGAAAGTGTGGCTGCTACCTCCATTTACTTATGACTACAAGAGCGAAAAGTACTCGAGTCCGAAGGATTATTATGCTGGTATCCGAGCTGAGTGGGCGTTCAGGGTAACGGAGCAAGAAGGATTGTTTAATGATCTACGTAACTTTGGGGCACCGGTACCTCATCGTCGTTCATTGACTATGGCTAGACGAAATGTGAGTGACTATGAAAAGCGATTACGAAATTAAGAAGGAGAACAATAGAATGTTGATGCGGAGATGTCGACATTTCATGCTTGATTAGCCACGAAATGGCGAAGCAAGCAGCGAGATTTGTGATGATTGAGCGAAATAATGTCTTAAACAATGAAAAATATCTCTCGACTACTACATGTCGGATGAGGAATGAGAAATCAAACACCTTTATCTTTCATATATATTTGTATCTTTGTCTCATATCTTCGTTACATGAGTGTGACACAATGTTGTTGTTCATCTAACGTCGGATGTATTTCAAGTATTTGTTTTATGAACTTGAAGTTTATGAAATAACTACATTTATAATCGCACATTTATTAGTTCATGACTTTCTTTATTGAATTGCAATGAGTTAAGGAATGTTACGGATTAACGAATGGATTAATGTATGTTGAATTATGTGAATACTTAAAACACATAAAAGCGAGCAGTAGCTCGGTGAAAAGCTTCCCTTAAGCGGGGCTCGTGAAATAGGGATCATGTCGTAAAGAATTTCAATCTCCATCGAGAAAGAAGAAAGGGTCCTTCAATTCTGGAAGTCGGTCAAAATGATGACTCTGTTAACAAATGGGGGTTGACATATAACTAAACTTGGGGGCTAGACAAACAAGCTCAAAGCCAATGGTTGGTCGGTTGGGGAACTAAATAAAGTTCATACAAGCGAACAACCGCCTTGAACAACACATAAAAGCGAGCAATGTAGCTCGGTGAAAAGCTTCCCTTAACTGCGGCTTGTGAAATAGAGATCTTGTACATAAAGAATTTCAATCTCCATCGGGAAAGAAGAAAGGGTCGCCTTCCAATTCCTGGAAGTCCAGTCAAAATGATGACTCTGTTAAGAAATGGGGGGTTGACAGATAACTAAACTTGGGGGGCTAGACAAACAAGCTCAAAGCTAAGTGGTTGGTCCAGTTGGGGAACTAAATTTAAAACCCCATTGGTTTTACTTGATTTGCTTATCAAAATCACTATTTACAATTAATTATACACAAACAAATTTACCTCAACACCAATTTCATGTATGTGGGATTCTCAATTCAGAAAGTCACATGGCAACAGTGAATTCACTGATTTACTTTACAGTGAGCATGCCCTTATTTTGTCGGTATATGCAGATGGATTGTCAAGTCATGTGACTTGGTGCACAGACTTTGATTTTCTCAATTTGTTGCTCAATTTTTTAATTACAATGACAACTCAACACCAATTTGATATATGTGGGAATCTCAATTCAGAAAGTCACATAGCCTTGATGAATTCAGCGATTTACCGTCGATGAGCATGCCCTTATTTTGTCGGTATATGCAAATGGATTGTCAACACATGTGACTTGGTGCCAGACTTTGGTTTTCTCGATTTGTTGCTCGATTTTTTATTACAATGACAACTCAACACCATTTTGATATATATGGGAATCTCAATTCAAAAAGTCACTGCAGCAGTGAATTCAGCGATTTGGTCGATGAGCATGCCCTTATTTTGTCGGTATATGCAGATGGATTGTCAAGACATGTGACTTGGTGCACAGACTTTGGTTTTCTCGATTTATTACTCAATTTTTTTATTACAATGACAACTCAACACCATTTTCATATATATGGGAATCTCAATTCAGAAAGTCACATGGCAACAGTGAATTCACTAATTTACCGTCAGTGAGCATGCCCTTATTTTGTCGGTATATGCAGATGGATTGTCAAGACATGTGACTTGGTGCACAGACTTTGGTTTTCTCGATTTTGTAATCGATTTTTTTATTACAATGACAACTCATTTCGTATTAATATATATGTAGGATTCTCAATTTAGAAAGTCACATAGCAATGATGAATTCAGCGATTCTGCGTCGATGAGCATGCCCTTATTTTGTCGGTATATGCAGATGGATTGTCAAGACATGTGACTTGGTGCACAGACTTTGGTTTTCTCGATTTTTTTCTTGATTTTTTTATTACAATGACAACTCATTTCTTATTAATATATGTGGGATTCTCAATTCAGAAAGTCACATGGCAACAGTGAATTCACTGATTTCTGAATTCCGAAAGTCACATGGCAACTGTGAATTCAAAAAGTCACGTGACTTCGTACAGAGTATTTGCTTTTCTCTGTTTTTTCAATGTACTGACAACTCATACATTGTTCATTTATGTGGGATTGTCATGCAGAGGCATCTTTCTAAAGTCGTTCATAACCAACTATATAAACGAGTAAAGGTGAAGACACAACCTTACAACTCATTTCGCCCTACGAAATTATCATTTATTTGCTTTACAAAATTAGCATGGCTACATGGTTCATGGAAGGGAGTGGTGGGAATCGCAGAGGTGGTAGGAACTTGCAAAGGAGTGAAAGTTCACGACGAGGAGGGGGAAGGGAAGTGGCGTCTTGAAGATGAAACACCATTTCCTTTGTTAGATGCCTCTTGTGCTTATCATGATAGGTTCGGGAAGCGACATTTTGTCATGCCCAAGTACTATCGAGATCCATGTAGTTTGGTGGAGGATCCTTGTTGTAATCAAACAGGATATGGTTATGCAAACGCTAGACTTGAAGTGGCCGCACTATTTATAGAAGCGAGTGCAAAATGAAAGGTTATGTCGGGAAAAGGCTGAAGGTGCCAAAAGCACATTCATTTGAGATCCAAAAGGAAGATCTTGATAATGTTGATCGACTATGTCAAAGACTACAACGTGAGATTTCTCAAATGGGTCGTGGGTTGGCCCATGATATCGACTACTCATAGTTAAGAAGGATGCCCGGAAGAACAAAAGAGAACCAAATGATGCGGCTATCAAGGCTATCATGGAGGATCCTCGGCTTGTCTCGGCTGAGCTTCGGATTGTTCGGACTCTGAGCCACCTACCGATTTAAGCGAATTAGGTGTTAATGTCTACACTTGGCAATATTAGGTCATGCATTCATATGTAATATACGTGTTAGAGTAAGTGTTTAGTAATGAGTTTGTCAGTTATGCGCCTAATATTTGTCTGTCTAACTTTTATGTTTATCTACGTATTGTGTGTTCAGTTCATGGTGTCCACAATGTATTCTTGTTCGAGACTTATGTCTGTACTACTTATGTCTGTACTACTTATGTGTTTTTTCCTTAAGGTTTTATGAATTACATTATCACCTTGTAACCTAAAACAAAGACAACAGAAAAAAAAATTATTTAAATGAAAACGACTTTAGTAAAGCCAAAACAAATTTCTGAATAACACATTCTAACCCAAAACAAAGACAACAGAAACAATAAAAATTAAAAAACTTTACATGAAAATGGCTTTAGTAAAGCGAAAAGAAATTTATGAATTACATTATCACCTTCTAACCCAAAACAAAGACAATAGAAAAAAAAATTATTATTTACATGAAAACGGCTTTAGTAAAGCCAAAACAAATTTCTGAATAACACATTCTAACCTAAAACAAATACAACAGAAAAGAAATAAAAAATAAAAAACTTTACATGAAAATGGCTTTAGTAAAGCGAAAAGAAATTTATGAATTATATTATCATCTTCTAGCCCAAAACAAACACAAGAAAAACAAAATAAATTTACTTTAGTCAAACCAAAAAAAAATGCTGAATTACACATTCTAACCCAAAATAAAAGAAAAAATAAATTAACATGAGAACGGTTTTAGTAAAACAATTTTAACCAAAAATTTATTAAAATACATTATCACCACAACAATGACAACGAGAGAAAAAAAAAACAAATTTTCACTTAAAACAAAGTAAAACAAAAAATTTATGTTAAAAATAAAAATTCACTTAAACTCGCGGTTAGAAAGCAATGAGTTCGGAAAAATTTTTTGATGAACTTCATGATTTACAAAAGCGAGTTGGAAAAAAAAATTTCACTTAAACTCGCGATTACAAGCATGAGTTCGGAAATTTTTTGATGATGAAATCGCGATTCTGACGGCGATTTGGAAGAAATTTTTTGATGAAATCGTGGTTATGCAATGACTTGAACAAATTTTTTGGGGATGAAATTAAGCAAACTCGTGCTTGGAATCAAAAGAAAAAAAATTTAATTAAACTCGCGGTTTGTAACATGAGTTCTTCTAAATTCAAACTTCGCCGTAAATGCGAGTTCAAGATTTTTTGACTCATGAAAAGTGTTGAACTCGCAATTGTGAACCGCGAGTTAGCCTATTTTGGGAATTCTTTGAAAAATAGGCTTAGTTTGGGAATTCCCTTACTATTTTGGCTTATTTAGGGAAATGCCCCTCTCAATTCCCCTCCTCTCTCCATCTCCATTTTTTCTCAACTCAATCTGTCTCCTCTCCAGCTCCTCTCTTTCATTCTCTAATTCTAAACCCTAAACCCTAAACCTCTATCTTCGTAGATCATGATCGCCTTTACTTCGAATCTGTATAACCCTAAACCACTCTCGTTGTCTGTCACTCACAAATCCACAGCTAATTGCCTCTCTGATGGAGATCTTCTCTCTCATTCACCTCTCAAATGCAAATCGGCTCTCTTGTCACGATGAAGAACACGACGATCACCATGTATTTTTTTTCTCTCTTTAATTTATGTCCGTAATTCGTTCTTTATATATTCGATTTCAGATTTCTTGTTTGTATAATTTTATTTTTTATTTCGGCGTTAGTTATGATATTATGATATTATTATTCACCTTACTTATTATACAAATTATAAATATTATAAAGGGTAGTGAGTTATAATAAGTGAACTTATTGTAATAGATGTTATGCGAAAAATTTGTCATAAAAAAATTGTCATTAATAGTATGTTTTAGCGATAATTTATAAAAATTATGAAAAAAAAGTCACTAATTATTAATTTTTAGTGACATATATAAAATTATTTTTAGCGACAATTTTACCGAGATTTATTTTCAATAGGACTTGATGGGCTTTAAGTCTAACTATTATGATCTATTAGTAGTTTTTGCTATTAAAGAGCATTTTAAATTATGTCACATCATCTATCGATTGATTGGTACACTAATTAGAACACTAATTGGAGCATATAACATTACTCTTTTTATTTTTTATTTTTTTTATGAATGTTTTTTTTTTCCACCACTCAATTTGTTTGTTGCTGGTGGTTGAGGTCAATTTGTCCTTAATTTTTCTTTATATATTCAAAAAAAAATTTAATATAAAATTTCAGATCAGTAGACTGTGATTGTTGTTGTTTATTTTGGTCTTTTTGTTTTTTGTTTTGGTGAATTTTCTTCAAATTTTTTCTCGTCCTTCATTTTCTGTTTGGGGGATTTTGGTGGAATTCTTTATTCTATGCACAAAACCAAATGGATTAAACAGTTTCAATCTCCTCCACCATCTCCTTTAGGTTTGGTTTTTGTACATCCTAATTACTTGTATCAGTATTGATATTGTCTTTTGTGCAGAAGCTTTTTTTCTTGGGATTTTCTTGGTTAGGATCAGGTTTCTTCGTCCTTTGTTTGTTTTGTTTAGGTAATGTATACTATTTTGTTTGATCATTATTTGTTTGTATTTTTGTTTAGCTAAAAACACTTTTAAAATTTTTCTGTTTGTTTCGTGATTAATAATTATTCTTTGTTTTTTTACCTTTTAAAAATCTGATGGCGAAACCTTACAGAGACAGGTCTTTATCATTAGATAATTATCCATTTTGGTATGCATAGATCCTAAGATTCGTCTTGTCAGACAAGAAGCCATTTTGGATAATTTCATTTTGTTAATTTCCATTTTTTGTTTATGCAATGTTGTGTTTGTGTATAATTCAGGACTTACTTTTGTATACAGTTTATTGTTTACTGTTGTTTCTTGTTGATTTAAATTGGTAAAAAAAAAAAAAGCGAAGGTTTTGATTTTGGAAGTTTACTCCTGAACTTTTTCCAGTGTTCATAAGGTGTTTGACAAAAGAATCGTAGAAAACATAGATCAACTTATATTGAAACTGGTCTCCCTAACCAAGGGCTTATGCTATTATTGAAGAATTCATATTAATGTTTAAATTGAATTAACAAGGTCTTCTTGTCAAGAGTCTAGAGCATTCACCATTGTCTCAAATTTACATGCTTATAGAATAAAACTTATTTTTGGTTCTCGTAGCTTGAATGTAATGAAAATGCAAGGAAATACTATAATAGATCTTTTTTTATATATATTTCTCTGTAAGCTCTAACTCTGAACCCCGCTCCTGAAAACTCAGAGGTTCAAGTAGAACTGCTTGAGCTAACAAATTATAGTATTGATTTTTAATCAGACATGCTTCTTCAATTGATGTTATTTTTTTGGTTATGATTGAAATTTCTAAATGTCCATGTTATTAGCTTAGATTGCATAGTTTCTGTTGTTGGCTATGCATAGCCATTGAAATATTGGTTTCTATTTTTTCACAGCAAGTGTTCTCATGTTTTTGTGTTGTGAATTTTCAAAAGGTTCAATAATTTTTTCGTGATTGCCTTTTTTCGTTTGATTGAATTGAAAACTATATCTTTGGTATGTATTTTTTTTCAAGACAAACCTCTATCCTTGTTAAGTTGATTTTAACTTAATGTTTATTTTTCCTTTAAAGGAGACCTAGATATTATCAGATATTATAATCTAAATGATTAAGATTAATTTAGAATTAAAGATTGTAATTGTTTTTGGAGACGCTTTAGAGATGCCTGTTCATCTTTGATTCTTTAAAGATCTACTATCCATCATCTTTTTAGACACTCTATAAATACCAGCATATTTTCATCCATCACTGTCGATGATCTATCCATCTCAAATGATATTATTACTAGATGACATATAATTTAAAGATCTATTCTCAAGCTCCTTCCTCCAAAGGAGGACCCAATTTCGAAGCATCTGTTAGTACTACTACCGCCAATCATGGCTATTATACTCATGATACATCTTACCCCATTGTTCCATTAATTATTGTTCATATTGAGCAATTGCAACAAAAACCAAATACCAAACCCAAAACTCTCATTTCTGCTTATTTCCCCAATAATTGGCACTACCTTCCACACTCTGGACAACATTCCCGCCTTTGTTACGAAAAAATTCTAGAAGAAACAAATTCCATCTCCATGGACCATGTTTACTCAAAAGATGATAAAACCCTTCTTCAATATTCCAAACTTCACATCATAAATTTTTTTTTCTCCTGCCAAATGGGGCCATCCTACCATCTTTTGCAAAATTTCCGATTCCCATCTCAAACCTGCTAAATATAATTATTATGATTATCAACAAGCATGGTTCCATGTTTTCTATTTTCAAAATCGATTTTTTTAGCACTCCTGGTGGATCTGATTTGGACCCAACTTTACTGTCACTACCAGAGATATCCCTACATGGTTTGAAACTTGGTGGCATCAATTTGGCCTCGAATTTGCTGCTCTACCTGATGCTCTGTAAGGCTCCTATCATATTTATTGGTCTGAGGTTGAACCTCTATTTCCTGAATTCGTTTTACTTTGTTATTAATTTTAAGGTCCCATGGATTATGGCATGGCAATATACCACTTCCTTCCACCATAATACTCAATGGGGGTGTTTGGCAAAGGCTTTTTTGGGCTAAAATCCACAAAAAGACAAAATAGGCTAAAATAGCCAATAAGACAAAATGTCACATCAAATCCATAATCATTTCATTTTTTCTCTCACAAACATCACATCCAACTATAAAAAAATCCAACTATTTTCCCAAATACAAAAATTTTAGCCTACTAAAATAGCCAAAAACAAAAATAACCTACTAAAATAGCAACTTCCCAAACACCCAAAACATCTCACCAGGCAAATCGCCATGAAGTGGTGGAAAAATTACAGTATTCCTCAAGAGCATTATCCCGATCAACTCCGTTAATACTACAAAAAGCATAAGCAAATTGCATTTAAAGGATAAATAAGCCCAATCTCTAAAAATATGAATTTGAACATAAGTATAAAAAAACAATTAAAATGAAAATGATTCTGACGACGATGTTGTATTAGAAACTCTTCCCCCAATTATCACTAAAGCAATGCCACTAGCAGTCTCCCTAATAGAATCTCCAAACCTTCCCCTACACGGATTCCAACCCAAGACTTGGACGAAGATTATTCAGATACTTGGCAAGGAATTGACCTCAATAATTTATGATCACATGTCATTTTGCAAACTGACAACTCAAAAGCAAGATTCTCTTTATATTGCCCTGACAAAGAAACTCAATAATTCACAAAAAAGTAAATTCCCATGTGACTCCTGCAAGCAAAAGCAAACCCATGAAGCAAATCCTTTCGGCGTAGCTCTTTATCGGAGAAGGTGAGCATAGGCTTGGTTTTACTTGGGAAGATTAGGCCAACAAATTGCTCTAGAATCAATGGACAATTTAACTTTATCTATTGTCGACAATACTGCTTGTCAGTGTACTCGCGAAGCCATAAGAAGGCCCCAAATGGATATGTCAACCTGAATCTTTTTGAGTTGTTTCAGGACCAGCTCCTTCTCTTTCTCCTTCTCCTTCTCCTTCTCAACTTCTCGGTCTTTTCTTGAGGGTTCGGCTTGATCCAAATGTGGAGGTTTGAAATACCTCTATTTCTTCTACATACCAGGTACTATCTGGGATATGGTCTCCCCACTCTTCGTCTGTGTAGGCAAGATGCAAATCGCTATCGTTCCATCACTGACCTTTGGCTGCTGATAGACAGTTGTTCGGCTCAACTTGTATCACTTTCGCAGTACAATTATCCCCCTCAGGGCAACAAGATGTTACAGTCTTCCGACTATCTTCGATCCTCTCTTGTTCAAATTGTTCCAGTATAGCTTCCAGTTTGGTGTCTACAATTCTAACAACACCCAACTCTTAGGTTTGTATTTCTGTACTACTGCCCTTTGGCACTTTCTTTTCCCTTGACTTCCTCAGCTACCGCAACTACCATGACCTTCGTTTCTTGCAGTTTAACTCCGGTTTCCTCTTCTTTGTCGGACTCATCACTCAACTATCCCTTGTTGTCAGTCGACAGGCTCAGATCAAACCAACCAATCTGCACATTGCTTTGGTCCTGTTCCACAAAGAATTATAGGTTGTCTAAATCTTCTTCCAAATCTGCAAGATCATCCAACCCTTGGTTTGGGTCGTCTTCCCTAACCACATTAATGTTCATCGAGGTCGACAATACTACCTCAGGCCTGGTTTGAGTAATGGGAACAATGTAGTGGCTTGGGTCATACTCCCTTTCAGATGATTCCCTAAGAATTCCTAGCGACAGACCGGCACCTCCCTCTGAGGTCAAAACCTTCTCTTCTTTAGATGTTGTCACCACAGATTTGTGAGGCTTAGGTTGTGGGTTGGATGTGTTCATCATGCATAGGTCTGTGCTATCAGGGATGAACACTACTGGCTTTGGTAGGTGGGAAGGGGTGATATATGGATGAGGTGGATATTTTTGGGTGGAGGGACTTGGTTGTGGACGGGGAGTGGGTTGGTGGTCACATTTGGCTTTTGGAGTGGAGTTATTACTTTGTTGTCGATGAGATCTTGAATCTTATAACACAAGCGGAAGCACCGGTCGGTTTCATGACCGTGCTGTTGATGGAAAACTTGTGCTTTGGTGGAAGAGGGTTGGGAAGTGGTCGAGGTTCTAGGGATTTCAGGTGCCTCTTCTTGATTAGCACCTGCATGGCTTTGAATAGGGTCATGTAGAGTTGGTTGAAAGTTCTACCCGGAGGTTGGGTAGGGTTGGAAGTTTGTGGGCCCATGTTGGCAAATGGATCGACAGTTTTGGTTGTGGTGACAACACTCATTTCTGACGGCCTCTAAGTTGTGGTACCCCTGGCAACATTGGCAGCATTGGAACTGCAAAAAAAGGCCCCTTGGCCGGTTTTGTCATCAGTGATGATCCTCTGCTTTATTGCATCTTCGATCTGAACCCCCATTTCATGAAGTTCCTCGAAGGTAAACAAGGGGAGGACAATCATTTTTTGTAGCAGCTTGCCATGAAGGTTGTGAACAACCATTCTGATTTGGTCTTTCTCTGAGGGCCGGGTGATTATCATCGATGCCTTGGCCCTCCACTTAGTTACAAATTCTGAGAAACCCTCCTTTGGCTCCTGACGCGTTGCTTCAATATCACGAGTTGTGACCTCGATCTGTGTGTTATAGGAGTATTGAGCAATGAAAGACTCGGCTAATTCATCCCAGTTCTACTTCACAGAGTCCTCCAACTTAGCATACCAGATGGCCGCTATACTCGACATGGTTTGGCTAAAAAGCGACAACTTTTGCAGTCTGGTCAAACCCATTGGTCGCAAGATATCAGAAAATAGACGTAGATGTACCATTGGGTCTCTGGCACCGTCGAAGCGGTCAATATGTGGCATTTTGAATCGCTTTGACAAAGTAACTGCAGATTCAGTATACCCATCCTTTATATCCATAATGGATTTGACCCTAAGAGGGAGATTTATGGTCTGGGATTGGGCCGGACAGATTTGGGCCGAACAAGGTTAGGCCGAGGTAGTGCGGCCTTGTCCTGAAAGGATCTGCTTGGTTAAGGCAAGGTGTGGTTGGACCGAGCTACTTGACTTCATGGTGTAGAAGCCGGTCAAGTGAGATATTCGGCGCCATGGGTTTGCTCGGCAGGAAGACCGACGGTAAACCAGCATGAGTTGTCTCGAGCTCGGCTATGCCGGAATGTAACCGCGCTCGGTCCTCCTTGAGCTTGGCTATGAGAACGTTTAGGCATAAAGTGCGACATGGCAGTTGATAGCCGAGATGATGTAGCCCGGCTGCCGAGCTCCCAGTAGAGTGGGCTGGTAGTTGGGTTAGGTGATGTTCAGCAAGATTTGTGCTGACAGATGAGATAGCAATACCATGTGTCGAGAGATCACTGGGAGTAGATTTGGGACGCAGAGGGTATATAAGCATGTCTGCGTCCCCCATACGGGGATGGACATTTTCTGGTAAGAGAAATTCTTACACTCAACACTCAACACTCCTCTCTCTCTTTCTCTATCCTAAGGTGTGTGCTAACTTGATCATCGGAGGGGTTTTTCGGCCACACGCCGCCGGGTATCTCACCGCCGTTGTCCTCGTAGGTGATCGGATAGTGACGGAGCTTAGAAGAAAGGAGTACGGGCCCGCCGGAATATTTGCTCCCCGTACAGACCCTCTGTGCCTTTTTGAACAATTTTTCCAGCTTGTTGACTTTGAGGATGGTCGGGTCAACCTCGAATTCAAAAGGTGCCTCAGTCTAGTACACTTGGGGCTCTAGATGTCTGTGCTGGGACTGGGTCTGCTTGGACGGGAAAAGTCGGAACTCCCTTGGCTTATAGATCCTGAGTTGTAGCAGCATTGGCAGCAGTGCTGGGTATGGGAATGTGATAGTCACATTAGGTGCATACGAAGCAGAAGCCGTAGATGGCTGCTGCTTTTGTTGTTTCAACCTAGTCGTGACCTCAGCTTGGTGGGCCATGTCTTCTTTGGAGAGTCGTGATTCTTTGTGAGCAGATTATTAAGTCCTCTAGGTTTGATAAGAGATATTGGGCCATTCTATGAGTAGGTGATTGTGTTCGAGGTGAACTGAGTGTAGGTGAGCTGAGGGGTGATTGTTGGAATAATTGAACCGGTGAACTTTGTCTGATCCTTCTTTGCCTTGCAACTGGTGATAGTGAGGTCAGCACTGGCTGTCCCTGAACAAGATCTCCGACCTTACAAAGTCTTCCAACACGGGTCTAGAGTATTTGGGAGATATCAGAACTTTCTGAAGCTATGGTTTTAGACTACCTTCCAAAAGAAATAAAGAAAAAGCAACAATCAGAAATTGGTTCAGAGTATTCGGGGGATATCGTACCTTTCAAAAGAAATAAAGAAAAAGCAACGATTAGAAATTGGTTCAGAGTATTCGGGGGATATCAGAACTTTCTAAAGCTATGGTTTTAGACTACATTCCAAAAGAAATAAAGAAAACAACAATCGAATCGATGCGCCTCGGTTCATCGTAATGATATGATCAAAGTGTAGGATCAGACTCCACTGAATTACGCCTCCAAATGATACCAATTGTGCCATTGATATGAACATTCCTGTCACGACCCAAACCCGCCCCTAAAAGTTTGGCATCGTAACCGGCCAGTAATCCTTGATTACCATAGGCCTTCCCATTCAAAACATAAATAATCGGGGCTCACAGAAGCGAAATAAAGAAACTAATAGTCCAAAGAGCTGTGCATAAATATGAACATACATTACATGCCAAAAATGATGTTAATTTACCCACTATCTTTACATAACATATACAACACATGCCACATATACATAACAAAACAAACTCGTGCGGCCTTCCAGGCTTAGCCCCAGCTCGGAGGCACTCCAAAACATCTGGTTAGGCTTCAAAACGGCGGCTTGACAAGACCCCGCCTAGGCTTGACTCCCTGAATGCTCACCTATGAATACATAAATACAAACAATGAGCTAAAGCTCAGCAAGTAACATTAACGTAAAGGGGTTAGTGAACAAACTCCAACATTTCATGTAAATCCATAAAACATAACATTCATATACATAATCATAATCATCATGGAACATACATAATGGCATACTCCATAGAACATAACATATGTCGACTAACGACTAGAGTAACCGGTCCCGGACACCGATTAAACACATATCGAGATCTCGTAAACTGGTCATGGGTTTGTCCTTCCATGCCGTCCCCCATGACTAAAGCGCATGGGCCTGCATGTTCTCGCCCCCACGACTGCCATACTAGATTCGCAAATCAGGACTTTCGTTCACGGTTTAAAATCATATTTCGTAAACATATCATATCGTATAGCATTCAAATACGTTGCATGTCAACATAACTTTACAGAAATGTTACTTACAGTGGTTTCCCGATACCGATTGCATGGTCTTCACGTCCTGCCCTGTAAATATCAACATGATAATACATTCCTTAACATATATCATCATCAAATCACATAATTCATGTCATTCCTTCCTTCTTTTACGTTCTTTCATATTCATTTCATGCTCAATTTAAGCTTCTTTACTTTAATTCATGCTCATGAAATACTAAATGATGCAATTAATATGTTAGAATCACGTAATACAATTTCCCAAACTTTTCCTGAAAATAAGCCCTCTCGCTCGAGCGCCCACATGTCCGCTCGAGCAGACTGTACACTTTTCAAAAACTGCTGAGAGGCTGATTTTTCCGCCGGCGCATACCTGCTTTCGGCGGACCTCGAAATTCCGAAATTCTGGTCCTTCTTCTAAACTTCATCCTTTTATCAAATATAACTTTCAATCTTAGAAAACCAAGGTTTAAGACACTTGATCAACAGCATAAATGAAACATGACAACTTCAATTCATACCCAATAGCATCATATATAAGATTAATCCATGAGTTGAGTTGGAAAACCATGAACATATACATACAAGCTTCATATCTCTATAGCCATGGAGGTTCTACCTCAATTTGCCAAATATAACTTAAATCATGCCATAGATGCTCAAATTACACATAAATTCTCTTTCCTCTTCATTTATTTGCCATGAGATCATGAAGGATACAACCTTTATTCAAGGAATGAGGAGAAATTCTTACCTTAATTCTTTGATTTGGAGAAACTAAGTTTGTTGCCCTTCCCTTTCTCTTCTTCCTCCCTTGAATCTCTCTTCCACGAATTCTTCTCTCTCTCTCTCTCTTCTAGATTTTTCTTATTTGAGTCTAAATGGTCTACATCCTTATCTCATAAGTCATATGTATTAAATAAACCAATTGAACCAACACACCTAAGCCAAACAAGCCTTACGAATCAGACGAAATTCAGTCTTCACTTTATCGTCCCAAATAATTCTAAAAATTCCCGGTATCACATAGATATATTCAATTTCATTTTCTGAACCCATTAAGGCCATCAATTTCAGTCCCGAAGATGTCATTTCAACAGATATTTTCTTAATTCAAACAGATATTTGCCAATTAATTCATATAAATACGTAATTAAACACAGATAATCATGACATACATTTCGGGGTCATTACAATTCCTGTACAGTTTCACTATAAAGCACATACCAGGTAAAGAGAGTCAAAACACCCTTTAAAATGATCTTAGGGTTATCCTATCCTAGCTTTGAAATGATCTAGGGTTTCATTATTCAAACAAACAGTATCATACAACTTAGAAATGAGAGAGCATTTTGTCCTAATTTTAAAAGGTTCTATAGCTCACTATATGTACAAGGTTAGCTCTACTTTAGGAGTTGAAGTCGAGGTGACATTACCAAAGAGTCCTTTGGGTTATAACCAATGAAGATCTCAGGAAATCAGAAGAGTCAATATAGCCTCTCTTCAAAGTCTGAAAACCTTAGATAGCAGAACTACTTTTTTGACAAATCTCAAAAGATTATATAACACAAAGCCTCCAAAGTAACGTAGAGAGGTGTAGTGTCACAAAAAGTGTGTCTGTGCTCCTACCAGTATTTGGGCAACACAGGGACTTTAAGTGCATCAATGCATGTAATGCAATAAACATATAATTGAAAATAAAAGTCATATCATGGAGTTCGAGTCAAGGTTTCATAAAATCCCCAGTAGTGTCGCCAGAAATTGTAACATGCCTGGGGGGTACCCGTGCCGTTAAATAGTTCGGACCCTCGGTCTTTTTGATCTAGTCTCATGAGCGCAATATGAAACGTAGACGAGAGTCCACATTTGGCAACTTTTAAAAAATCCATTTTATTGCAAAAACATTTGCCAAAAATGGACTGCGTCATCAGATCTTAGAGTCGCCATCTAATATTTATTTTGAAAAAATTAGAAAACCTGTGACTCATGCCAAGGCCACTGTTTGTCATAATCAAGGATGCTTGGCTTGGAACTTTAGGTATGAAGGGGGAAGGGCATTAATTGAGCACCCCCGCTCACCTGATCAAAAGATTTGCCTTTACTAACCATGATTGTAGACGCGCTCGCGTGGGCTTCCATCTAACAGTTCGGACTCAATTTGTGTCACGGTTCTTAATCTTGAACCAAAGAGTCCAAATCCGGCAAATCGTTTTGAGAAACTGATTTTTGAAAAGAAGTGCCAAACATGGACTGCTTTGCCAGATTACAGAGTCGCCACCTAAATATTTTTAAAATAGGAAATTTAGGAAACCCTGACTCGGTGCCGAAGGCCACATGTCCATCATCACCAAAGTGGTCTTGGCTCGGGAGCTTGGGTACGATCGGGGAAGGTCAGCTATGAGCACCCCCTTTCGCCCGGTCCGAAGACCGGCCTCTACTAACTGTGATATCCGTTTTTGAAAACATCATGTGCTCTTATTCCAATTATTAACCTAGAATTACTATGTTATGCGCGCAGCAAACAAGTATAGACTAGATCGCCTAATTTGGGAATAAACATTGCATATCCGTTCGTTTTGAAAACAGTTTGAAATTGCTACTCGCAAGTAGGCTAAAATACGGATTTCAATGAGTTATTCCAACTCAAGCAATCCAACCTCCACCCACAGGCATTCAAACAGTTTATCTCATGTAAGCACTTAGCCGCATGGCAAGCATACTGTCATGGCAACATTCACACGCATGTGGTATGCTAAAGCGTAAATACTTACATCGTACTCCGTGCCAAAATAAGAAACTAGTTAGCAGACATGCATGTCCCTAGGTCATGTTAAGTGGCTAATGCAACACAGGCAAGGATGCAATTTAGAGTAGGCTTGGCTAACCCTAAAGATGGCATATGGAATGCTACAAATAACACGTATTCAATTTGGAATTGAAATACAATGCAGTTTGTATGATGTGCCGAGCCCGATGCATGTAAACAAATGCATAGATGCACGCATGCATTGCATAAGGTATGCTAAAATAAACGTGCCCTAATCTACCATCGTAAGCAGGTAAATAAAAGGGAAGAAAGAAGTGGGGGTTGGAAGACATACACACCCACGCACACTTATTACAATTACGCCCTCACTCGGAGGGACCGAAAGAATATACAGAACCGAATGACTAATTAACTGCGCAAGCTAATTAATTATTACAAATCAACTAAATTAATTAAATAAAATAATTAATCTAATTAAACAGTAAATCGCCTCGGGATGAGGGCCAAATGCGGCACGCGCTCGGGACTGGCTCGGAATTGCACTGCCATGCATGATTGCCTCTGTTTTCCCTGCTATCCTCCTCAGAAAATTGCCAAAGTCCCAGGAACACCTCTCAGGGCACTGGGGAGTACCACCGGCTGGGGTACAGCACCACCGGCTAAAGAATAAGGCCACCGGCACTAGATTGATCCATCGGCTGTCAATTTACTGCCGGTCGGCACTAAACAGTGCCGGTCGGCACAAAATGCCTGCAAAACCTGCAACTCACAGCAGCAGAGGGCAACAACTTGCATGGCAATGTAATTCAAAGCATGTATGCACTAAACACAATCCTTATCATGTTGGTGACTCAAAGGAAGGTGTGCCTTGGTCCTCGGACCACCAATCACGCATTTCCATGCATGATGGCCCAAGGATCGAGAATGCAACTTTGATTTCAAATGCATGCAATGCAAACAAGCAAACAAGGGTGTTAAACCTCTATCATGACTTGGTCAAGAGGCCTAACATGCATGCCAATGTGATGCACTCCTAGACATGGCAACTAGCATGCAATATGGCAATACAATGCAAACCTAAGTAAGCACACAAGGCAAGCATGTAAACCACATGGAGGATGGACTTAGACATGATCTAGGCAGCTCCAAAAGGCCCAAAATCAGTGGCCAAATGCTAAGTTATGGGGGCCAAACACACATGCACACATACACATGTTAAGGTGCCAACACTTAAGCATAACAAACAACATTCAAGCACACTTGAAATGAGTTGAGCATGGACAATTGACATGCATATAAAGCTCTGAAAATCACACAAAACATGATTCCAAATCATGGAACAAAGCAAGCCAAGTATGCAACAATAGGTTTAAGTATTTGAAGCAAGCCATGGAGGCTTATACTAAGGTCAAGTCCACCAAGCCTCACAAGGTAGGGACTCAAAGCAGTCACAAGAAGACTTAAACAAAGCCTAAGGAGCACCTAGATGGCATCTAAGAGGTTCAAGCGCAAAGGCATGCAACATGACCAATGAATGAAGCATTCAACACATGCTTTTAAAGCATTAAAGAAGCCACTAAGGCAAGCATATAAGCACATCATAAGGTCTGAAATAGCATGTTAGGGGGTTCCAAACCACCAAAAATAATGCAAGCAAGACATGCTACATATTCATGCTCTTAAGGCTAACAAGCCAAATGCAAAGAGGCTATATTAAACATGCTATGGTTGACTCAAACAACGTGAGACAGACCTTGAACATGGAAATATAAGCATAAAAGTTTCACAAATGTAGGCCTAAAACATGCTAGAAACTAAGGCACACGACCTAGGCATATTAAGGCATCAAAGGGCATTACAAGGCAACTATGCTAAGCATGCATAAGAAACCAAAACCAACTTAAAACAGAGTTTAATCATGGCATAATAGGCATGAAAAACAGCCAAAACATGTTCAACACACAACCAAACATGGTGCTCCTTTGGAGGCCAAAACTTGCCCTTTTCAAGGACATCAAGGAGAGGGGGTGGCCCCCTCCTTTTGGAGACTTCAAGGCACCATCTCCACCACTGAAATCCCTCAAGATTTTAGTGGTGGACAGGCCCAAGCACCAAAGTCTCGGAGCTCTCACAAAATGGCCTAAAAATGGCCCTTTTCAAGGCCTAAAGGGGGTCAAACTTCCCCAAAGTGCAAAACACTCTTGATAAACAATAAAGAGGGTTAAAAATCAGAACTTTTATGTGTTAATCACTAAGCACAAAAACAACTCTAAGCTAGGCAAAAATGGAATGCAAAAATGGGGTAAATAAAGCAAGTTTCTTACCCTTGATGATCTTCTTCACAAATGTTGGAGTTGTTGGTTCCTTGAGCTCCAAACCAGTCAAGAACACTAAGAACAAGCCCTTAGCACCTCAGTTCTAAGAGGAAGGTGAAACACTAGGTGTTGATGTGCAAAAGTAAGGCACAAACACCTAGTGTACAAAACAAGAAAGAAAGAGAGAGATAGGATAGATACACAAAACCTAACCTAAAACCAGAGCTTCTCCTTCTCCTAAAATGTCTAACCCTCCAAATCTTCTAACCCTTGAGCCCAAGAGAGGAAGCCTCTCCTTATAGGTAACAAAGCTTACAAGCTAAGTCACCAAAGGGGCTCATCCCTCCATACACGTGTATGGAGGGGAAACAAACACCACAAAGCTGTCTGAAAATATCTCCAAAAACAGCTGTAAAGTGGTCGGCAGAGCAAAATGGTCATTTTACCATAAAGAGTGCCGACCGGCACAAAATAGTGCCGATCGGCACAATATAGTACCGATGACAACAAAAACCAGCCGATGGCCTCTAGCCACAGCCGGTGGTGTGTGGGGATGCCTCAAAAAGCATTCCCTGCCCCTCCAAGGCAAAACACAAGTGTTTGGTGCAAAACCAACCACGAAACGGTCAAGTTCGGAGGTCTTGAGGCAAGGCGCGCGAGCCGAGAACTCCGGGAACTCCAAACAAATACAAACATGGATAATCACCGAGTGTTCAAGCGGTGACGTCCAAGTCTTGAGGACGGTCAAAAATGGGGTGTCTACAATGATATGATTTTTATTTCCTTTATGTGCTCATATTTTGATTATTTAATAAATCCTAAAAAAAATTACTATGTGAAGCATACAAGTATAGACACTTTGAAATAACTTGATTTCATGTAGTTTTGAAAGAGTTTTAAAGATGTATAATCTAAATAAATTGAGTTTACAAACGTAAAAAAATCAATATCATTCCAAATTAAGCGGCACAACCTCCATCCATTGGCATTCATATAGTTATATCAAGTAAACAAATAGCCACATGGTAGGATGCTAAAGCATAACAACTTCTATATTTATCGACGTCCTGTGAACAAAGCAAAATTAGTAAAATATGTATGATCCTATATACAAAATCCTAATGCAATACATACATAAGAATGCTTCTAAAGATTCAGCTTCTAAAACATGACATGTAAAACATTGCAAAACATACGATAGCGCACAAAATCATGTAATAATCAATTAAAGCGTAAAGATGCAAATTTAGTCGGATCTAGACATGAATCATGTATGTAAAAGTATGGATATACATGGCATGTAAGATATATACATATGTACAGTTAGGGAAAACGATTAATGAATGAGATATATAAGAAGTGGGGATAGGGAGTGGGGATAGGGAATTGTTACAACATTTTAAATATTATAAATCCGAGGAAGATAAATAAATATTACAACACAATATAAAAATCCTCACAAACACTCAATAAAATAAACATAACAAAATAACAGCTTCAAGCGCCTCAAAGACCATCGGAGGTTGATCTTCTAAACGTTGGAAGGCTACCCAGTTTTGCCTAGAGGTCGCAGGCATGGTCATGAAGGTTACAGGCCTGATGGTGTACTTTTAGGTGGCTACCCGGCCAACTAACGGGTTGGGTAGCTTGATAGGCTCGGCCAAACTCTGGTTTCTTAGATTTCCACAATAAAAACAGAACTAAAAACAATATTGTAGACACCCCATTTTTGACTGACCTTAAGACTCAGACGTCACCGATTGAGCGCTTGGTCATGTTGTATACTGTGCTCGTTCTGAGGTTGCGGAGTCTCGACCGTGAGCCTTGCCTCCAAACTTCCGGACTTTTCTGTGCCTTGCCTCGGTTTGTGAACCAAGCTCGATTTTCTCTGTTTTCTCTTCCTGAAGGGAGGGAGAGGTCTCGTAGACCATCTCTCAGTGGCCAAAGGCGACGTTGTGTGGTCGGAGGCCATTTTACCCGTTGGAGCAGGTTTAGGTTTTGGAGCCATCGGCCGTGTGCCTCGGTTCGGGACCGCCTAACCACCTCCGTTTGCCCCAATTTTTGGCGTGCATCTTATTTCCTCCCTTTTGAGGGACACTGTGGTCCGAGAGACCAACTTCGTGGTCGGACACCACTTCCGGTGCCTAACAGCCCACTTTCGGGGCCCCCGAACTACGTGTTTCGGCTTCCGAACCTTCATTTTGCATTTTTAGGCTCCGACCTGAACTTGAGATAGTCATATTTTGAGGTCCTTTTCATGTTTGATTAAGGACCTTTTATTGTTTGAGATCTCCTACTGCCACTTGCTTCTTTACCCTCTTTTAGGCCTATTTTGCACGGTATTTTAGGCGTACTTGTGGGCTGTTTTGGACTTGGTCGTAAACTACAAAGTGTCTTGTTTTGAGCCCCTATTCAACTTTGTTGAAGGACTCTCGGCCATTTGAAACCCGTAGCTACCACTTTCTCTTTTGGCCTTTTTGGCGGGAAACTTGACTAGTTTTCCCCCCTTTTTTTTCCCTCCATTTTTCTACACTTTTTTGCCTATATATACAGCCCTCCAGATCTGTTTTAAGGGTTAGAAATTTCTGTTTTGAGCTCCTACATTATATCTCTCTCTCTCTCTATATTCCAAGTACCAAAACCCTAAAAATCCTACACCATGTCTTCACCATTTCTTCATCATCACCTAACACCACCATCACCACTCCATTTCCAGCGGCTGGAGCTGGTTTTCAGAGCTTAGGAGGCAACATTTTTGGTCCAAGAGGCAACAAAAGGGTTGGTCTACAAGGGTAAGTTCATTTTCCCTTTTTTTGATCTCTTTTTTGCCTCATTTTTTTAGCCTCTTTTCTTGTGGTTTTGAGCTCCGACCAAAACAGAAAATATCATTTTTTTGAGCTGTTCTTCATCTTTGTTTTAGGACTCAACCCTGTTTGAGTTTTCCATTTGGTACTTGCCTCAATACCACCTTGAATACCATTATTTTGCATGCTATTTTTAGTTCGTGTGTGATCTGTTTCTGAGCCTGATATAAATTGTGAGTAGGCCTATTTTGAGCCCCTCTTCAACATTGAAGAAGGGCTCAACCCTGTTTGGCCTCTCTATCATGCACTTGCTTCATAATCTCTCATATTTACCGTAAATTTGCATGATTTGTTTGACTTACATGGGGTTTGTTTTGGAGCATGCCTTAAACTGTGATTGAGCTTATTTTGTGTCCCTCTACAACATTGTAGAGGGACCAACCTTATTGGGGGTCTCCAAGTTATGCTTGTCTTTATATCCTTCTTTGGCCCCCATCTTTGCATAATTTTTAGGCCTATCTTGCTTCTGTTTTTGGCCATGATCAGAACTGAAAATAGTCTTAAAATGATCCACTCTTCATGTTTTGTTAAGGGTCTTAGGCTGTTTGGTGAATGCTTGGTATACCTCTCTTTATAGCCCTCTTTTGGCTCATATTTTGCATGCTATGTTGAGCATATCTACATACTGTTTTGAGGGTTGTCATAAGCTGTAAATGTTCATATTTTTGGTCCCTCTTCAGTTTTGTAGAACTGTATTTTTCAGTTTGAGCATTGTGTATACCATTTGCTTCATTATTCCCCTCTTTTCCCCCATTTTTGCATGCTATTTTTACCATACTTGTAGTTGTTGTTTGGCCTTGCTTTGTACTGGAAAAATGCTAGTTTAGGGGCTTCCTAGCATCTGTCTTTACACTTCATATCCATATTGTGCATGTTTGGCATAGCTGCAAGTCATTTAGTGTATAGCATAGCATTTCAGACATCGGGTGTAATTTTGCCATAATTCGGGGCTGTTTTGCATCATTTTGGCTGCTGAAACTTGCATTTTCCATATTCCATATGCCACGCGTCTCATTTCCATGTCATTACGTGCCTTAGGGCCATTGCCTTGGTTTGCGTGCCGCAGACGCATTTTAAGCATCTCATTTTTCATCCTTCCTATGTGGCGTGGTGAGGCTCGCTCATATTGGTATAAGCCCATTATTGCATTGCATGCCATTCCATGCCTTCATGTCATTGCCTCGGTTTGCGTGCCGTGTCTGCACGTTTCGAGGCACTTCACTTTCCTCAGCGTGACCTCTTATGTGAGTGTGGGCCGAGGCTCTCTCATGTTAGTGTAAGTCCATTTTGCATTCGTATGCCATTTTAGTCTCATTACATCGTGTATGCCATTGTCTCGGTTTGCGTGCGGTTGCACGCATTTGAGGCATCTCTTTTTCATCTCGGCCTCTTATGTGAGTGTGGCTGAGGCTCTCTCATGTTAGTGTAAGCCCATATTGTATTGTTTATGTCATTTTAGCATCATTGCATTCCGTATGCCACTGCCTCGGTTTGCGTGCATGTGTGCACGCATTTCAAGGCACTTCTTCTTTTATCCGACGGCCTCTTATGTGAGTGTGGCTGAGGCTCTCTCATGTTAGTGTAAGTCCAATTGCATTGCGTATGCCATTTCATGCCTTAGGATCATCGCCTCGGTTTGCGTGCCCACAGGCGCGCATTTTGAAGCATCTCATTTTCATAGCATTGTGTATGTTAGGATTGTATTTTAGTTGCATTCATGCATATCATGCATATTGCATCGTGTTCGGGATAGGAGTTAGCCCGGACACGGGAAACGAGGCACGTTTCGTACTCCGAGTGAAGGAACGTGTCTCAATTCCCAAGTCACCGACACTCCGGATTACCCATGATGGAGTTAGGTTTTGTTGTAGCATTCATCTGCATTCATCCTATATTGAGTTGTGCAATCCGACTCCTTGGCCATCATGCATCGAGATGCGTGATTGGTGGCACGAGGATCGAGGCATGCATATATTTGTGAAATACATTGCTATGCCCCTTTCCTGCTCTCTGTTGCAGCAAAATCAAGAATCAGCGGTCTTCCGAGGCTTGGCACGCATTTCAAGGAACATTGCAAACAGAGGCTAATTGGGGCATCCTAGTGGATTTCCAAAAAGCCAGCCCAGCATACATCATTCAGCGGAAGTAAGGCAGCCCTTGGCTTGCATGCCAGTTCACAGTTTTTTTTTCTTAGTTAATTTGTTAATTAACTAGGAATTTGTATATTATTGATTTGCATATTTGATTTGTATTATTCTTTCATTTGGGGTATTATTTATTCGGACCCTACATGCGAGGGCATAATTGTAATAAGTGTGGGTGAGTGTGATGTATGTCTTCCAACCCCACTTCTTTCTCCTTTTATTTACACTTCGATGGTTAGATATAGGACATATTTCAATTAGCATCTGATGTAATGACATGTTTGCATCATTCATCTGTTTTTGCACGCACCGGGCTCGGCGCATCATACAAACTGCATTTGTATTTCAATTCCAAATTGAATACGTGTTAGTTGTAGCATTCCATATGCCATGTTTAGAATAGCCGAGCCTGCTATAGTTTGCATCTTTGCATGTGTTGCATTAGGCAATTCTGTGTATTTAGGATCATGCATGATTTCTAATCAGTTTCCTGTTTTGGCTTGGAGTACTCGGTGAGTTTTATGCTTTTGCATCCTTGCATGCGTGTGAGTGATTGCCATGAAAAGCATGCTTACCATGAGGCTGAATGCTTATGTGATATAACTGCCTTGAATGCCTGTGGGTGGAGGTTGAGTTACTTGAATTGGGACAATTCATCAAATGTTTGTTTTAAGCCCACTAGATAGTGGCAAAATCATATTTTCTTAAGCCCACCCGAGGGTGGCAAATCCACGTCTTAGCCTACTTGCGAGTAGCACCATCAAACCATTTTTCAAACAAACAAACATGAAATGGTTTGTTCCAATTCAGGCAATTCAGTCTATACTTGTATGCTGTGCGCATCACATAGTAACCTAGGCTAATAACCGAAATAAGAACTCACAATGTTTTCAAAATAAGATATCATGGTTAGTAGAGGCCGGTCTTTGATCGGGCGAGCAGGGGTGTTCACGAAGTGACCTTCCCCAATCGTACCCAAGTTCCCGAGCCGAGGCAACTTTGGTGATGACAGACACGTGGCCTTTGGCACCGAGTCAGGGTTTCCTAAATTTCCCATTAAAAAATATTTAGGTGGCGACTCTGTATCTGGCAAAGCAGTCCATGTTTGGCACTTCTTTCAAAAAATCTGTTTTCAAAAATGATTTGCCGGATTTGGACTCTTTGGTTCAGGATTAAGAACCGTGACATTTGAGTCCTTCGAACTGTAGTGACCCAATATCGAACCAGAACGGGGGGGGGACTCGCACTCCCCTCCCCCGGGATGCGTTCGGGGACGTCTACAAATATATATGGGAGTCTCAACTCACCACTTACAATTAGATTACAACAATATATAATATAACAAGAAATCAAAGTAAAAGAGCAAAATAAGTAAGAAATGCAATGGGTTCAATATGACGTCCGATTGAACCCTTTTTATCTTGTGTTTTTTTTAGTCCAATTTTATTATCTTGTATTTCTTCTTGTATTTTATTACCTTTCCATTCTTTAATCATTTTGTCAAAAAGTGATAATTACATCCACTAATAAAGAGAACCGTCAAACAAGAAGTTTGTTCTTGGCATGAGAGAGATGTAATGTCCTGGTAATGAACCTCCCAAGAAATTAAACCATTAAGCATGGAAAGTCTCTTTCTCATGCTTAAAACAGAACTAAAAACATTATATATGGGATTCTCAATTCACCACTTTCAATTATATTACAATAATATATAATATAATAAGAAAACAAAGCAAAAGAGTAAAATAAGTAAGAAATAAGAAAATGAAATAAATTGAAAATTCACATTTTCAAGAAAGGATGAATTTCATGATTTCCAAATTTCTTTTTGATCACCCTCAAGTGTATGAATTATGTTTTCAATCCTTAATTTGAAAGCTTGGAATTTTTGCTAGAATGATGGCTTGGAGGTGTATGTGGTGAAAAGTGATTATCTCGCTTGTTTTTGTTCACTTTTACCAACACCCACTCTTCTTCTTGATCAAAGCTACTGAAATTCAAGTATTTCAAAAATTTTGGAGGAGTTTTGGGTGTATAAAAGATGGAATTTCAGTTTGTATGGAAGGCATGGGATTTATATGGAAGATATGAGCGTTTTAACTCAAAAACTCTTAAACTTTTCTCTCTTTTCTCTAGCTCAATGTTCTCTCCTTAATCTATCCTCTTACTTCTCTCAACAATCTGACCTATACATATAGGTTAAGTAAGTGGAGAAATGGTGGAAGACAAGATAGAGCATAAAGGAAGATAATGGAGTTAATGGAGCACTAATGGAGCTAATGAGAGACAAAAGTGGAGCATTTTCTCTAATGGATCAAGCACTAGATAATGGAGGCTAAGTGTATATGCATTTGGTGATGAATATATCAGAAAATGGGTTAATGGGGTGTCCCAACCGAACCAAAACCAAAACCAAAACCAAAAAACACGGGTCTGCTGCTACCTCGGGGCCGGGTCAACAAAATCTGCTCTTAAGTCCGACTTCAAACGGGCATATCTCCTTTATTCGGACTTGGTTTTAGGTGATTCTTGAGTCTAAATTGAAGTCCCAGAAGTCTACTTTTCAATGGTGATGACCTCACATCTAAATTCCAAGTGTACAAAGAGATATGCCTAATTTAGTGAAGGCTGTTCATTTCTTTCTTAACGATTTGATGCTCATTCTTTTTCTAAACCAGTTTTTTTCCATCCCCTCCTATTTCTTTTAACTACAAACCTATAAAAAAGATGTTTTTAAATATTTTTCAAAGAGTTCACCTCCTTTCCATTTATTTCCACTTGTCCTTATTCGGTTTACTGAAAAGTGCAATATTTTAATCGAAATGGGAGTTTCGGAATATCGTAGAAACATTTGGAAAAATATTTTGAAAAAAGAGTTTTAAGGTCTAAAATAATTTGGCCAAAATGGGGCAGAAGGTTTTTGAGAGAACCAAATTCCATTTTTCTTGTTGAGGATTTCATGAGAAACACCTTCTTGTTTTTCATCATAGGGTGATCAAAAGAAAGCGTCCAAGTTTTAGGGCCGGTCAAAATCTGGCGTCTACAGTTGTCCCTCTTTGACAGAGCTCGAAGTCATTTCATGATGTAAGTGAATGTCAAAGCCCGAAGATGACCCTTTTGACAAGGCCGTAAGACTTGGGCAAACAAACAAGATGCAATGCAAGTAGTTGAACCTGAAGGTTGCCTACGTATCTCAATCAAACTAGCGTAGTTGGACTCACACGTTTCGTGTAGCCGGTTGTTTTGAAAATTCATGATTATGTAATAGGATGCAATGTCATGGAGTAATGATAAAGATATGAAGATAGTAACATACGAGACAAGCCTCATGCAAATGATATAAAGCATAACCGAGGGTATAACGCATATAAATGTGCCACAACACAAAATAATAGAGAGAGTGCATCGCATACAAATGTGTCATATCATTACATTAAATGTGCTACAACTCAGTTGATAGAAGAAAGGTGAACTCAAAATCTAAACACATCTTACGTGAGAGGAGAAATAGTAACCCTGAGATCCAAACGTGTTTCACGCGAGAGAAGAAAATAATGAATTTAAATCCAAACGTGTTTCACGCTGGAGGAGGTATAGTGGTGTAACCAACAGACATACCTAACCGTATCTCATACAGAGATGGGGGAAGGTTTTAACCAGGTAAACATCAATGGTGTAACCAACATGCGTATCTCAACGTATTTCATACGGGAAGGTTTTAACTGAGGAGAATAACAATGGTGTAACCAACAGGTGTATCTCAACGTATTTCATACGGAGAGAGGGAAGGTTTTAACCGGGTTTAAATGATGTACAAAGGCATCAGTATACACAACAGAAGTATACATATACATCAATATACATACACATACAAAGTATATATAAGCAGATATATATACATACAAAGATATACATATATATGTGTCTCTCTCTCCTCTCTTGTTTTTGTCTCTCTCCCTTCGAATGTCGCGCCTGACATGCGGCTTTGACATTTGCGTCAGCCAGCCGACAACCAACTACCCTGATTCATCAATGATCGCCTCGGCTCCCTCTCCCTCTTATCTTTTTCTCCTTCATCGTTCTCTGCTTAAACCAAGGCCTGTGAGGGAGACAGAGCAAAAAGCTGCGAACTCTCTCTGCCATCACTCTTGTAACCCCTTTCTTTTGCATCACTTTCCTCTAACATGGCCTCTTCTCGTGGTTCTCTCACTCTCTTTCTAGACCTCAATGAGTCCATGATAAAGATAACCAATTCTGACTTCTTTGAACCTCAACCGTGCGCTCCTCCTCCTTCCCCCGTTCTCAGCTTTTTGAGGTTGTCAGTTAAGCAAATAATGGAAGCATAGTCAGACATTGAGGCTAACTCGTATACGTTGAGGTCATGTGTGGAGACCGTGATTGCGGTCTCTAACTTGTCCCGTCGACTGCAGAACAGGACATTTGAAGAGTATAACTGTTAGCGCAACTCTCCCTGCTTTAACGTATGTACAAAGACGTTCGAGTAGAAATTAGTGCACTGAAAAAGCAGAACAAATAGCTGAGACGACAGGCCACCTCCGTGGCTCGATTTGGAGTTCCCTTATATTGCCGCATTTGATGGCTAGCGGGTAATAATTTCTTTTGGAAGTTCTGCCAAGGCCGAGGTAGAGTCTTCAAGAGCTTCGAAGGAGTGAAGATGACGCCTTATTTTGGCCAAACTATTTTAGACCTTAAAACCCTCTTTTCAAAATATTTTTTTAAATGCTTCTATGATGTTCTGAGGCTCCCATTTTGATTAAAATATTGCACTTTTCAGTAAACCGAGTAAGGACAAAGTGGAAATAAATGGAAAGGAGGTGAACTCTTTGAAAAATATTTAAAAATATCTTTATAGGTTTGTAGTTGAAAGAAATAGGAGGGGATGGAAAAAAACTGGTTTAAGAAAAGGATGAGCATCAAATCGTTAAGAAAGAAATGAACAACCTTCACTAAATTAGGCATATCTTTTTGTACACTTAGAATTTAGATGTGAGGCCACCACCATTGGAAAGTAGACTTCTGGGGCTTCAATTTAGACTCAAGAATAACCTAAAATTGAGTTCGGATAAGGGAAATATGCCCGTTTGAAGTCGGACTTACGAGCAGATTTTGTTGACCCGGCTCGAGACAGCAGCAGACCCGTGTTTTTTGGTTTTGGTTCTGGTTTGGTTTGGACACCCCATTAACTAATTTTCTGATATATTCATTACTAAATGTATACATTCAGCCTCCATTATCTAGTGCTTGATCCATTGGAGATAAGGCTCTACTTTTGTCTCCCATTAGCTCCATTAGTGCTCCATGAGTTCCATTATCTTCCTTTATACTCTATCTTGTCTTCCACCATTTCTCCACTTGCTTAGCCTATATGTATACATCATATTGTTGAGAGGAGCAAGAGGATAGACTAAGGAGAGAACATATTTGAGCTAGAGAAAAAAGTGAAAAAAGAGAGAAAATTTGTGTTTTTGAGCTAAAAACACTTCTGTCTTCCATATACACTCTATACCTTCCATATAAATTGAAATTTCATCTTTTCTACACTCAAAACTCCTCCAAAAATTTTGAAATACTTGAATTTCAGTAGCTTTGATCCGGAGGAAGAGTGGGTGTTGGTAAAAGTGAACAAAAATAAGAGAGATAATCACTTTTCACCACATACACCTCCAAGCCATCATTCTGGTAAGAATTCCAAGCTTTCAAATTGAGGATTGAGAACATAATTCATACACTTGAGGGTGATCAAAAGTAAGTTTGGAAATCATGAAGTTCATCCTTTCTTGAAAAGGTGAATTTTCAATTTATTTCAAATTCTTGCATTTTTCACTTATTTTGCTCTTTTGCTTTGGTTTTTTGTTTATATATTGTTGTAATCTAATTGAAAATAGTGAGTCGAGAGTCCCATATATATTGTTTTTAGTTTTGTTTTAAGCATGAGAAAGAGACCTTCCATGATTGTTGGATGCTCTGTCCAATTTGTCTCCACAATTGTAATCCTTTGTAAGCTTTTCCTTTATCTTGTAATCTTGAATTTCCTATTTTAATGTAAGTGTGATATTTGATTATGCTTTTAATTTCTGAATTATGTATTGAAATTAATGATAGCTTTCAATATATTTCTGATTTACAAGAAGAATTATCTCGTCTAAGTTTACTATTGTCACTTGCTTCCGGTCAATCAATTATTAATTATAGTCAAAGAATTTCTATCCTAAAAAGAAAAATCAAAGATGAACAGATCTATAAGCGTCTCCAAAAACAATTACAATCTTTAATTCTGAATTAATCTTAATCACTTAGATTATAATATCTGATAATATTTGGGTCGAACCTCTATTCTTGTTAAGTTGATTTTAAAATGTTTATTTTTCCTTTAATGTATTATAGGCTAATCAAAACTACTATTTTCTTCTCCGCCTTCAATAGGGATTTTGTTTATTTAGTTTAACCTTTGTATAAGTGTTGTTTATTGAAAGAATTTATATATTCAAGTGAAGTTGTGTTTGTGTCGAGCACTTATAGCTCCACGAAGAGTGATATTTGGAAACATTAGTTAGTGATAGTTATGAAAATATTTTCATTTCCCCAATTAATTTATGTTAGTTAAGCAATCTGTTTTTAAAATGAATCTGGTAATTACTTAAAATAACTTTTGACCATAGGGCATTGTTTATACAATGACATTAATTTTATTGTATTAATAACAACCTTTTACCGAAATTCTTATTAATTTATGAAACATTTTTGTTCTCGAACTTGTTTAACCATATTATCATTGGACAAGAAGAAAATTAAAAAAAAATGTCTATAATAAATTTTTGTAAGAAAATGCAATTCATATAAAAAATATCACAAGAATGGTGTGGCAATGTGATTTTGGTAAATAAATGTTATCTTTGTGGCTATTTTGTTTTAAAGTGAACGGTTTACATTGAATCACATAATTCTGTATGAATTTTTTTTGTTTGTGTATGATTTCTCTCTTTGTAATTCAATGTACTTATTGGATTATGTACATTATCATATGCTATTATTTAAAATAAATAAAAATAAAAAATCAACATATTACTTCAGTGCATTTGAAAAGGCATCCCTATCTAATATTTTTTCAGAAAACATTTAGGCCTTGTTTGGTTTGTGTTTCCCAAAAATTTTTGAAAAAAATTCTCTACAAATAAGTTTTCAAAAGTAATTAAGTGCCCTTTTGGGAAGCACAGCAAAACGCCACGTTTTGCATCCAAAAGCCAAAAACACCAATGCCTCAAAACACCACTGTAGTACATTTGGCAACTTCTCAAAACGTAAGCATGAAATTACAGTTTGGGCCTATGAAAAAAAAGGTAAAAAAGTAAAAAATAAATGTTGAGTAGGGATATTTTGGTCATTTTGGAGTGATGTGACATTTTTAAAAAATATTAAATCAAAAATCAAAAAAGCCAACTTTTTACCAACTTCTCAAATCACTTCCAAAAAAACTAAAAAACTTGGTAAAAAGCCAAAAGTCAGCTTTTTACCAACTTCCCAAAACACTCCTAAACTAAACAAATTTTTCCAAAAAGATTTTCCAAAACTTGTTTGGTTTACAAGTTTTCCAAACAAATCTCTCTTTCATACACATCAAATCAATCACTTTTTCCAAAACTCTCTCTCAAAATAATTTTTCAAAACATCTTGTTTTGAAAAAAATCAAACCAAACAACTTTTCGTACTTTTTATCTCTAAAACTCATCTCTCAAACTCAAACCAAACATACCCTTAATGTATGTTGTAATGATTAGGTGAACAGATCATATTAAAGAATTAATATTTGACTGATACTTGTTATTACAGATGATGTCCAGTCACCATGTTTTTGATCACTACACTTAAGTTTCTGTCTTGTTCTAATTTGTATATTATAATTTCTCAAATGTAACTTTTATTTGCCTAAAACTATTTGTCAGTAGCATCGAAAAAGCAAATTATGAAAGAACAAGAAGAACAAGAAGACTATTGCCAAACCCAAGAGGATGGAAAAAACAATGGTCTATGCATAGGTCCCTGATTATCTTTTTCAATTTTAAAGCTATTTTTATATTTTCAGCATATTATGTACCTTCATAATGTGAGAAATGTGTGGAAGCATATTATGTACCTTCCTAATGTGAGAAATGTGTGGAAAAACTCCCATAATTTATTGCAGTCTTGCCTAAGTAATATACTTGTGATGTCTCTTCCACGAGGTGAGAAGCTTTCTAATTTTCTGCATACTCATGCCATATAGAGATAAAGGACTACAAGTTTTACTTTGATAATTATCCAAAGCCAAAAATCAACCTACTTGGATATTTTGCAGTCACAAATTTCTTCTCAAGGGGGGTTGCTACAATCCCTTCTGATTATCTAAAGAATAAAACAATTTAAAAAATTTAAAAAAGAGCTTTGAGGGCAAAACTTTGTTCCTATTTTGTTTTTCATTTGTGCAAGTGTTGAATTTTGTAGCATTTATTATTTTTACTTTTTTTACTTTTTTATTTATTTCACTTTTGAAGAGCTATGTGATTTTTAAGCATTGTTCTGTGGTTTGATTGTCCGACATTATAGATATTGTTATGTTCTTTGTTAATTATTTATAACTTTTTTATGTGTGTTCAGATCCTGGTTATGTTGGTTTTTTTTTTTTATTTTCAGTAGCCATTATATGAGTTATTCTTACCTCCCTATTTAGCTTTATAATGTTAACAATGCTGTTGTGTTTTTCATTCTTATGTAACTCTGAAAACTATAATGCTCATGGAAAATTATACAGGGGAATCCTACTTCTTTTCAAAGTTTCTTGGAAAGCTCTTTACATTGACTGAAGAGTGGTTCTTGAACTTGGCAAGGTAAAATGAAGGATACTTTTGACCATCCATTGTCATGAGCTCTTATTTATTTATTTTATGAATACCAATATGTTTGGTTGTTTGATGTTCATCTATTTAATCATCGTGGTTGCTGTGTTGTTTAATCGTGTCCAAACAGCCATTGTTGTAAGCTTTTAAATTGCATTTTAAACAGTATAGTATAAATCAAGCAATATTGTGGAATGCATACAGTTAGAGACTTGTTCACGTTCAAAAGTGTAGCTTGGTTCATGTTGGATGGGATAAATTTGAAACTACCCAGAAGTTATGCGGACATTATTTCTATGTAGATTAGGTTTCACTTTTTCTAGGTTATTTGATTTTATTTTCTTCTCTTATTTCTATAAATTAAGTTTTTTTTGTTTTAAATGATGGGTATTAGCTGGTGTGCCATGCACGCGGCCAACTCACTAATATATATGTAAAGCATAAATAAGAAGTGAAAAGTGTTTTCAGCCATTGTATGAGCAGTATTTTCTAGCTGTTAAAAGTCAATTTTTCCCATCACTTTAATATTATCTTTTCTTTGAGATTGGGGTATTCGGTATTCATGGAAATTTGGGGGTAATTTGGGAAATTCAGTGGGTATTAGTAATGATGGTAACTGCAGGGTGATAAAGACTCTGTTTAATATATTGCTTGTCTTCTGTCTTCTTTTTATTTTGCTGACTGGTTTTTCCTTTCCGGTTTGGTATGCTTTCTTTTTATTTCGCCGGTGTGTTCTAGTGGATGTGATGGAGCTTTTCATCTGTAGTTTCTTTTGTTGTTTGTGCCAATTAATTTGACAATCTTTGATTGCGCTTGATAGAGCTTTAGAATTATGATTTGAGAATAGAGTTGTATTTTGAGTTTGTGAGTTTTAGAATTATGATTTGAGTGTGAAAAATTTGCTTGGTTATGAGTTTTGAAAAGAGTTTTGAATTGAGTGCTGTGACATATGATATTTGATTCAAAAATTTACTACTCATAACTAAACACAACTTAAAATTATATTCAAAACTCATAAAAAATATTAAAAAAATTCCCAAAATATTTTTTATTTAAAATATAAAAATAGCAGGTGCCCCCCTCCCAAAAAAAAAAGTAACATTGTTCCGGTCAACCGGCCGGACGTCCGAAAGGATGACCAGGTGATGCGTTTTAAAGAATGGGTGTGAAATCAATTTTAAAAATTGTAAACAAATACCATGTACAATCCAAGGGGTGGAATTAAAGTTCCAAGGCCTCGTTTGTTTTGGGCTATAGGGAGGGTATTAGGATTAGTAATACCAAAGTATTACTAATGCCCTTGTTTGTTTGCAGAGAAAGCCTTGGGACTATTAGTCCCTTGGTATTGCTAATATCCTTAGAGGGGGATTAGTAAGGAGGAGGTAGAGATGGTATTAGAAAAATAGTGAGGGGATTAGAAATTTTTTAATTTTTTTAATTTTTTATATATTGGAAATTTTTTTTTAAATATAATGTTTAATTTTTTATATTTTTTTATTTGTTTTATTATTTTATTTAAAAATAATTTAACAATTCCTCATTATTAATCCCCTCACTATCAATCCCCTCACTATTAGGCCTCGTTTGGGAACAGGCTAATTTAATAACTTTTTGGCTATTTGACTAAAAAGGTAGGTAAAAAAAACTTGTATGTTTGGGATGACTTTTTGACTAATTACAAAAAGATGTGCAAAAAGTAAAGAGAAAAAAAAATACTTTTTGATATGAATTGTTGACTTTTTAGCTAATTTAATAATTTTTTAGCTTTTTAACTAAAAAGGTAAATTTTTAAACGAAACCTTAATCCCTTTACTATCAATCCCTTCACTAACAATACCCTCACTTTCTCTCCCAAAACAAAGGGAACCCAAAACAGAGCCTTTTATCTCTTCTACCTTTTTTTTTTTTTTTTCTCTTTCTCTCAACTGAGCAAGGTATTAATCTCTCAATCACTCAGGTCTCTCTTTCTTTCTCCTTTTTCTTTATCAAGTTCTCTCCATGCCCTCTATTTGCATTTAGGGTTTCAAAGAATCCCAAACAACCAGAGATTGACTGTAAGATCTCCTTTTCAACTATGTGTACTTATTTTTCTAGGTATTATTTGTTGAATAATTCAGTGGAAATGTTGCCCATTCCAATTGCAAAACCAAGCTTCGGCACTTCATTATCTTATCTCCACCTAGATGCCCATTATAGGTCTCTCTCTTCCCTCTCTCTCTCTCTCTATATATATATATACATATACACACACACATATGTATTATCTAAATGCGAAATGTATGTTTGGGATTTCTTCGATTTGAAGTTCTTTTTCCCTTTTTCAAAAAATGGGTCTATTTATTCTATGTGAGAATGTTAAAGGTTTAATTGATCATGCTATACATTCTCTCTTCTGGTTCCATTTTCCTTTTCTGAAATTGGGTTTGGTGTCCATTTTGTTAATCTTTAAATGGAATATGTTTATGTACATATGTTTATAAATATTTATATTTATATATGTATATGTGTTCTATGTTTGTATATTGTATCATTTTGCAATATTTGGTTGACATCTTACATTTTGGTTATTAACTTTGGGTTTGCTTTTTGATTCATAGAGTTATGTTGTCTTGTGGTTTTCTTAATGGATATTGTGATTTTTTTTTTTTTTGGGGGGGGGGGGGGGGGTTGGTTATGAATGTGTTGTTTTTATTTTTGGTTAGTAATGAAGCAAACAAGGTTAGATTAAAACTGTTACAATGATCTCCTTCAGATTTTTTATGGATGGTGAGACTAATTGAAAAGAGGCGTGTGTGTTGGTTGATATCGTGATGATGATTTTTGTGTGAGAAAGAGGCATGGCTGTTATGAATATTGGCAGGGATGGTGAGACTAAATAGAACACTTCTTTTCACCCAAGAAAAAACAAAAATTTGTGTGGGAGGAATATCTACTAACCATCTTGTTTCAAAAATTGCTAATTGGTTGAAAGTAAAAGAATTTTGGACATTCTCTTATTTTGGGAATGGGCAGAAAGGAAGAATGTCTACAGTCAAGTCCTTCTAAAATAGTGGAGGGATCTACAAACTGGGGTTGAGTAGGTAAAACTCCTGCACTGCAACATCTATTCTTTTAGAATTGACAAAACTGAAGGCTGAAGAAAGGAAGAAATGAGGAATTAGTTTAAAAAATGGGATAATTTGTTCTGATGCTTGTTATTGTTGAGGAGTCTTAAAAGATTTAAAATCATGCTATTCTACTTCTTTGCAAGTGTTTTTTTTTTTTGCTAGTCTAAATAAAACAACACTATTGTTTTGGGAACTAGGTTAAAAGTTGACTTTTTTGTTTTTTTTTTTTTTTAAAAACGTGTAAAAAAATAGAGAAGGTGATGTGATCCAGAAAAGCCAAAAAGTCAAAAAAGTGGCTTTTAGTTGAGTTGCCAAAAAAAACCAAGTGTGTTATCATTCAATGAAGATATTAAAAATTTCCCCCCCCCCCCCCCCTCACATATGGTTTTTCACCTCCCATTTAGGATTTATCATTTTTGGTTTTTCAAATAATCAAAAACATTTTTTTAAGAGCTCAAAAAATAGGTGCAATCCATGAACATGAGTCATTTTAATCTAGGTTTTTTCTTGCAACAGATGATTGGGAACCCTTATCAATTTTTTCTTTTCTATCAATGAAAGTGCATTCCATTTTAAGTTTCCTAATGCTATTATGCATTGAATTACGTTATACACCACAAAAGACATTTTCTCTTTGCCTCTTAGTAGAAACCAAGTAATCTCTTGTACACTATTTGCTTTATGAAGTAAAACATGCTGCTTGGGAGCATATTTGATTGCGTCATTAGGTTCTGTTCAAAGATCTTCTTTATTGATGGTTTGTGAATATGTTTTGTTTCCTAATTCTTACTTTACATATTTGGGATGTCTTGACTTCTCTACCTCTAAATTTCACGTCTACTATTGACATCCTTGGTTTCTGGAACTGATCTTCCACAATATAATCAACTTGGTCATAGAGCACACAATTTTGCATCTTCATGAAATAGAACCCATTGTAGTTCTCTTGTTTTTTTATCGTTTGTGTTGTGGATGCTATTGACTATGAAGCATCGATACATCATTTTTGACATAACCCAATCCATAATTTTGTAATTGTTGTTTTTGCCAGACATGTAACTGATTGTGGTGGTGTTGAAAGCATGTATGTACTCATTTGTGTTTCTTGCTTTTTTATCGTTTATGTTGTGGATGCTATTGACTATGAAGCTGATGATTTTAGAGAGTAACCAGCTTAGGGTTTGATTAGGATATCATCCCTTATTTATATTAATGAAGATTAAAGTTTATAAAAATTACGAGGGAGCCCTGAGGCATAGAATAATTACAAACTAATAACTCAGATAGTAATATGATAATATAATATGCTAACACTTCCCCTCAAGCTGGTGCGAAGATATCTTTCATGCCCAGCTTGCCTAATATGTCATGAAATGGCTTATTTCCAACTCCCTTGGTGAGAATGTCAGCAAGTTATTCACCAGACTGGATAAAAGGAGTACAAATGGTACCACTAGTGAGTTTCTCTTTAATGAAGTGGCGATCAATCTCAACATGTTTTGTCTTGTCATGTTGAACCGGATTGTGAACGATGTTGATAGCGGCCTTATTATACAGTATAATCGCATGGAGTCCGTCTGATCAATACCTAAATCACTCGACAATATCTTGATCCATAAAAGCTCACACACCCTTTGTGCTATAGCTCTAAACTTAGCTTCTGCACTTGACCTGGCAACCACATTCTGTTTCTTACTCCTCCAAGTAACTAGGTTGCCTCCAACAAAGGTGCAATACCCTGAAGTCGATCTCCTTTCAGTTATTGATCCAGCCCAGTCAGTATCTATATAGGCTTTCACACGAAGATGATTATATTTTGAAAAATAAAGACCCTTACCAGGAGTAGACTTCAAGTACCTCAAGATTCTCATGACAGCCTCGAAGTGAATTTGATGAGGAGCATGCATAAACTGACTAACCACACTGACAGCAACAGCAATATCAGGACGGGAGTGAGATAGGTAAATAAGCTTACCCACTAATCGCTGATAGCTCTTCCTATCAATAGCTTATCCTCCTTCATCATCCCCCAATTTCTGATTGGATTCCAGTGGAGTGTCACATGCCTTGTAGCCAAGCATCCCAGTTTCCTTCAACAGGTCAAGCATATATTTTCTCTGTGAGATAAATATCCCATCCTTGGAGCGAGTAACTTCAATTCCCAAAAAATACTTCAAGCTTCCCAAATCTTTGATTTCAAACTCACTAGCTAAATATTTCTTCAACAGAGGTATTTCCCCACTATCATTGCTCGTAAGAACTATGTCATCTACATAAACAATAAGTGCTGTAGTCTTACCACATGAGGAATGTTTCACAAATAAGGTGTGATCTGCCTGACTCTGTTTGAAGCCATATTTAAGCATAGCCTGAGTGAATCTCTCAAACCAAGCCCTTGGAGACTGTTTGAGACCATATAATGACTTTCGAAGCTTGTATACTTTGCCTTCTGTCTGATGATCTTCAAAACCAGGAGGAATGTCCATATATACCTCTTCTTCGAGGTCACCATGGAAAAACGCATTCTTGACATCAAACTGATAAAGCGGCCAATCTAGATTAGCTGCTAGAGAGAGTACTCTGACTGAATTCATCTTAGCCACGGGTGCGAAGGTCTCTAGATAATCAATGCCATATGTCTGAGTAAACCCTTTTGCCACAAGTCTTGCCTTGTAACGCTCAATAGAACCATCTGCTTTGTGTTTCACAGTATGCACCCATTTACATCCCACGGGTCGTTTGCCCGTAGGTAACTCAGTCAATTCTCAAGTGCCATTCTTCCTAAGTGCTTTCATTTCCTCAATCATGGCTAGTTTCCACTCAGAGGTAGGAAGAGCATCCTGAAAATGGTTAGAAATGCTAACAGAAGAAATATTTGACACAAATGCTCTATATGAGGATGACAAATGAGAGTAGGACACAAAATGTGAGATAGGATGTTGAGTACAAGATATCACACCCTTCCTCTTGGCAATAGGAACATCAAGATCAATGGACTTAAGAGATTGAAAGTTACCTAGACTCTCATCAGAAGCAGGAGATGGCAGTGAAGGAGCAGAAGTGGTCCTTTGTATCCAGTTAACTTTCTGTCTATCTATGTCCCGAACATAAACATGCCCTTCCTTATCTTTGGTGACATTGGGTTCTATAGTCCCAGTAGAAGAGGGTGGTGCAAGAATAACTGGTTCTACCATAGGAAGCACAGGACTCACTGATACCATGTTAGAATAATGTATAGAGAAAGAAAGAGAATAAATTGTGTATATATTGATGTTGTAAGAGACAATTTCTGTATTTTTGCCACTCAGAAACACACTCCTGTTTATCCCAATGACCCTTGACAAACTTCTCTGAATACCACCCGTTAAAGCAATTGTGGTAGGCGGCTCTAAGATAGGCACAAGGGGATGTAGTAGATGAAGGGCTGCTCGTCTCTCTGTTAATCCCCATTCCAATTACCAGACACTCCAGACTCAGACTCAACACTCGGTGGACTTTACTTGCCTTCTTAGAGTTGCTGTGTGTTTGGATCGGAGCTCATTTTGTTTGTTAGTGTAATATTAGTGTAATATAGTATTGTTAGTGTAATATAGGTGCAATATCTAGCTGTCCCAATAATGATGTTGTTGTAAATAATTGAATATCAATGAATACAATATTTATTCTCTCTATACAGTATTCTAACATGGTATCAGAGCTAGGTTAAGAATCTCATAATTTCGCTTCACCGGCGGGCGGCAGCCTCGCCTTAGTCGCCCGCCAGACCTTAGCCCTTGTTATCGGAGCACTGTCTCTCTCTCTCTCTCTCTCTCTCTGCACCGAGCCACCACCACCATCGCTCCTCTGTCACTGCCGCCCAACAGACTTTGCAGATCCAGCACTGTCTCTCTCTCGTTATCGGAGCACTGTCTCTCTCTTTTTGCACCGAGCCACCACCATCGCTCCTCTGTCACTGCCGCCCAACAGACTTTGCAGATCAAGGTCTCTCTTGTTGATTCGCAACAAAAACAAGAACAAAAACATGTCTCTCTCTCATCATCTGAAACTCACAGTCACTTTTTTTGGGCTGTGTTTGGCAAGTGTTGCCATAACCGATCCTCTCTCTCCTCCAACACTGTCTACGAAGACGGTTTACACGTGTCCGGTGCTCCATATGCGCCTTTACAACAATACTCGTCTTGCCTGAACGCATCACACGCGCTCTTACACGCCATGCTCTCTCCCTCCGTACTCATCACCTTTCACTCGACGACACGCCGCTTCAAGTCCATCACGCATCCCATGGTTGTACAATTCCCTCCGGTCCTACCCTAAGGCACCACCAGCATCAGACTGTTGTACCTGTCGACCAAGCTCACGTCGTAGAAGTCCAACCCACTAGACTCGTCCAGCGTGAACTCGGCTAGTGTGGCCGGCAGGGCGGCGCGGCGTTGTTGCCGGCGCAGTCTACCTTTCCAGTGCCGCAATCCACTGTGACGTAGTCTATCTCAGAAATATATTTCTCTCTCTGGGGGGATATGGCAGAAGTGGTTTTGAGATGGTTTTTACACATCCATGCTTCACTCACTCAAAAACACACATGGGCTCTTTCTTTAGTTAAAAGAACAAAAGAACAACAAGTGGTCTCTCTCTTTCTCTCGTCTTGGCTGGGCTCAAAGACCAAACCCACAGCTCTCTTTCTCTCAGGGGAATAATACACAGATGGACATGCATGCACTGAGGTAGCCTCAAGAACAGTGCTCAGCCATTTTTTAATTATCCTTTGCATCATACCAGTCTGCAAACCCATGTTACCCACTATTTCTTTATTTTTTTTTTTATTCCATTACTGCCGACACCGTTTCAAACCTCCTCCTTTCACATTTTATTTTATTAAACCTCAGTGGGTTAGCCCTTTCAAGATTCCTTGTATCCACTCTCCCCAACTTTCTTTTCTTTTATATATATATATATTTTTATTATAATATCTTATACCAACACACCAAGCCTCAGAAACCACCTCTGATTTTTACTTTATTTTATTATATATATATATATTTATTATAATATATTATCCCAACATACCAGGTCTCATAAATCACCCTTGATTTTTCAAATCTTTATTTTATTTCATTCCACACAAAAACCAAAAAAAAAAAAAAAAAACCATCACCAACCCACAACCACCACAAACACCGGCCTTACTTTTTCGCCTCTTCCGCTGTTCTCTTTTTCTTGCCTCGGTCTTGGGCATCCCTTGCCGGCGCTGCCTCCGTGCTTCCAAGTCCATCGAGCACGTTGCCTCCTCGCTGCTCCTTAAACGCAGCATATGGCGGACCTCCGAATCGGAACATGACCGTGGCCTTCCGTTTTAGCTCCTTGTTTTCCGCCTTCAGTGTACATATCTCTGCTCGTGCATCCCTATATATGCACTGGAGCAGAGCGAGTTGGGCATTTAACTGGTGCACCTCATTCGTTCTATTTTGCAGCCGGTATGACAACTTGGAGACCACAGTCACAGTCTCCAAGCACGACTTCAACGTAAAATGGTTCGCCTTAATGTCCAATTGTGTTGCCATTTTTTGCTCCACTGACGGTATCGGAAAGTTCAATGGAGCAAAGGCAGCTGCATTCGGTCCAGGGGTGTTTGGTTGCGCTTCCAGGGCGAGAGAACCAGTTATCTCTATTGTGGCATCAATCAGGTCGGGAAAAAGGGTGAGAGGACCATGGGTAGAAGAGGCCATATCAGAGGTAGCACAAGCAGGGGGTTAGGGGGTTACAAAGTGTTTCACAAGCAGGGGGTTAGGAGGTTACAGTGTGTTTCAGGGTTTGTAGCTCTCAGAGAACGTAGAGGTTTTCAGCCTGTTTTGTTTTGCACAGCCTCAGCCTCGGCCTCAGTTTAAATAGACCATGCAACAAACCAGGAGCGCACGCCGAGGTCGACACGACGACACGACGCTCTGTTGGTCATGCGCATCGTGCGCTGCTCAACGCCATAATGGGCCTGTTTGGTGCAGCTTAAAAGCTGCTTATTTCAGCTTTCAGCTTAATTTAAGTTATTTTGATGTGGTTGGTTTAGCTTATAGCTTATAGCTTATAACTTTTTGAAAGTCAGAAATCAGCTTATTCTTTGAGTGGGACAAGAGATGCTTAATTTATAAGTCAGAAATCAGCTTATGTTCATAGTTATAAGCTATAAGCTGTTTAGACATAAGGTATAAGTACTTTCCCACAGCTTTACCAAACAGGGCCAATGTCGGGCACGCCTTTTGAGGGCGCGACTTTTGAGGGTGCGATAGATATATATATATATATCTTTGGGTAGCCTATATACATGAAAATACAGTATATTCACCAACGGTTCGACACCACCTTACTATGTCTTCTACAATGGTCTGACATGACCATATGGTGTCTGCTACATTGGTCCGGCATGACCCCGTAAATTGTCCCGACATTGATTCCAGTTAGCTTCTACAACGGTCTGACATGACCACATAGTGTCTGCTACAATGGTCCGGCATGACCCCGTAAACTGTTCCGACATTGATTCTGGTTAGCTTTTACAACGGTTTGACACGACCACACAGCCTGCTACAATGGTCTGACACGACCATACAGTGTCTCCTACAGCGGTTTGACACGACCATACAGTGTCTTCTACAACGGTTCGACACGACCATACAGTGTCTTCTCCAACGGTCTGACACGACCGCCCAATGTCTTTTACAGCGGTCTGACACAACCATATAGTGTCTTCTCCAGCAGTCTGACACGACCACACAGTGTTCTCTACAGCGGAATCAATGTCGAGACAGTTTACGGTCATCTGGGACCAATGTAGCGAATCGTGGTGGTCGTCGAATCGCTGTAAAGCTAATCGGAATCAATGTCGGGACAGTTTACGGGGTCATGCCGGACCGTTGTAGCATACATTGTGTGGTCATGTCAGACAGTTGTAGAAGCTAATCGGAATCAATCTCACTATGCGGCCATGGTCATGCCGTAGTAGGTATTATATGGTCGGTCGGTCGCCAGATCAGAAGAGACACGTGAGGTGGTGTCGAACCATTGGTGAATACACTGCATGTTTGTGTATATAGGCTGCCTAAAGATATATATATATATCGCGCTCTCAAAAGGCGTGCCCAATCCATCAAAAGGCGTGCCCGACATTATGGCGTCGAGCGACACGCAATGCGCGTGATTGACAGAGCGTCGTGTCGTCTTGTCTTCTTCGGCTTGTGCTCCCGGTTTGTTGCATGGTTTATTTAAACTGAGGCCGAGACTGAGACTGAGGCTAAGGCTGTGCAAAACAAAACAGGCTGAAAACCTCTTCGTTCTCTAAGAGTTGCAAACCCTGAAACACGTTGTAACCCCCTAACCCCCTGCTTGTGAAACACTCTGTAACCCCTTGCTTGTGCTGCCTCTGATATGGCCTCTTCTTCCCGTGGTCCTCTCACCCTTTTTTCCGACTTGAATGATGCCACAATAGAGATAACTGGTTCGGTCGCCCTGGAAGCGCAACCAAATGCCCCTGGACTGAGTGCAGCTACCTTTGCGTTGTTGAATTTTTCGATACCGTCAGTGGAGCAAAAAATGGCAACACAATCGGACGTTGAGGCGAACCATTTTACGTTGAAGTCGTGCTTGGAGACAGTGACTGCGGTCTCCAAGTTGTCGCACCGGCTGCAGAATAGAACTAGTGAGGTGCACGAGCAGAGATATGTACACTGAAGGCGGAAAACAAGGAGCTAAAACGGAAGGTCACGGTCATGTTCCGATTTGAAGGGCCGTCATATGCTGCGTTTGAGGAGCAGCGGGGAGGCAACATGCTCGGTGGACTTGGAAGCACGGAGGCAGCGCTGTTAAGGGACGTCCAAGACCGAGGCAAGAAGAAGATAACAGCGGAAGAGGCGAAAAAGTAAAGCCGGTGTGTGTGGTGGTTGTGGGTTAGTGGTAGTGTTTTTTTTGTTTTTGTTTTTGTTTTTGTTTTTTGTTGTTGTTGTTTTGGTTTTTGTGTGGAATGAAATAAAATAAAGATTTGAAAAATCAGAGGTGGTTTCTGAGGCCTGGTGTGGTGGGATAATATATTATAAAAACAAATATATGGGTTGCAGAAAAAAGCGGGTAACATGGGTTTGCAGACTATGTCGGGAGTAAGGGAATAAAAAATAAATAAAGAAAAAGTGGGTAACATGGGTTTGTAGACTGGTATGATGCAAAGGATAATTGAAAATTACTGTAGGTAGCTCAATTCAATGGAATAAAAAATAAAGAAAGAAAAAAGTGGGGAACATATATAAAAGAGGTAGTGGGGTGGGGGACAGTCTGTTCTGCCGGGTGACCATCTTGGATAGTTAATGTTTAGTGAAGAAGCTTTGTGGTAGTTCTCGAGCCGACTACCAACCTTCTGCTCTGTAAGCCACATATCAATAATTTTGTAAGGTTCGAATGTGTAAAGCTCCGAATTCATCTTGTGTGTATGAGTAGACATAGACGACGCTCTAGCGATGTGTAAACGAAGAGTGGAGGCGGCGGCGAATTGGCCGCAGATGTAGGAGGTGACGGCGAATTGGCCGCAGATGTAGGAGGCGGCGGCGAATTGGCCGCAGATGTAGGAGGCGGCTGCGTTGGTGGTGTTGAAGAGCAAGGCCGCCAACCATGTGGACAACTCCAGACCCGGTGAAATCAATGACTCTGGATCCGAATAAGAGATTATGGTGCCGTTGAATATTCATCAGAACCCAGATCTATGAATGACATTCTTGAATCACCGCTCGTTGAGTTGCTTGAATTCGTTGATCCAAAGGTGCAAAGGGCTGCAGCCTGATTCTAATGCTCCGGTCTGAGGGTGCTGCTATTCATTATCAAGCAGTTGGTGTTGGTGTGATTGGAAATCTGGTGCACTCATCCCCAAACATTAAGAAGGAAGTTCTTGTTGCTGGGGCTTTGCAACCTGTTATTGGATTACGTAATTCTTGCTGCTCTGAGAGCCAAAGGGAAGCAACTTTATCACTTGGACAATTTGCCGCTACTGATTCAGATTGCAAGGTGCATATTGTGCAGAGAGAAGCTGTCCAGCCTTTGATTGAGATGCTTCAATCCCCAGATGTACAGCTTAGAGAAATGTTGGCCATGGGAGGTAGAGAAGAAGAGCACGAAAAAGCAAAGTATTGCTTTGGTGGTCATCATCTTCTCCAAAACCCTCTTGTTTGACTATTGTTCCTCCTCAGAGATGGTACGTGAAAGTAAGAGAGACAGAGAGTGCTCCGATAACGAGGGCAGAGGTTCGGCGGGTGGCCCGCCCGCCGGTGAAGCGAAATTATGAGGTTCTTAATCTTGCTCTGATACCATGTTAGAATTAATGTATATATATATAGAGAGAGAATAAATTATGTATGTATTGATATTCAGTTATTTACAAGGAACAAATCACTCTCATTTATAGAGGAAAGGTGGTACATAGGATGCTAACACACACCGAAAGCAGTATACAACATTATTATTGGGACAGCTAGATATTGCACCTATATTGCACTAACAATACTATATTATACTAACATGTCTGACATGACCACACAGTGTATGCTACATCGGTTCGGCATGACCCCGTAAACTGTCCCGACATTGATTCCGGTTAGCTTCTACAACGGTCTGATACGACCACACAGTGTCTGCTACAAAGGTCCGATATGACCCCGTAAATTGTCCCGACATTGATTCTGGTTAGCTTCTACAACAGTTCGACACGACCATACAATGTCTCTTATCCTATTTGATTTTATTTTCCTGTTTTGTTATTCTCTCCATACTCAAGTTGGTTTGTGATCCTCTTTGAGTTTGAGGGGGGCTGTTAGTGTAATATAGTGTTGTTAGTGTAATATAGGTGCAATATCTAGCTATCCGAATAATGATGGTGTTGTATACTGCTTTCGGTGTTAGTTAGCATCCTATGTACCACCTTTCCTCTCTATAAATGAGAGTGATTGTCACCACCGGAGGGGCTTCGGCTCACGCCGAGAAAGACCCACGTAGTTTCAGGTGGGTTGATGCTTGTCGAGGGTTTCGGCTCACCCTTGTTGGTCGAAATTAGCACCAACGATCACTCTAGGGTTCGAAACTTACCTGGGTTGGTCATCTGCTAGAATCGATTTCTCCTATGCCATCGTCTCTCTTCGCAGCTTCAGTCGTCGCTCATCATCAGTCGATCTCCTCTGCTTGGTCAATTCGTCACTTCGTCGATCTTCAGTCAATCTTTAGTTCGTCGATCTCCTCTGTCTTTTTCGATTTCCTCTGTCAACACAGTTTGTCCTCTTCAGTCGATCTTTGGTATAACCTCTGTTTGGTCTTCCCTCTGATATGTCGTGTATAGGCCTTGTTTGATCTTCAACACCGTTTGTCTTAAAAAAAAAAAAAAAAAAAAAACTTTATGTTTTCTTAATTTTGTTATGCCTTTATAGTGGTTATTGTGCCTGTTCTTTCACTACCACCTTCGGGGTTTGTGATTGCCACTAGTTTTGTTGCGGGTTCGGTAGTATAGTATTCATGGCAGATTCCACTAGTGTGTCCCCTACCTCTCAAATACCTAGGAGTGAGAGTCCTATTATACCTACTACCATGCCTGATAACCCCAACCCTAGTTTGAAAATCACCACCTCTTTATTTAATAGTCAGAACTATCTAGCATGGTCTCAGAGTTTGACCATATTTTTAAAGAGCAGAGAGGAGATGGGGTATGTTGATGGCAGGATACAGACACCTTGCATCACTGACCCGGGTTATGACCAATGGGAGATTACCAACTCTTTGATTATGGGTTGGCTTATTCATTCGATGGTTCCAGAAATTGGTGCGGGCTATTTGTCTATGGAGCGCCGGGATGTTTGGAATCTTGTGGGTCGCTACCTATTCATGAGGAATTTCTTCTGAGCATTTAAGTTGCGCCGCTCTATTGAAAGCTCTCTTCAGGGAGAGCAGACTGTTCTTCAGTATTTCACCTTCCTCACCAACGGCTGGAAACGCCTTGATCACATGCTAGACTATAAGCTTGTTTGCCTTCTTGATTACATTGCACAAGAAGTTCATCGACAGAACAGGTCTTTAAATTCTTCGCGAGCCTAAATGTGGAGTGTGATCCAGTTAGGGGTCGAGTTCTGGGTATGGACACTCTTCCTTCACTTCAGGAGGCATTTGCCTATGTACAGAATGAGGAGAGTCGCCGGTTTGCTATGATGTCTCTTGTCTCTACTGACCGCTTAGCATTACTGTCTACTCCTTGAGATGGCCTCAGCCTGACTCCTATCCCTCCGTCTGTTGCTAAGGAGTCTGTATTCTGTGATTATTGTAAGAAGCTACGGCATACTCGTGAGACGTGTTGGAAGCTTCATGGGATTCCATCCAAGGGTCAAGGTGATCGGTCTGGTTCTAGAGGAGGTCGGTCAGGCTAGTCTAGAGGACGTGGCTCTTATTCCCGGGCTCATTAGTCTAGTGCCGTTGATACACTTGATTCTAATTCTGCTTCCGTTGGCCAAGCTTCTGATGCTGAGCTTGAGGATGCTCTGTGCCAATTGCTGGACTGCCGGTCTTCTACTGCTCTTAGTACAGCTTCCTCGTCCTTTGCCCGCTCAGGTAACTTAGCCTCTTCTCCTTGTGTTTTCCTGTGTCATAAGTCTTTGTTTTGGATTATTGATTCCGGTGTCTCAGATCATATGTCTGGCTCCTCTGATCTTTTCTCTGCCTATAAGCCCTCTTTAGGTCAAGACAAAGTTAGGATTGTAGATGGTATTGTTTCTTTCATTTCTGGGAAAGGTTTAGTCCAAGGCACTCCTACCATACCTCTATCTTCTGTTTTCCATGTTCTCAATTTTTCTGTTAATCTGTGATCCTTGAGTCGTCTTGCCCAGAATTTGAATTGTAGTGTGACGATGAACTTCTTGTACACTGATGTCAATGAGGCAAAGCAGCTTATAGTCTTGCAGTAATCAAAGGCGTTTCAGTAGTTGGTGAGAAAGTGAAATCTTGAAGAAACGATCTGCTCCCCGAGAGAGCTCTCAATAGAGCAGCGCAACTTGAATGCCTGTGAGAAATTCCCTTTGCGGGAATAGGTGATAGCCACAACATTCCAAACATCCTGGGCAGTCTCTATAGACAAGTAGCCCTCACCAATTTTTGAAACTATCGAATGAATAAGCCAACCCATAATCAAAGAGTTGGTAATCTCTCATTGGTCATAACTCGGGTCAGTGGTGCAAGGTGTCTGTATCCTACCATCAACATACCCCATCTTCCCTCTACTCTTCAAAAATATGGTCAAACTCTGAGACCGTGCTAGATAGTTCTAACCATTAAATAGAGAGGTAGTTATTTTCAGACTAGGGTTGGGGTTATTCGGCATGGTAGTAGGTATAATGGGACTCTCACTCCTAGGTGTTTGAGAGGTAGGGGACACATTGGTGGAATCTGCCATGGATACTATACTGAACCCGCAATAAAATTAGTGGCAATCACAAACCCGGAAGGTGGTGGTGAAAGAATAGGCACAATGACCACTATAAAGGCATAACAAAACTAAGAAAACATAAAGTTTTTTTTTATTTTAGACAAACGGTGTTGAAGATCAAACAGGGCCGATACACGACATATCAAAGGGAAGACCAAACAAAGGTTATACCAGAGATCGACTGAAGAGGACAAACTGTGTTGACAGAGGAGATCGAAGAAGACAGAGGAGATCGATGAACTGAGGATCGACTGAAGATCGACGAAGTGACGAACTGACCAAGCAGAGGAGATCGACTGACGATGAGCGACGACTGAAGTTGCGAAGAGAGATGATGGCATAGGAGAAGTCGATTCCAGCAGATGACCAACCCAGGTAAGTTTCGAACCCTAGAGTGATCGTTGGTGCTAATTTCGACCAACAAGGGTGAGCCGAAACCCTAGAGAGGCATCAACCCACCCGAAACTACGCTGCGAAAAGAGACGATGGCATAGGAGAAGTCGATTCCAGCAGATGACCAAGCCAGGTAAGTTTCGAACCTTAGAGTGATCATTGGTGCTAATTTCGACCAACAAGGGTGAGCCGAAACCCTAGAGAGGCATCAACCCACCCGAAACTACATGGGTCTTTGTCGGCGTAAGCCGAAGCCTCTCAGGGTGGAGTCGGCGTGAGCCGAAGCCCCTCAGGGTGGAGTCAGCGTGAGCCGAAGCCCCTCCGGTGGTGACTGGTGGCTCCAGTGGTGGTTGGTGGCGCCGATTTGTAATAGGAACAGTATGGGTAGCTAGGGTTAGGTATTAGGGTTTAGCTCTGATACCATGATGATTTTAGAGAGTAACCAGCTTAGGGTTTGATTAGGATATCATCCCCTATTTATATTAATGAAGTTTAAAGTTTGTAAAAATTACAAGGGAGCTCTGAGGCATAGAATAATTACAAACTAATAACTCATATAGTAATATGATAATATATTATGCTAACAGAAGCATCGGTACGTCCCTCTTGTGTCTAACAACACATGTTTGACTTACCCCAATCCATAATTTTGTAATTATTGTTTTTTCTAGACATGTAACTGATTGGTGGTGTTGAAAGCATGTATGTACTCATTTGTGTTTCTGCTATAAAGTTGTAAGTGGTGCTTTCTATTGTCATTAATCTTCTGCAATTGTTATGACATATTTGGATACACTTTTTGTAATTACACTCTGATTTGATACTTAAACAGTTTTAGTGCAAGTTTTTTAATGTATATTTATATATTATTTCATGCACCTTGTATTAAATTGAAATTTTGTCTATTTGCAGTATATATATTCAGACTTTAGTAGCTCATTTTCTCTCTATATATACACACAATCTCAAATATACAAGTGATATATGCTTGCTCTAGTAGACTATAACTTTAGAATTTCAAAGGGATTATTCTCATATAGTTTGAGTGGCAAGATTGGCCATAAGACTCGCAAACATTTCTGTTTTCCTTTTTTCTTTTTTATTTTTTTCATTATTACTATTTTTTTTAATGTAGTTTAGACATGCTTTGATCAGACAGGTCTGGTAAAAATATGTCAGATTTGAGTACAATATGTAGGAGAAAAAATAGCTTTAATTTTGAGTAGATGAAAAATAGCTTAACTCAGCCAGAATGATGGTCTCAGTTCACTGATGATCTTTGTTTCATTTTGTTTCCCACGCTTCATGAAGTGTTTTTTAGACTAGTCATAAATTTAATTTGTCAACACATTTATCTACTAAAACATAGCATTTTATAATTTTAGTGTCTTTTGTCCTTGACTATAGTTTAATGTGTTGTGTGCCATGTGCCATCTCCATAAGGGTAATTTGTATTTCTAATTTTTGATTTCCAGAAATCAGTAAGATGAAACATGCACAATGGTTTGAATGACAGGACCATACTATAAAATATTGAAAAATGTTATAGGTCCCAAATTTTCTACCAAATAAATGACCAAATGTCTCACATGGTGTAGACCCCACACTTTTGTGGATCCCACACCTATGTGAGATATTAAGTCGTTTATTTGGTAGAAAATTTGGTATCTCTAGCATTACTCTAAAATGTTTGTATGTTTATATATATTAGAGTTACTCATTTTCTTTGTCATATTCATTGAAATCATTCAGGGTTTTTGGGTTTCATGGGTCTAATTTGGTTAACTGATGCTCAATCGGGGAGAATGAATTCAAAGGTGATGAGTGCGGGAAGAGACAGACCAAATTCTACTCTCTTTTTTCCCCTTCATCTTTGTTGCTGTGTTTCTAACATTGATCTTCATCTAATCCACTTTTTTCTTTGCTTTCTTTTTTGTTGATGTTCTGAAGTAGGGGTGCTGCTTGATGGCACAGATTATTCAATGGCAGCTAGACCATTGCTGGTGGTAGACTCTCCACTCCACTTGCAGTAGTGGTAACTGCAGGTGTATGGTTATTTTGTTGATCATTTGTAGCAGTAAGTTAATTTCTGGTAAATGCATACTAATGTTTATATAATTCAAGAAAAGGAAGAAGAACAACTGTGGAAGGAAATATTAAGATATACATAATTTAGAAATGTCATTTTCTTCTCTCTTTTTTCCCCGTATGGTTTTCATAGTCAAACACTGGAATCATGGAATTTAATCTTTTGTCGGTGCATATATATGTAAAGCTGAATCATATGATATACTGGCACTTAATTTTGAAATATCTACTAAACTCACAAGAACTAGTTGAGTTTTTGTATGTTAAATGTATTGAATTTATCTGCATCATTTTGTGTGCTTTTGTACTAATTGTAGTGACTAAAGCCATAATTTTTTTTTTTTTTTTTTCGGTACTTGACTTCAGAAAGATTTTTAGGAATGTGGCATCTGCAGGGTTGATGTCTAGGTATGTGAACTAATGCGAAGATATGTTCGCCTATGTTTTTGTTGTGTCCGTATTCGATTTTTTGAAAGTTCTGTTTTATTTTAATTGTAGTAGGTATTTTATGCTATTTGCTTGGTTAACTGAAAAGAAAAATATTAGAGAATAAGTAACAAGATTGTATGTTGTATACTCTTGTATAGGGCAATCGAGGATATGAGTTCAATCAAACTCCTCCCTCTGTGAAATGTTTAGTGAACAGGCAATTGATGAAAGTCTTTTTAATGAAAATGAAAATAATTAAGTGTATCCCTTTTGAACAATTTTCAGCTATGTTGTAGAGTACTCCCTACTAAAAATGAAGTGAAAAAAAAAAGGCATGGAACAAAGATCACTGCATCCTTGTGTGATATCCTTTCAATTTTGTGAAGTTCGTGGACCCTTATAGGTTTGATTTTCTTAGTTTTGCAGCAAAAATCAAATGAAAAAGAAAAGAAAAAACACTATGTATTTAAGGATTGAGCATTGCGAAAGGGGCAGTTATTTATTTATTTTTTGTGTGTGAGATCATTTTGTTATTCTTCCTCTTATTATTACTAATAGTATTAGGATTAAATTATGGCCATTTTGTTTATTTCATTCCTAAACCATTAATTTAATCTATTACGTTCCTAAAGTTTACGATTCGACTTATGTAATTCCATTGAAGACGCTCATCCAAATTAGTAATGGTTAAAATTGTTATTTCACATTTTGCAAAACTTTAAATTTTATAACTAAACTTTCATCTTCTTATATGATATTGGACAACACACAATTAAACACTTTTCATCTTCTCACCTTCTTTCCCATGGTGGTTATGGTGGGAGAGGGTGGCGAGTGAGTAGGGAGAGAGAGGGAAGGTGAAGGAGTGAAGAAGAAGATGGGTGTTGTTTGGTTGTAGGGTGTAGGTTGTCCAATATAGTGTGAGTTAGAAGATGAGGTTCTCAAATTATGAAATGATCTTTTTACTCGTTAGGTTTGTCTTCTATCATTATTGATTTGGATGTCGTCTTCATTTGACAACATGAGCTAAAATTTGAAAATTGAGTGATGAAATGGATGAAATTAATAATTTAAGGATGAAATAAATAAAATAGCTATAGTTAAAGCATAAAAGTGAAGCAAACCTTATTATTATTATTATTTGTGGACACTTTCTTGATCACACTTTCTTTTTATTTTTCTTATAATTGTTTTTTATTATTTAAAGTTATTATTATTAATATTTTTAGTAGTAGGAGTTCAATGTGTCTCAAAAAATAATTTAAGGATGAAATAAACAAAATAGCTATAGTTAAAGCATAAAAGTGAAACTAACCATTGTTATTATTTGTGGACACTTTTTTGATCGTACTTTCTTTTTCTTCTTCTTATAATTCTTTTTTATCATTTAAAGTTATTATTATTATTGATGATACAGTGAGGGTTCTCGTGGATGGGTTGGACCGATCCAAGCTCCTCAAGCCCACTGGATAACCTGCAAACAAGTTCAATCGGGGAACGGGGTAGTCCCCCGGCGAACCCTCCGGTGTAGGAATTAGAGAAGGTGATGTCTGAAAAAATATAGAGAGAGAGAGATGGGAGATGAAAAATTTATCTTTCTTCTTCTCTCCGAGTTTAGCTAATATCCAACTGTAATCATTTCGCTGTCTCTGTCGTTCTGATTGTCCCCGCCGAAAGCTTGAGGCGTGGTTCGCCTTTGTTAGGCAGGGGTGTGATTCCGGCTGAGAGGTGTTGTCGCAATAAATGCTGTGATGGGCTGCATTAATGGTGATGTCTTTGGCAATAACTGCAGATCTTTGTCTGGCGACGTGGTCTGCTCTGCGCTGCCACTTGTCCGAGCATCATTGGTCTTTCTGTCGATTGGACTCGGTTGTGTTGGTTTGGCCAACCGTTGTATAATGGGGTTTGAATGGTGGGCGTGGGCTCTATGGGCCTATCCTGTCGGTAGTCCCCATTCCGAGTGCGACTTTAGTCCAACGAAGGAATAATAATAGTAAATGGCCGAAGTCTGCCGTGGTGGCCGACCGTGAGGGTGGTCGTGAGGAGAGACAGGTGTGAGGTGGCCGGCGATGGTGGCCGAAGTGAGTGGCCGACCGTGATGGTGTGGCAGAAGTGGGACCTAGAGGGGCCGACTGTTAGAATCGAGAGCCCGGGGTGACAGTGGGGCCAGCTGGAGGCCGGCAGATTAGGGTGGGCCGAGCGGGGCACGAGGCTCAAGGGCGGCGTGTCACGTGGCGATGTGAAGTGGAAAAAGACAAGGTGAGGCGAAGTCGGCATCTGGACCATACACGTGGCAAAATGTCGGAGGAGGTGAAAGGTCAGCGTTAGATTGGGAGTGAAACGTCGGGGCATTATTATGGGCATTGATGATACCATTTTGGCGGATGATTTGAAAAGTTTTCAAAATGGCGAACATTAATTTGGATCCTTGGAATACGGCAACCCGTGGGCTTTTGGTATCATCTGATTCACCTACTTGTTTACAAAAACTCAAAATATCCAAGTATCAATTCGCCGTTGCTCACGATACCCCATTAAAACACTTGCGATTTTCGAACTCGCATCCGAAGCTATTCGTGAATACTTTTAGCAATGCACGAAGGACTGGAAATGTGAGGATGGATCGGCTGAGAGGACGATCTTTGGAGCTGGCCGCGGCAAAGATAGATCGATGAGGTGGAGGTGCCATTTGCCGGAGCGATCACCAGTGGAACCAAATCACCGCACTTTCGGTGATAGGTCCATTATGCTGGCGGAGTTGGAGGCTATCCGCGAAAGGTACGGATTCGGAAGTGGAGTTGGTGGTGCCAAAGTCAAGAGAGCGGCCATCGGAGGTGAAGCGAGGGGAGTACTCACTCTACGAGGAGGCGCGGAAGGGTGGGTTGCGGTTGCCGCTGCCGCAAATTGTGGTGGATGTGCTCAATCGTTTGGACATGGCACCAGGACAGCTGATGCCCAATTCGTGGAAGATCTTGCTGTCGTGTGCGAGTGCCTGGCCGAAGGCAATGGAGGGGGAGGCCATGACAGCGGATGAATTCTTTTGCTGCTACAAAGCGTCGAGGAGGAGACTTGGGTAACCCTACGGTGCCGTGGCAGGAAGGGCTTAGTGGCGGTTGCCCACCTCGATCAAGGTTGGGGGCATGGGTGGTTCATTGTGCCCAACTCTGGAGGGGCTGGGGCACGCAAAACGTGGAAGGTGCCGACCAAGTTTGTGGAGTCGAAAGGGGGTGCGGCGATGGAGGATAGAGTGAGGAAGGTGAAGGAGTGGAGGGAGAGGGAAAAAATTAGGTGGGACGAGCTCGTTCAGCCATCTGCTCTGTTTGAAGCTGGGTTGGGCCCTGGCCGAGGAGACCTCGACCGAGCGGAGTGGGAGGCAAAGAGGAAGGCGCAGGAGGGGGAGGACCAGGCCATGCTACTGAGGGCCCAGAAGTCCACAGAGGCCCAAGCCGACCGACCTCCTCGGCCAGTGGTGAGGAGAGGATTCGCCGGCCAAAACGTTGGGAGAGAAGGGGTTGGAGGAGTCTGCCCACTTGCTTCCAAAAGATCCTCGAAGGAGAGGTCGTTGAAGGAGAGCCTTGAGGGTGTGGGAAGAAGAAGAAAAGAGGTTGAGGCGGGGTGGGAGGGGGCATGGAAAAAGAAGAAAGGAGGTAAGGGTGGAAGAGGCCACGGCCAAGCGAGTGGAGGTGGGGGAGGTGGGCAGACCCGAGAAGGGTGGTCGTCTCACCGGGGAGAAGTCCTTGTGACAAAGGATACCCCGAATGGCGATAGCTTGATCCGACGTGGGCGTGGTGGAGAAGACCCCACAAAACAAGTAGAAAATTTGGGTTGGTGGGGTGACCCAAGTGTGAGGTTGGAGAAGACCTCGGTGGTGCAATGAAGTTAGGTTGGTGGGTTGAGTAAGTGGAAGGAAGCAGACTCAAAGGGGTTCTGCCCCCGGGAGGGGGTGGGTTGAACACCGCCTTCTACCACGTCTTGCGGTTGGGAGGGTAGAGGAGGTGGGGCAACCAGGCGGTGACCGTCTGTTGAAGATTGCAGGGGTCGACACGCGGCGCCAAAGTTCAATGAAGCCGACTTCTTTGAGGGTTATGCTCCAAATGGAGGTAATACTGGCGAGGGCTCTTCTAAGGAAGGCGGGGAGCAGTGAAGGCGAGAAGGCCGAGTTGGAGGAGAATGAAGATGGAGAAGGCAAATGGACGAGTGACAGTGAAAGCAAGCAGTCAAGCCGAGCTGGAGGATACACGCCGCAGGGTTGTGTCACTCGAGTTCCAGCTGGTCGGTGAGCAGAAGAAATTGGCAGAGTCCCAGCTGTGCTATTGCCAATGATCGGCATGAAGAGGCCATGAACAACAACGAAGAGCTGGTGAAGCAAAGAGACGAGGCAGATGCTAAGGTGGAGGCTCTGCAAAGGCGTTGGAGGGCAGGTGGCCAAAGGCAGAGGAAGCGAAGCAAGGTAGGCTGGAGAGAGGAGGCCCTCTTGAAACAATTTGAAGCAGAGAGGGAAGGTTACTGAGAGGAGGTCTGGAGGAAAGATTTGAGGGAGAGAGCCAAGGTCAGGTGACAAGGAGGCCCTACAAAGGAGTGAATGAAGAGAAGGCGCGGCCTCGGAGAGGGCGACCTACGATCTTTATCTTTGCAGTGATCCTGATTCAAAGGGTCTCTGAGTTCAGATGGCGATCGCTGCCGCATTGGCTGAGGTGGGGTCTGGGGGTGCTGGGTCATCAAGGACAGGTGCTGGGGTGAGGACAGAGTCTGAGGTTATCAACAGTTTCCAGCAATCTGACTACTACAAGCACGAAATGGTTGAAATCTTTGGGACGGTTGGAAGATGTTCAAGCGCAAGGAGGAGTTGTTCCAAACTTGGACTGAGTAGTGTGGTAGTTGGGGATGATGGCGAGCCTGCACCCCACTGGACGAGGGGGTTGAAGAAGCTGACCTCATTTCAAGCGAGGAGGAGGAGTGATCTGCATGATCAGTAGACTTAGGAGTCTTTGTTTCCTCCTTGTATACATTTTTTTTGTTTTTTGTTGCGTTTTGTTTTTGAAGTATTGTAATAAATGGATGTGCACATGTTTTTGAATGAATAAAATGGTTCTAGTTGATGATTCCATTATGTTTCCTCTCATATTGGTTTGATCTTGGTTTATTTTCTTGTGATTATTTTGTGTCTTGATGTGTTCGTGAATGCTTGCATCTTAAAACATGACTTAGTATCAAATTACTTTGAAAAGGTGGTGGAGTGTGAAGTTGAAGATATAATTTGCAAATGAAATATAGGAAACCTTCTTAAGAATCTTGACTAAGTGTCAAATTACCTCGAAAAGGTAATTTGAAATGTAATGTTGAACATATGATTTGCAAATGAAATTTGGGAAAACATCTTTAAAATATGATTAAGTGTCAAAGTATGTTGAAAGTGTGGTTGGCGTCGGACCATCAGAGTGTTTTGTTGTATGAGCCTTCATTCATAGGTCATTTGGGCGTGAAAATGCTCGTCTGGTTCGAGGCTTTGAAAGTGCTCAGTCTGGTGAGGCTTTTGAAAGTGCTCAGTCTGGTGAGGCTTTGAAAGTGCTCAGTCTGGTTGAGGCTTGGTGTTCGGTCTGCCGAGGCTTTGAGTGCTTTCGATGCCGAGGCTTTTGAAAGTCTTTCAGTCTGGTGAGGCTTTGAGTCTTTCAGTCTGGCCGAGGCTTTTGAAGGTCTTTCAGTCTGGTGAGGCTTTTGAGAGTCTTTCAGTCTGGTGAGGCTTTTGAAGTCTTTCAGTCTGGTGAGGCTTTGAAAGTCTTTCAGTCTGGCCGAGGCTTTGGTCTTTCAGTCTGGTGAGGCTTTGAGTCTTTCGGTCAGCCGAGGCTTTTGAAAGTGCTCAGTCTGCCGAGGCTTATAAAGCGTCTTGGCGTGCTGGCCTCTCGCGGTGTGTCAACATATTGTCGCTTTGGGGCTAGGGTGTTGTGGCGTGACCACCGTCCTGCGACCCCTCGCGGTTTGTTCCTCCCAGAGAAGGGAAAAGGCACAGACAGATGGAGGGCGATGCGGCTTATAAGGAGTGCAAGGTGTCCTCACAGTCGATGTGGGATAGACCAACATAACCCCTGTGGTGGGCATGAGCAATGGAGAGTTCTTGGGACGACTGCATGGGCCACCAAATGGCGTGCTGGCCTCTCGCGGTGTGTCAACATATTGTCGCTTTGGGGCTAGGGTGTGCGCTTATAAGGAGTGCTGAGGTGTCCCTCACTGGTCGATGTGGGATAGACCAACATAACCCCAATGGTGGGCCATGAGCAATGGAGAAGTTTCTTGGACGACTGCATGGGCCTGGCGGCGTGCTGGCCTCTCGCGGTGTGTCAACATATTGTCGCTTTGGGGCTAGGGTGTTGTGGCGCATGACCACCGTCCTGCGACCCCTCACGGTTTGTTCCTCCTTGGAGAAGGAAAAAGCACATTGGCCAGATGGAGGGGCGATGCGCTTATAAGTGCAGGTGTCCCTCACTGGTCGATGTGGGATAGACCAACATAACCCCCGGTAATTTGGGCATGAGCAGAGGAGAAGTTCTTGGGGCGACTGCATGGGCCTGGTAGCGTGCTGGCCTCTCGCGGTGTGTCAACATATTCTGGTCGTCCGTGACTCTCTCCATTCGTGACCATTGGGCCATCGTGGGGGTTATGTTGTCTATCCCACATCGACGAGGAGGACACCTTCCTTATAAGCGTCTTGGCCCCTCCATCTGTCAGCAGCCTTTTCCTTCTCGAGGGAGGAACAAAACCGTGAGGGGTCGCGAGGGCGGTGGTCATGCGCCACAACACCCTAGCCCCAAAGCGGACAATATGTTGACACACCGCGAGAGGCGAGCACGTCGGTTTGGTGGCCCATGCAGTCGTCGGCAAACTCTCCCGGCTCAGCCCACTGGGGGTTATGTTGGGTCTATCCCATCGACGAGGAGGACACCTTGCACTCCTTATAAGCGTCTTGGCCCCTCCATACATTATGAGCCTTTTCCCCTTCTCCAAGGGGAGGAACAAAACCGTGAGGGGTCGCAGGGACGGTGGTCATGCGCCACAACACCCTAGCCCCAAAGCGGACAATATGTTGACACACCGCGAGAGGCCAGGCACGTCAATTATTATTATTATTATTATTATTAGTTCAATGTGTCTAAAAAACAATAAAGAAAAACAGAACGAAAAAAAAAATGACAACTTGATATTCCTAGTGTTCTACATTTTTAAAAATCTTAAAATTTTGAACTAAAAAACGTAGAACTTTATTTCGATCAAATATTTGTGTATTAAATATTTTTATAAGTCAAATATATCCCTCAAAACTATCAAATTCTCTACACCACTCCTATAATTTTTAGCAAGACATTTTGTTTTGGGGATCACATGACAGGATGTTAGCATGGATTGTGGAGGTTTTGCATTTCTCTTTGTTTATATCATGATACCACTCCTATTTCTATGTATATGACTAGATAATGAGTGTTCTATGCATGTTATGTGGTTCTATTTGATAGTACAGTTGTTAAATATAGTTGAAAATTTAGAATTTTTACGTATGGGGGCTGGTTTACTTCAATACTCAAGATAGTTGGTACGTGTCTATATGTAGTGACTTGGACTATAATCTGTTCATATTGATCATGAGTGTTCGATTTCTTCATCTGCCTACTGCATTGTGCATTTGGGTATATTTTGTTGGAATTAGGAAATAATGACATTATAATTATGGTAGTGTTGGAATTAGGAAATAGTGATATTGTAATTATGTGTATAAAATCTGTGATTATGTCAATTACAGACTTAATGCCTTTTTTATCTTCATTTCCTATTTTGTAATATTGTTTTATTATAAATACAAGGCTATGCCTCATTCATAGGTAAGCCAAAACAATTATTTTCATCCTTTTTGGTATCAGAGCCAAAACACAGAAACCCTAGACCACCCGCTCCTCCCTGTCGGCCCCTGTTCTTCCCTGCCCAGTAGTTTCTTCAGCTTCTTTCTTCTTCCTCCAGCAGCCGACAGACCTTCTCTCATCTCTAGACCACCCGACAGCCTATCCCACCACTGCTTGACCACCCGAAACCACTTACCCACCCTCCTATACCCCTCAGCAGGACTGTATTTACACTTGCCGAGGGCCTTGCCGCTGACCATGTTTCATCTTGGCCTAGAGTACTTCGACACCCTCTTTATGGTGGTTTGAACCCTTTTTCTTTCTTTTACAAGGTATATTGTTGATGCTTTAAGCACTTTTCTGAACCTCTTTTTGCCTTTTCTTTTTGTGGGCTACTAGGTTTATTTTGTAGCATTTAGCCATTAAGTTTTTCTTGGCTTTTCTGGTTGTTTACTTGGACTATGTTGCTATATTGCTGTCTATTTCAGCCCTCATCATCTCCCCATGGATAACTCATCTCATACCATTGTTGTATTGCTATATTGCTGTCTATTTTAGCCCTCATCATTTCCCTGTGGATAACTCATCTTATACCATTCCTACTAAGGTATCTACTGCGGTCTCCACCAAACCTGTGCCTGTTCCAAGTAGTGATTTTTCTCTTTCCCATCACACTCCAATTCATCGTATTACTAGTGTGGTGTTGAACAGGAAAATTTTTGCTGCTTAGAGCCGTTCCCTTAAACTCTATCTTGGGGGAAAGGGAAAGGCTCATTGGTTTTTATCTACTATTACCCCGCTAGCTACGACAGATCCTTCTTGGGGGAAAGAGAAAGGCTCATTGGTTTTTATCTACTATTACCCCGCTAGCTACGAAAGACCCTACACGTGCTTAGTGGGATATTGATAACTACACTATATTAGGATGGATGTTCAATTCCATGGAAGATCAGATTTATATGTTCCTTTATTGCGATACAGTTCTGAGTTTGTGGTAGGCATTGTCACAGATGTACGCTAATGTTCACAATGATGCACGTATCTTTGAGCTTTACTAGGATATAGCCCGGGCCTCTCAGTCCTCTCTTGGCCTTTCTATTGCTGAATTCTTTGGATATCTTCAGGCTCGTTGGGAGGAACTTGCTTAATATGAGCCTTTGACTGACCTTCCACCACAAGCCGCCTCCCTTGTGTCCAAGAGGCTTGCTTGACAGCACACTTTCAGTTTCTCATGGGTTTAAACTCAGAATTTGAATTGAATCTCTTCGAATTCAAATTCTAAACACATCACACATGCCATCTCCTTATGAGGCTTTTGCCATTATTGACAGTGATGAACGTCGCCGGCGATTGGTTCAGCCTAGTGTTCTTTCAGTCCCTCCAGGTTTAGCAAATCAGATGGCTTTTACTTGTCATCATTGGTTTTCGGAGTTCTGGTTCTTGAAGTTCCACCGGTTCTGTTACTTGTCATCGTTGTGGTGCGCCTGGACATGTCAAAGCCCGTTGCTTCAACTTCATCTTGAGTTGAGGCCACGCCCTTCCTGTCCTCGTGGTCTTGCTCTACGTGGTTTTGGCTCTGCTCACACTGCTGCTTTGGTGGACGTTACTCCTGCTTCTGAGCCTCCTAATGTCCCTAATTTACAGCAGTTACAGACTCAGATTGGTCAGCTTCAGGCTCAACTTGGGTCCCTCACCATTGGTTCTCTTGGTCCACCATCCTCTACTGCCACCCTTGCTACAGGTATTTCTATTTCTTTCCATGTTCGGTCTGCTAGTCCTTCATGGATTCTGGATTCTGGGATTGATGATCATATGATTGGTGAGTTTTCTTTTCTTTCCTCTCCCAAACCCACCACTGCTGCCCAATCTGTGTCTTGTTGAAGGTTCTTGCTCTTCTGTCCAATATAAGGGTGTTATGTCTTTATTTCCTGATATCACTTTATCTTCTGTGTTGCATGTTCCCAAGTTTGCTTATAATCTCTTATCTATTAATCATCTTGCCAAAATCTTAAACTGTACTGTCATCTTCTTACCTTCTTCATGTCTTTTACAGGACTTGAGTTTGAAGAGGATTTTTGGCAGGGGATATGAGCGCGACAGGCCATACTACTTTGGGGATGCACCAGACCAGCCTTCTTCGACTTTAGCTAGTTTTCAGGCGTCTGTTTTGCCTCATTCTATATCTTGTGTTTTTTCTGTTCAAACTTTAGAGTTATGGCATGCCCGTATGGGTCATGTTAACTTTCAATATTTATGTCAACTTTTTCCTTTATTAAATAAAGCTTGCAAGGATTTTAAATTTCATTGTGTTACTTGTGAGTTGTCTAAACATATCTGTACTAGTTATATACCACATATGACATGGGCCCCTAGTGCTTTGACCTTATTCATTCTGATATTTGGGGTCCCTCTCCTGTTCCTGCTTTTTCGGTTCATTGTTATTATGTGACTTTTATTGATGATCACACTAGGTGCATTTGGATCTATTTACTTTACCACAAGTCTGATGTGTTTCCCATCTTCGTTCAGTTTTTGCAAATGGTTAAGACATAATTTCGTACAGTTATTAGGAACATCCGCTCTGATAATAGTGGGGAATACATCTCCAACGAGTTTCGTTCCCACCTTAATTGAATGGGTGACAACTTACATGTCCTCGTACCCCTGAACAAAATGATGTAGCTAAACATAAAAACTGTCATATTATGTTTGTCGTACGTTGTCTTCTTCGTGGAATGCGTGTGCCTAAGTCTTATTGGCACATGGTTGTTCTTACTGTTGTCTATCTCATTAATAGGATTCCTAGTCGTGTGTTACATGGCCTTATCCCATTCCATATTCTTATGCCTAACACTACTCTTTTTCCTCTTTTACCTCGTGTTTTTGGGTGAACATGTTTTGTTTAGGACTGGCATCCCACTCGCACTAAGGTAGATGATAAGTCTATTCGTTGTGTCTTTTTAGGGTATTCTTCCATGTCTAAAGGATATATATGTTTTGATCTTGTGTCTCGTCACTTTCACCACACTCTGGATGTTACTTTTTGTGATGATCTTCTTTTTTTTAGTCCTAATCCCCCGTTGCAAGTTTCCCCTTCAAATACTCCAAGTGTCCGCCCGGTTCCCATTTTGGACGAGGTTACGGATGAGGCCCCCTCTCTCATCCTTCACCTTCACCTCCTTCCCCCCTCCATTGCAGGTTTACTTTCACTGCCTTCGTGCTTAACCCCCTCCTGCCACCTCTTCGAATCTTAAGTCAAGTAATTTTTCTTCTTTACATACATCTCCTTCCCTTCCTCGTTGTAATCCTCCTCGAGATCGACATCCCCCCGACCGTTGAGGTTATCTATGTAGTACTGATTATCTCATTTTCCAGTATCTCTCATATGACAGGGTTTCAAACTCATATCATTCTTTCCTTGGCAAGCTTGAGTTTGAGTTTATTCCTCGGTCTGTGTCAGAGGCCCTTCAGAATCCAAAATGGGTGGTGGCCATGCAGATTGAAATGACAGCTTTAGAACAAAATCATACTTGGGATTTGGTTCCTTTACCTTCTGGCGAGAGTACCGTGGATTGCAAATGGGTCTTTACTATTAAGTACCTACCTGATGGCTCCATTAACCTTTATAAGGCCCACTTAGTGGCCAAGGGCTTCACTCAAGTTCTTGGAAAGGATTTTGGTGCTACCTTTGCACCAATTGCCAAGCTTACATTTGTTGTCTACTCATTGACCTTGCAGTATCCCATTCTTGGCCCCTTTATCAGATTAATGTCAAGAATGCCTTTTTACATGGGGATCTTCTTGAGACGATTTATATGGCCTTTCCTCCTGATTTTTGAGCTGAGGGGCAGTATTCGGGAAAAGTATGTCGACTGCGCAAGTCTTTGTATGACTTGAAGCAGTCTCCATCAGCTTGGTTTGGTCGTTTCAACTCAATCATCATCTCCATGGGCTTTGTTCAGTGCCATTCAGACCATACATGTTTCATTTGTCGTAATTCTGTAGGTCAGTGTATAGTCTTGTTGGTTTATGTGGATGATATCATTCTCACCGGTGATGACTCTATAGGCATTGATCAAGTAAAATGAGATTTGGGGGACACCTTTGATATTAAGGATTTAGGGAATCTCAAGTATTTTCTAGGGATTGAGGTGGTTTACTCACGGCAGGGGATTTCCTTATCTCGAAGGAAGTACACTCTTGACTTACTTAAGGATATTGGTATGTTGGGGTGTAAACCTGCTTCTACTCTTATGGATCCCAATGCCAAGCTCAAATCAGAGTTTGGCAAATTACTAGAGAACCCAGGCATGTATCAGCGTCTTGTTGGGCGTCTCATCTATCTAACCAATACTAGACCTGACTTGACATTTGCAGTTAGTGTGGTTAGTCAATTCATGCATGCACCTCGTACAGAACATCTTGATGCGGTTCATCACATCTTGAGATTTTTGAAGACCTTTCCTGGCTTGGGATTGTTCTTCACAGCTGATCCTCAATCTGGACTCTCCTGTTTTACTGATGCTGACTATGTAGGATTTCGAACGGATAGGCGTTCTTCTTCTGGTTTATGTACTTTCTATAGTGATCATCTTATATTATGGAAAAGTATAAGAAGCAAGCAGTTGTTTCTAGATCTTCTGCATAAGCTGAGTATAAGGCTATGGCACAAGGCACTTGTGAGATTCTATGGCTACGTTGTATTTTGGCAAAGTTGGGATTTGAGGAGACTGCTCTTGCGTCTTTGTTTTGTGACAACAAGTCTGTTATTATGTTGTCTTCTGATTTTGTCCTACATGAGCGTACTAAGCATATGGAGATTGATATACATTTCATTTGAGAGAAGATTCGGATTGGTATTGTGAGACCATCCTTTGCCTCTTCTTCTAAGCAGTTAACAGATATGTTCACCAAGTCTATAGGCCCAACATTACTCCAGTCGTCTATCGGCAAGCTGCATTTATTGAATATTTTCATACCAACTTGAGGGGGAGTGTTAAAATTAGGAAATAGTGATATTATAATTATGGTACTGTTGGAATTAGGAAATAGTAATATTGTAATTATGGTAGTGTGTATAAAATCTGTGATTATGTCAATCACAGATTTAATGCCTTTTTTTTATCTTCGTTTCCTATTTTGTTCGTTTCCTAGTTTGTAATATTGTTTCATTATAAATACAAGGCTCTATCTCATTCATAGATAAGCAAAAACAATTCTTTTCATCCTTTTTATTTATGAGTAGAGTTGTTTTCTTCTCCCAACTTGCTCTGTTTCTGATTTCGACTACTTTAATCTTCCTGCTTCTTGGCCTATATATCTATTTGTTGAACTTTTTCTTCTGTTAGAATAGTTATTTTCGTTATTTTTGTTCTCTTGTTAATATTTACTTAAGTTGAGGGTACGATGGTCATATTGCTACTTTAGGTTTTTTTTATATATTTGACTGATGTAAAGTTGAGGTGGATGATTAATTTCAATACATATACAAAAGTTCTCTCTCTTCTTCTTCTTCCTCCTAACTTTCAACCCTAATTTCTTCATTTTACATTCTAACTTAGTATCAGAGCAATCTCTTCTTCATTAGAAAGGTTTCTACAGATTTTAAAGATCAATCTGAGGTGACCGTGACGTGCTGATGTCATACGATGATAATTCTTGGAGTTGTACATCATACGTTGATCTGTATTTATCAAAAAAAAAAAAAAAAAATCATACGTTATTTCTTTTGTGGAGCCTAGGTCAGGTTGAGTCTATGTTACTTGTGTTAGGTAAACTACTTTTTTCTAGCTTTGCTGCCATTTTTTTTTCATGTCAGAGTGAATGGTTTTCATTTTTAATATGATTCACTGAAATCTTATTTCTTACATGGGGTGCAAGATAACAGTTTATGGCCCTGTTTGGTAGAGCTGTGGGAAGCTGCTTATAGCTTATGCCCAAACAGCTTATAGCTTATAACTTTCAGTTTAAGCTGATTTCCAGCTTATTCTCAAAGCATATCCAGCCCAGCTCACAGAATAAGCTGGTTTTCAGCTTCCACAAAGCTATAAGCTATAAGCATAAGCTAACCCAAACATATCAAAACAGCTTAAATTAAGCTGAAAGCTGAAATTAAGCCCTGACAAACAGGGCCTATGTTGGTGTACTTGTGTCATACAAACCTTATTATCTGTCTATGCTATATAAGTATGTTTTCTTATATTATGTCTGTCTTCTCAAGTAATACTTGCATTTTATGTCCTTGTATTTTTCCTGGAGAAATATATCCAAGGCAAGGAATAGAAATTTTGGAAGGCAGTTTTGACTTTGTTTAGCTTAGAAAGGACAATATATATTTTGATGATACTTGAGTTTACAAACATTGAGCAGTTGATGAAAGGAAGAAGGTTTTTCAGGTAGAGTGCTTGAAATCTTTTGTTGTTTTTGTATAGTTATATCTGATTATGGAGTGGCATTCTTAATCAAGCATTTTTAAATGACTAAATTTCAATAATTTATATTGCTCGAGTGATGCAATGGAGATCAAAGGGCTTTTGATCCGTTTAGTTCTTTTTCCTTAGATCGATTTTGTTTTATTCAAATAGTTCGGTTCCCTTTCATATATTCATATATATCTTACATGGAGGGACGTGCATCTCTGATGTTGAAACTTGTTTGTCTAGACTTTTGATTACTTTGCGGAGCTGAGATCAATCATTTAACATTGATTATAAATCCTTTGGTGGTTGATCTTTCTAATGTTGAGCCGAAGGTAAAGGAACCAAACATGGCCCACCAAAAGAGAAGGTGAAAAGACTGTATTGGCTAGCCCGCAAGACCGAAGTACTACATTAGGACCCCCAACGCATTTGTTGCAATTAGCTGTTAGTATATTCTCACTTCACCCTTATCCTTCACTCAGTGGCATATGCATGGTGAAGTAGCTTTTCTATTCACATTAATCACTCTTTGTTATGTTCTTGCACAAAATTTTAATGGTCGTGATTATAGAATTAGCATCAAAGTAGAGTTCATTGAAATCTTTTACTTACTTGCCATTTATACATTGAATAGGCTGCTTAAATTGGTCTTCATTCAGATTCTAGATGCGTAGTGTGATTAAATTCTATGACTCGAAAAGGTTTCCCATAAAAAAGTTCTTTGAACTCTTTTTATGTTCATGCATACAATAATGGGTTTCAACACTGCTGAAATGGTACAATAAGCATAATCATGCAAACATGTTATTTTATTATGCATATAATTTGCCATATGTTATTTTAAATTGTACATATTTCATTATTGATGTTATGTGTTACATTTTCAGGTTGAATAGAAACGTTAAAAAACGGTTATTCAAATGGGAAAAACTAATGTGGACGATAAAAGGATGAGACAGAATCATATGATATGCAGTTCAAAGGCTAGTGGGACTTTTTTGGCTAAGCAATATTTTCTTGAAATTTTTTCCTCGACCATTATGTTGCAATGTTATCTCATGCACATTCAAACTTTTGTTTTGTTTGTCCAACTGAAATGACTATCATATCTTTGAAATGCTTTTTTGCTTCATCTGAATACCTTTAGGTTCCATTTAAATAATTGGATATGAAATGAAATGGTTTGAAGTTGTTGAACTTAACAAAATTGTAGGAAAGGATTATATGTAGACAGTAGAGATATGTTTAAAGATTAATTGGAAGGTAAGGTGAGTATTTGATGTGTGGATATACATAAATGAACGTTTTATATAGTTATATGTAGTTTCATTTGATACGCCCTGTTTGGGGACTTACCTTTTTAGTCAATTAGCCAAAAAGTTATTAAATTAGCCAAAAAGTCAATAACTCATACCAAAAAGTCAAAGATTATCTTTTCTCTCTACTTTTTGCACATCTTTTCGTAATTAGCCAAAAAGTTATCCTAAACATACAAGTTTTTTTTATCTACTTTTTTAACCAAATAGTCAAAAAGTTACTAAATAGCCAAAAAGTTACTAAATTAGCCTGTTTCCAAACGAGGCCTTAAGTTAAATTAGTTGAAAATTTATATTTTTTACATATAGAGTTCGTTTTGGTTCAATACTCGAGATAGTTAGTATGTATGCATATGCAGTGACTTCGACTATGTTCTTGCTCATATAGATCATGGGTGTTTAATTTCTTAATCTGATTAATGCAGTGAATCTGGGAAACTGTGGATAGAGATGTTTTATTCTCCTAACTTGTTATGTTTCTAATTTCGACAACTCTTCTCGGTTCTTGGCCTATATATCTCTTCCATTGAACTTGTTATTCGTTAATGTTTATCTTCCTCCTCCCTTTTGCTCAAAAGTATATGTTTGGTTTGGTAAAGATGAATTCTTTCTTTTGCTTGTGTGGAGCTTTGGTTCCATGTCCCAGCTTGCTTAATGGATTGTTATTTTTTCACACACCTAATTTTGCTTTTGGCAAGTTTCATTTCGTTTGGTTTTGTTTAGTTTTTTTTTTTTTAATCTTATTTATTGGAGATCACAGATTATGTTCAAAGGCTAATTTGATGTTTTATTGGTTGAAAGGTGAACATTTGATGTGTGGATACCCTATTCTATGTGTAGATAAATGAATGTTTTATATGGTATGTGATTTCATTCGATATTTGTGTGTTATGTTAAATGTAGTTGAAAATTTACATGTTGAGTCCAGTTTACTTCAGTACTTGAATGTATGCATACGCAATGGTTTTGACTATGTTGTTCATATTCATCATGGGAGTTTGATTTCTTATTAATCATCTGATTATTGCATTGTGTATCTGAGTATTTGTGGTCGGAGATGTTTTCTTCTCCCAGATTGTTTTGTGTTTTTAATTTCATCTACTTTAATCTTCTCACTTATTGGCTTGTATATCTCTTCTATTAAACTTATTCTTCATTAGTTTCTATCTTCTTGCTCCCGCTGCTCACAGGTGTGTGTTTGATTTGGTAAAGTTAGATTATCTTTCTTTTGCTTGTGTGTGGAGCTCTGGCTCGTTGTCAATGTGTTGCTTTCTCTTTTGCAATTTTGTCCCTTTTTATTTTTAAAATCATAATTCTTGGAGGTCACATATTATGTTTTAATGGTTCCAAGGCAAGCATTTGATGTGTGGATACACATATATGCAACAAATGAGTATTTTATGTGATATGTGATTTCATTTGATACTTGTGTTATGTTAAATGTAGTTGAAAACTTATATTTTTTACATATGGAGTCCGATTTACATCAAAACTTGAGATAGTATGCCTGCATATGCAGTGACTGTGACTATGTTCTTGTTCATATTGATCATGGATGTTCCATTTCTTATTAATCTGATTATTGCATCGTGCATTTGGTTATTTGTGGATGCAGTTGTTTTCTTTTCCTAACTTGTTTTGTTTTCTTCTTCTTCTTATTATTACTATTAGGGTTAAATTATGGCCATTTTGTATATTTTATTCTTAAACCATCAATTTAATCTATTACGTTCCTTAAGTTTATGGTTCGGCTTATGTAATTCAATTGAAGACGCTCATCCAAATTAATAATGGTTAAAAGTGTTATTTCAGATTTTGAAAAACTTAAATTCTATAACTAAACATTAATCTTTGTACTCACCTGATATCGGACAAGACACAATTAAACACTTATCATCTTCTCACTTTCTTTCCCACGGCAGTTATGGTGGGAGAGGGTGGTGAGAGGGAGTGGAAAGGAGTGAAGAAGAAGATGGGTGTTGTTTGGTTGTCAGATGTAGGTTGTCCAATATAGTGTGAGGTAGAAGATGAGGTTCTTGAACTATGAAATGATCTTTTTACTCATTAGGTTTATCTTCTATCATTATTGGTTTGGATGTTGTCTTCATTGGATGAAATTAATTTAAAAATTGAAAAATTGAGTGATAAAATAGATGAAATTAATAATTTCAGGATGAAATAAACAAAATAGCTATAGTTAAAGCATAAAAGTGAAAATAACCGTATTATTATTATTTGTGGACACTTTCTTGATCGCACTTTCTTTTTCTTCTTCTTATTATTCTTTTTTATTATTTAAAGTTATTATTATTAATATTATTAGTAGCAGGAGTTCAATGTGTCTAAAAAATTTGATATTCCAAGTGCTCTACACCTTTAAAAAACTTAAAATTTTGAATTAAAAAATGTAGTACTAAGTCAAATATATCCCTCATGACCATCAAATTCTTTACACTACTCCTATAATTTGTAGCAAGACATTTTTTTGGGTGTCACATGAGAGGATGTTAAGTAGCATGCATTGTGGAGGTTCTGCATTTCTCTTTGTTTCTATCATGATACCACTCCTTTTTCTATGTGTACGACTAGATAATGAGTGTTTTATGTGGTATGTTATGTGGTTCCATTTGATAGTTATATTTGTTAAAAATTTAGAATTTTTACATATGGTATACTTCAATACTTGAGATAGTTGGTATGTATCTATATGTAGTGACTTTGACTATAATCTTTTCATATTGATCATGATATTCGATTTCTTAATCTGATTACTGCATTGTGCATTTGGGTATATTTGTGAAAGGAGTTGTTTTCTTCTCCCAACTTGTTCTGTTTATGATTTCGACTACTTTAATCTTCTTGCTTCTTGGTTAGTGTCTATTCGACTACTAGTCAAATTGTATGTTTGATTTGGTAAAGATGGATTCTTTCTCTTGCTTATACTCTTTTTGCTCACAACTTGTTCTTCGTTAGTGTCTATGTGATGTCTCGGGTTCTGGACTTGACTAGTATTGCGTAGTTAGATGGTTTGTTTTACTTTCGGCGTTTTGATTATCGTATTGAGTCGTTGAGATTTCAATTCCGCTCTTACTTAACCTCTCTTAACGTTTCCAGATTAAAAATTTTGAGTTTTGGGCGTTAGAACTTGTATTAGGGTGTGGAATCAAATTTTGGCTTTGGTTGGCAAAACCGCTCGTGCGGAATCACTCGGGGAATTTGGGAATTTATGGGCAGAAAATTGCTCTGCAAATTTGGAAACCGCTTGTGCAGATTTGGTAGGAATCCTAGGTTCTTCTCTGGCTCAAACCGCTCGTGAGGGCTCATGTGAATTTAGATTTCTGCTCATGCGGAATTTGAAACCACTCGGGCGGATTTTTGCATGCCTGTCTCGAATTTTGAGCTATTTTCCTTAAATATGATGCCAAAATGTACTCACTTTTTCATATCTTTCTCTCTCTTTATATATATTCATCTTTTCTCCTCCATCTCTCTACAAACCCATCCAAATCTCTAAAATTTAGCAAAAATTATCAAGATTTTGATAGGGATTCTTACACCAAATTGAAGAGGGCGACGAAGGCTACGTTTTCACCAATCGAATCAAGATTTCATCGATGTTGAATTTTAGGATTTTTCTCTCATTCCTCTCCCAAGCTTGAGGTAGGGACATTCTTAGAGTTATATATATATATTTGCAAGTATATGCTTGTTTGAAACTATTTTCTTATATTTTGAACCCATGATTTTAGGTTCATGAGCTCTAGATGATTTTAAGAATGGATTTCTCTATACTTTCAAGAGTATGAGCTATGTTGTTAAGTGTGAGTGTTGTTCTGGAAAAATCCTTTCAACAAATGGAAAAAAAATATAGTTTTGTAGAAACCCTAGAAATTGAGGATTTTGGGAAAAAATGTTGAAATGTTTTGAAATTCATGTTTGATGATGTATTATGGTGAATAAATGATGGAGGGATTGCTGTATTTGTATTTAATGAGGGATTCCATGGAAAAATGAGAAATGATTGATTTTAAAGCTTGATGAATAGCATATTATTGGTTTGTCTTGAAAAGACGAAGTTTGAAAATGATGATTAACATGTAGAAAATGCATATAATATGATATTGTTATTTATCTCTCTGAAGTCATTGTGAGATTACATTGAGAAGAGATGTTGAAATTTGATCACAATTGTGTGGTGGAATTGAAAATGGAACTATTATAATGCATTGTTACATGTTGCGTTACCATTTCATTTCATCTTTATTATCATTGATTTCGAATTTGCATTTGAAAATTATTGCTTTGAGAAAGGAATTGTTTTATGAAACAAGATCATCTTGAATTGTTTTGGGATAAATATGTTGGTAAGGCTGGATAGGGGGTGTAGTTTGGTATTGGTTAAATTGGCTTGAGTGTCCATGGTGATGTGAGAATATTAGATTTTTTTGTATATATGGTAGTATATATATTTGGTATATATTAGGGATTAATTCTCGTATTTCCTTTTTCGTTCTAGGGCTAGATTGTTATATAAACCAATATATTCTTGTATTTTAAACTATCGAATATATAGAAAGACATTCAGAAATCTTACATAGTATCAGAGCCAAAAATCCTAGAAACTGTTGTTCTCTGTTAGTTGTGAGTTGTAGGTGATCTTTTCCCCCAATCGCGATATTGGAACATGTTCTTGACTGGTCTCTCTCTGGTTCTCTACATCGCCTCTCTAGTTCACATCGTGACATCAGTTCAGTCATTGATTTAGCCCCTCAATCAAAGTCGTGCCTAGTCTTCGCTGGTTGAAGTCGAGTGGTCTAGTTGATCAACTCTAGTTCGTGATCATCAAAAGCTTCTCTCTCTTTGAAATCACGATCGTGGTTCGACTGAACTCTCTCTCTCTAGCTTTGATTTATGCGATCGAAGAGGTGTTTGATTTTTTTCCCTCTCGATCGACTTCTGCGCTGCTCTATTTGTATCTCTCTCTCTCTCTCTCTGTGTTCGTGATTCTAATTTCAGTACTGTTATTTGGTTAAAGACTCTTATTTACAGTTTGGCCCCATTGTTATTTGATTATTATACTTCAACCGGTTAATCCTTGGTTTGTTACAATGACGGACACCAAAATCCAAGCCATTAGATGTAAACTCACTGGTGCCAATTATGCATATTAGGCTAGTGTTATGAAGAATTTCCTTCTTGGCCAGAAAAAATGAGGCTATGTTTCTAGTTATGTTCCTCGTCCATTGGACCCGAAAGTAGAATGATATTTGACTTCCTATGACACTTGGGATTGTGATAATGCTCAAGTTCTGACTTGGTTTCATAATTCTGTGGTTGACAGTATTGGAATGATGTTTTCCAAATACAGTATTGCCAAAGAGGTGTGGGACTGGAGTGTATCAGCATTCCAACTTTGCCAAGCGGTATGAGTTGGAAACAGCTATTCAAAGTGCTCGTCAGCGGGATCAATCTATTCAGGACTTTTACATTGAGATGATAGGCCTCTGGATTAGTTGGCTCTCATAGAACCATCTAGCCTCAAGGCACCAGACGCTTATGTTGAGTTTCGGGAGCATGGTTGTTTAGTGTAGTTTTTAACGGCTCTTTACCCTCAGTATGAGGCTATTAGGGATGGCATGCTTCATTGGTCTTCTTTTCCCTCTGTGGATGCTATCATTCGTGAGCTCTTCTTTGAGGAAACCCGTCTTTAGACGGCCAATCAGACTTTGTCTCTACCTGTTTTCTTGGCTCCTGCTCAGCCTCCTTTGTTGTTGACCCCACATCTCATTAACTTCAGGCCATTGCGAAAACCAAGAAGGGGCCACTAGTCTCTGATGAGTGTGCCTTTTGCCATCAGAAGGGCTATTGAAAGTACAACTGTCCGAAGAAAGGATGTCAGTCTGCTCAGTCTTCTCAGCCACCTCACATCTAGTTTTGAGGTCCTGTTCCGAGTACTTTTCGGCCTTTTGCTGCTTATACTGCATCTGTTTCGGCACCTGATCTTGACTTGGCTTCCTTGAGTGCCTAGATTGCTCAGCTTCGGCATCTTTTGTCCATCTCCCAGTCATTCTCATCCGCCTCTGCTCTCGTCTCTTTTTATTCAAGTTTGCTTGGGTCCTCTTCAGGTATCTCCTCGTTTGTTTGGCTTTTTTACTCTGGTGCCTCTCATCATATGACTCCTCACCTTTCCTTATTTCAGAACTGTATCCCCCCCTCTCTCTCACTGTTAATATTGCTAATGGGTTTGGTATGCCTGTTCTATCTATTGGGTCTGTTTTACCCTCTGCTATGTCTAATGTTACTATTTCCTCTGTTTTTTATGTTCCTCAGCTATTCGTCAGTTTATTATTTATCAGTCAACTTGATGCTTATGGTTTTAATATTATCTTTTCCTCTTCTGTCTATTGTGTGCAGGATCAGGTGTCTAAGAAGCAGCTTGGGACCGGCCGTAGAGTTGGAGATCTCTATGTGGTCGAAAGCTTGCATCTCCCTCTATCCACCTCTCCCGTTGCCTTTTCCTTGTTTCAGTTAGATTCTCAATCGAGTCAGTTTTATTTATGGCATTCTCGTCTAGGTCATTTGTCTGTTGATCGCTTACAGTCTTTAGCTCAGTCAGGATTATTGGATAAAGTTTCTCCTAATCAAATTGATGAATGTCGGGGGTGTAAACTTGCCAAAATGTCAACTTTTCCATTTAATAAAAGTATTTCTGGTTTTGTTTCTCCATTTTCTCTTGTGCACATTGATGTCTGGGGACCATCTTCTATTCTCACTAAAGAGGGTTCCACATACTATGTCATTTGTTGATGATTGCACCCGTTATACTTGGGTTTATCTTATGACTCATAAATCTGATTTCTACCAAACATATCGTACATTTCAGTCTATAATCACTACATAGTTTGGGGCTATTATTAAATTGTTACGATCTGACTTGAGAGGGGAATATTTTAAAACCAAGTTTTGTGAGTATTTGGCCAATTTGGGTACCATTCACCAAACCTCTTGTATTGATACACAGGCCAAAAATGGTCGCGCTGAGCGTAAAGACCGTCATTTTCTTGAAACAGCTAGATCTCTCATTCTCTTTGTCTCTATTCCGACTCCTTTTTGGGGTGAAGCAGTTCTCACTGCTGCTTTTCTTCTAAATCATATGTCTACTCCTCTACTTTCTGGTCATTCTCCTTATGAGGCTTTATTCTCCCAACTTCCGAATTACTTTCTCCTGTGTGTTTTTGGATCTGCTTATTTTGTCATTCTTCCCCTTAAGATAGGACCAAACTTAGTGCTCGATCTGTTCTGTGTGTCTTTTTAGGCTACAGTCTTATCTAGAAAGGCTATCGTTGTTATGTCTCTCGCCATGTTGCCTTTCTCGAACGTCTATCTTATTTTCAGCTTCCCTATATCATTGCTCCAATTTCCAAAGAGGATTTGGTTCACATTGATCCATTTCCTTCTCAGGTCCCTTTCGATGAGTATATCTCTACTATTTCTCATGAACTTGTTCCCTCTACTACCCCTCTTGCTGAGTCCCTCTCCACTGACCCTCATGAGTCGATTCCCTTTTCTCCTCCTCCTTTGGCTCCCTCTTCGTCTCCTTTTCCGTTGTTAGGCTCTTTCTTCATCGGTGGTCTCTGCCACTACTGCTGATCTTCCTGCCTTTGAGGACTCTGATCTTGCCAACCGTAAGTGTCCCCTTTCGCATCCTTTAACAGGTCGAAAAACTTGGTTTTGTTAAAACATGTTTTCTTTTTCATATTGCACCTTTCTGTCAACTATCCATTTTTTTCAAAACCCCAGTCTTACGAGGAAGCTTGTCAGGATCCTAATTGGATTAGAGCTATGCAGGATGAGTTGTTTGCCTTGCAGAAAACTACTAGTTGGGAGCTAGTTCCTTTGCCTGCTGACAAGAATTTAGTTGGTTTATAGGCAAGACTTATTCTGATAGTTCTCTCGAGCGCTACAAAGGTCGCCTAGTTGCAAAAGGTTTATCACAGGAGTATAGTATTGATTATGAGGAGACATTTGCCCGTGTTGCCAAAATGACTACTATCCGTACTTTGATTTTTGTCGCTGCTGTTCGTCATTGGCCTCTTTATTAGATGGATATTAAGAATGCTTTTCTTAATGGCTATCTCACTGAAGAGGTTTATATGCGTCCTCCCCCTAGACTTCCTCATTTCTCTGGACAAGTTTGTCGTCTTTGGCGCGCTCTGTATGGTTTGAAATAATCTCTTCGTGCTTGGTATGATCGTTTTCAAACAGCTGTTACTAAGCTTGGGTTTCATCCTTGTGCCCATGACTCCGCTTTGTTTCTACTTCACACATCTACTGGTTTTGTAGCATTATTACTGTATGTAGATGATATGATCATCATTAGCTCTGACTGTTCTGCTATCTCTGAGGTCAAGCAACATCTCTTTTGCACTTTTGAAATGAAAGATCTGAGTCCATTGAGGTATTTTCTTGGTATTGAGGTCGCTTTTTCTTCTAAGGGCTACTTTTTGTCTCAGGCCAAGTATACCAATGAGGTTATTCATCGAGTCGGTCTTACTGACACTAAGATTTTTGATACCTCCGTTGAACTTAATGTGAAGCTCAACACTACTGATGGTGTTCTCTGGATAATCCTACTTTATATCAAGAGCTTGTAGGTTGTTTTGTCTATTTGATGGTTACTTGTCCTAATCTTGCCTATGCTATTTATGTGGTTGGCCAGTTTGTTTCTGCTCCTCGGTCTACACATTGGGCTGTTTTGGTTCGGCTTCGTCGTTATTTTCGGGGTACTATATTTCAGGGTTTACTGTTGTCTTCTACTTCCTCTTTGGACTTGGTGGCTTATGTTGATTTTGATTAAACTGGTGTTGTCTTCTGTATGTTTTTTGGCGATTCATTGATCTCTTGGAAATGTAAGAAACAAACTGTTATCGCTTGCTCTCCTGCCGAAGCTGAGTACGTGCTACGGCTCATGCTACTGCTGAGATTATTTGGCTTCGTCGTCTCTTGTTTGATTTGGGTATACCTCAGTCTTCTCCGACCTCTCTCTATTGTGACAACCGCAGTGCTATTCAGATTGCCCATAACACTGTCTTCCATGAGTGGACGAAGCATGTTGAGATTGATTGTCACTTTGTCCGTCAGCATCTACAGTCTGGCTCTCTTCGCCTTCCTTTCGTCTCTTTGGCTCTATAACTTGCCGACTTCTTCACCAAGGCTCATACTAAACTATTAGTGTTTTCTGTTAAAACACCTTGAGTTTGAGCGGGGGTGTGAAAATACTAGATTTTTTGTATAATATATGGTAGTATATATATTTGGTATATATTAGGGATTGAGTAAATAATTCTCGTATTTCCTTTTTCGTTCTAGGGCTGGACTATCATATTAACCAATATATTCTTGTATTTCAAACTATCGAATATATAGAAAGACATTTAGAAATCTTACAGGTGAGACCAAAAACACGCGCGGGGGTGGTATCACACGCCTTCCGGTTAGAAACTGGTAAAGTGGCGATTGGTAGTGCTTTATATGCCTACTTGTAGATACCAACCTACCACTCCTTGAATTATATTGATGTTATTGAATTGTTGTGTTTTCAAATTAGCATTGTGCACAAGATTTCCAAAAGATAAAGAAATACATTTTGAGCATAAGATGGCATATGCATTCATCTCAAGAGACTGTATAAAATGTATATACTTTGTTAAGATTTTCTTACTGGGCTTTGTGCCCACCCTAGTGGATTTGTGCAGAAAAGGATGTAGTGATTTTGCCGAGTTAAAGGCGTGAAGTGTATTTTGAGGGCACATAGCTCTTCTCTTTTGTCGTTATTTTGACAAGCCGAGGGCTTTACATGTATAGGTTTCGATAACCATTTTGTGTAACTAGGCATAAGCTTTGGAACATGTAGCCCATGAGGGCATTAAATTGTATTCGACTCATAGTGCCACATGCCATAGATTCATATTCTAGGAAATGTTGAATGTATAATTGTATGTGGAATACTTTTGTCAAATTCCGGAGTATATTGAATACAAATTTTAGAGATTTGATGATGATGTTAATGATGAGGCATTATATCTCGTATACATATATGCAATGGAAGTTACTAAGTGTGGAACAAGATCATGTTGATGGAGTAAATTTGAGTTTTTCTTATGTTAATAATTTGGGGACGTTACAGTCTATTTTCTAGTTCCTTGTCTTTTATTACCTTTTTGAATTGTTATCTTTTTATACAGTTTTGTATAGCAAGTTCTCGTTTTTCATAATCATCTTTTGATTGTTAGTTAGTAGATTTGTATTTTTGACAATTCTTGAGGTTGTACATCATAGATTGATCTGATTATTTCTTTTGTAGAGCCTAGGTCAGGTTGAGTCTATGTTACTTGTGTTAGATAAACTACTTTTTTCTAACTTTGCTGCCATTTTTTTTTTCTTCATGTCAGAGTGAATGTTTTGGTTTTTTTAATATAATTCACTGAAATCTTATTTCCTACATGGGGTCCCAGATAACAGTTTAGGTTGGTATACTTGTGTCATACAAGAAAACCTTATTATCTATGCTATATAAGTATGTATTCTTATATTATGTCCATTTTCTCAAGTAATATTTGCATTTTATGTCCTTAAATTTTTCTTCGAGAAATAAATCCAAGACAAGGAACGGAAATTGTAGAAGGCAGTTTTGACTATCTATAGCTAAGGAAGGACAATATATACTTTGATGATACTAGTTTATAAACATTGAGCAGTTGATGAAAGGAAGAATCTTCTGTTGTTTTTGAATAGTTATATCTGATTATGGAGTGGCATTCTTAATCAAGCATTTTTAAATGACTAAATTTCAATAATTTATATTGCTTGAGAGATGCAATGGAGATCAAAGGGCTTTTGATCCATTTTGTTCTTTTTATTAATTTTGTTTTATTCAAATAGTTCGGTTCCTTTTCATATATTCATATATATCTTACATGGAGGGACATGCAACTCTGATGTTAAAAACTTGTTTGTCTAGACTTTTGATTACTTTGCAGAGCTGAGATCAATTATTTAACATGGATTCGAAATCGTTTGGTGGCTGATCTTTCTAATGTTGAGCCGAAGGTAAAGGAACCAAACATGGGCCACCAAAAGAGAAGGTAAAAAGACTGCATCGGCTAGCCCGCAAGACGAAAGTACTACATCAGGACCCCCAATGCAGTTGTTGCAATTAGCTGTCAGTACACCCTTGTACTTCACTCGGTGGCATATGCTTGGTGAAGTAGCTTTTCTATTCACATTAATCACTTTTTGTTATATCCTTGCACCAAATTTTAATTGTCGTGATTATAGAATTAGCATCAAAGTGGAGTTCATTTCTATCTTTTACTTGCTTGCCATTTATACATTAAATTGGTTTCTTAAAGTAGTTTTCATTCAGATTCCAGATGAGTAGTATGATTAGATTCTATGACTTGAAAAATTTTCCTATAAAAAAGTTTTTCGAACTCTTTTCGTGTTCTTATGTTCATGCATACAATAATATGTTTGAACACTGCTGAAATGGTACAATAAGCATAAGCATGTATATATGTTATTTTATTCTACATATAATGTGCCATATGTCGTTTAAATTTTACATATTTCATTATTGATGTTATGTGTTACATGTTCAGGTTGAATAGAAACATAAAAAAATGGTTATTCAGATGGGAAAAACTAACGTGGACAATAAAAGGAAATGACAGATTCATATAATATGCAGTTCAAAGGTTAGTGACACTTTTTTGGCTAAGCAATATCTTCTTGAAATTTTTCCTTAACAATATTATCTCATTCGCATTCAAATTTTTTTTATTTGGCCAACTGAAATGACTCATATTTTTGAAATGCTTTTATGCTTCATCTGAATAGAGATGCATTTTTTTTCCTAACTTGCTTTGTTTCAAATTTGGACTACTTTGATTTTATCACAACTTGGCCTATATGTATCTTCTGTTGAACTTGTTCTTCATTCGTGTCAATTTTCTTGGTCGTCTTGCTTACAAGTGTATGTTTGATTTGGTAAATATGGATTCTTTCCTTTGCTTATGTGGAGCTCTGGATTCTTTCCGCTCATTTGCTTATCTTCTTTTTTGTGTTTGTCGTTTTTATTTATTTATTTTTTTTCATATCTTAATTATTGGAGGTTACAAATTATGTTTAGAGATGAATTTAGATGGTGGTTGCAAGGTGAATATTTGATGCGTGGATGCACATAAATGAATGTTTTATGTGGTGGTACGTATTCCATTTTATATATTTATATTTACACGAAGGCACATGTATCTTTCATTTTGAAACTTATTCAAAGATAAAAAAATCCTAGGGTGGCTAATCCATCTAATGTTGAGCCAAAAGGTAATTGAGCCAAATATGAATAGGTGAAAATATTTTAGAAAATTGTTTGAGGGGCCCGAAATCAATGGCTCGAATTTGGCTCGAAAATGACGTCGTTTTGGGTTTCATTTTTTTTTTTTTCCTTTTCTTGCTTTCTTTTTCTTTTTCTTTTACCTGTTACAGAGGCGAGAGAGAGAAAGGAGAGGAGAGAAGAGAAGAGAAGAGAAGAGAAGAGGAAGAGAGAAGAATGAGAAAATATGGGGAGAAGGAGAAGGAAGAGAAGAAGACGGTGATGGCGGAGAGGAAGATTGACGGTGATGGCGGTGATCGGAGTCGGATCTGATTCGGATCTGATTCTTTTTTTTTTTTTGGGGCTGATGATGATGTGTTGATGATGATGATGATGTGTTGATGAAGATGTTGTTGATTTTTGATTTTTTTGTTTTTTTTTCTAGTTGATGATGTGTTGATGAAGATGTTGTTGTTGATTCTTCTTCTTCCTCTTCTCTTTTCTTCTTCTTCTTCTTCGTTTGCTTCTGTTTGTTCTTCATCATCTTCAAAAAAGTGAGAAAGAAAAAAGAAAAGAAAATTTTTTTTTTTTTCCAAAACGACGTCGTTTTGGATTCGGGGCAAATTCGAGCTCGAGAATTTCGGGCCCTGTAGCAGCTCTGAATATTTTATTTGCCCGTGAAACCAAAGAATAGCATTGAAGATTTGAATAGAGCTACATCGGGACCCTCAAAGCCTTTGTTTGCAATCAACTGTCTGTTAGTATATTCTCACCATGGTCTTGCCCTCTGCTGTGTCGTATGCTTGGTGAATTAAGTTTTTTATTCACATTAATATCTCTTTGTTAATAGTACTTACTCAAAATGTTACTTGTCCTGATTACAGCATTGGCATCAAAGCAATATACATTTGTACATCAAATAGGTTGCTTAAAGAGGTATTCATTCATATCCTAGATGCTTAGTTTGATTAGAATATTCCATGACTTGAAAATTTTTCCAACATAAAAGTTTTTCAAACTCTTTCTATGTTATGTACATGTTATTTTATTTTGTATACTATGTTCCATAGGTTGTTGAAGTTTACATCTTTTTATTATTGATATTATATGTTATATGTTTAGGTTGAATACACCAATGGATTTAAACTCTATTGAAATGGTACAATAAGGATAAGCACAGATATATGTTATTTTATTTTATATATCATGTGTCATTTGTTGTTTAAGTTTACATATTTTATTGTTGATATTGTTGTTTTATATGTTCAGGTTGAATAGAAACATAATAAAATGCTTATTTAGATAGCAAAAACTAGAAGTTGACAACAAAAGGAAGATTGATTCATATAATATACAATTCAAAGGTTAGCGGCAATTTTTTGGCTAAGCAATATCTTCTTGAAATTTTTTCCTTCACCATTTATGTTACAATATTATTTCATTTGCATTCGAACTTTTGTTTTGTTTGTCGAATTGAAATGACTATCATATTTTTGAAATGTTTTTTTGCTACATCTGAATACCTTTACGCTGTGTTTGGTTGGGGGATTTGGGAAGGGATTTGAAAAGGAAAAGAGAAAGGGAAAGGGAAAAGATGTGTGAAACTAGGTGAAATAGAAGTATATTTTATTCATATTTCACTTACCTCTTCCATTTTCCTTTCCAAATTCCTTCTCAAATCATCCAACCAAACACAGCATTAGGTTCCATTTATATAATTGGATATGAAATGAAGGATTTGAAGTTATTGAACTTCATAAAATTGTAGAAAATGATGATATGCATTTTGTTAATATTTTTTGAGAAGTAGAATTATTAATGGAAGGGTTTCAAATAACTATCAAATTCTTTCTTGAAATTTAAAGTTTTCAATTCTTAATTTGATTTTTACATTGTGCATCTAAGTATTTGAGGATGAACAGTGCAATTTAGTAATTTTTTTTTAAATTTTTATACTTGTTTTTAGTTATTTATGATGGACGAGATGTTTTTTAATTATTTTTTATGAGTGCATTATTATTACATGATGCTTATGGCCAACTTGTATTCTCCTTGTTTCAATTGATTTAGACTTGGTTGGATTATTCATTCCTATGTAAGTTGTTATTACTTTGTAATTTGTAATTCAATTGTGGGTTGTGATTTATAAATGGCCGGGTCGGGGCCTTTCTTTAGCTTTGTTTCATTGTATTCCAACCAAGCCTATTGATTAAAACTTTGCCATTGATATGGGGCTACATTTCTAAATCATCATCTAGTACCATCATAATTTAGCAAGGGATGAGCTTTCGGGCACCTAATGTAGCTCTATTATCATGACATGGAGTAAGAGATAGGCATTATTTTTTTTGTGTGGGTGTCTATTTTGTTGTTCTTTTTCTTCTTATTATTACTATACTATTACTATTAGACTTAAATTATGGCCGTTTTGTTTATTCCATTCCTAAACCATTAATTTAATCTGTTATGCCCCGTAAAAGTTTATGATTCAGTTTATGTAATTCAATTGAAGACGCTCATCCAAATTAGTAATGGTTAAAAATGTCATTTCACATTTTGGACAACTTAAATTTTATAATTAAACATTCATTTTTTTACTCACAATATTGGACAACACACAATTAAACACTTATCTTCTTTTCACTTTCTTCCCCACGGCGGTCATTGTAGGAGAGGGTGGCGCGTGAATAGGGGAAGAGGGGGATGAGTAAAAAAGAAGATCGGTGTTTCAGATGTAGGTTGTCCGATATGATGAGTTAAAAGATGAGATTCTCAAATTATGAAATGATCTTTTTACTCGTTGGGTTGAGCTTCTATCATTATTGTTTTGGGTGTCGTCTTCATTGGTCAACATGAGCTAAAATAAAAAAAAAATTTGTGATGAAATAGATGAAATTAATAATTTAAGGATGAAATAGACAATATAGCGATAGTTTAAGCATAAAAGTGAAACTACCCTTACTATTATTTGTGGACACTGATGGCATTTCTTTTTCTTCTTCTCAATATTCTTTTTTATTATTTGTAGTTATTATTATTATTAGTAGCAGTAGTAGTAGTAGTAGAAAACTTTAAATTGGCCCAAAATTTGTGTAGTATTTTTATAGAAAACTTCAAATTTTGAACTTAAAACTGTAGCATTTGATTTTGATCCAATATTTGTGTAGTCAATTATTTTTAGAAATCCAATATATACCCCAAGACAATCACATTCTTCACCCCACTCTAATAAAAATCCTAATATACTTATGAGGCTTAAGAGTAGTAGGCAACATTAGTAAGACATTTTTTTTTTTTTTTTGTGGGTTGAAGTCACATGATAGGATGTTAGTTGGCATTGTTTAAATTTTCTAAAAAATAATTAAATTACTTTGGTTATTAATTTTCTTCTATTTGTTCCAAATCTAGTTCCCATGGTAACTTCCCTAATTCTCAAATTGTAACCATCTTAGCTCAAATTGTACCCAAACAAAGAATAATAAAACCACAACCAATGTTTAAATCGAATCACAGATATTATGAAATTAAATTTATCGCATAAGCAACTGATATGCAATAATAAACCCTAGGGCCTGAGCCCCAAAATCTTAAGATACTTCTTGATGGAGCCAAATCAAGAAATGAATTTTATTAGAGAGAAAATTACATAATAATAGCTCTCAAGTTCTGAAATGTTTAATACCAAAATATCATATATTGAATACTAGAGGGTCCTAACCACATATTTATATGATAAAAAATCCATCTAGCTAATCTTATGGTTACTAAAACATAACAATCGTACTAATTCTAACTACATTAGACTTCCCCTCTAAAGAAAACGACTTGTCTTCAAGTTGAGACTACAACAAAATGACTCAAAACAATGACTCATGAAAGTATAATGGACATGTAACTGCGAACAAGATTAAGTAGCTACGAGTCCTTATTCAAAATCATTTTTTGCTTCTATCAAAATGAGTTCTCCTTTATGCACATCAACCGAATTCATGTTGTGGTGTGAATAGGCCACCCATGTAGCATGCCGCTTTGGAAGCCAGATGTCATCCAAATAACGCTTCTCTCATGGTCCCAAAATAAACTCATCATTCCTCCATGAAGTTGGGCCGGGTACCAAATCAACACAAAATAGAATAAATGGCTTTGAAAATAGCATATGAGGCATTTATCAAAAGCAAATATCATTCAACACCCATGAAACTTTAACTTCATGACTTTCCACCATAATTTTCTTAGAATCTAGAAAAGGAATAGAAAGTCGGATTGCAACCGCTTCTTTTATGGGACGTAATGTAAGAGCAAAACCTGCTTCATCTATAAAACTTTCTTTATTTTCAAGGATACCTTCACTCTTTACAAGATAGTCATCCTCACCATCATAGTGGTAAAAGATTGGAACACCTCTATATTCACAAACATCAACTTCCTCTTATTGACACAAAAATCAACTTCCTCATAAGGCAACGATCCACTATCGTCATCAAAGATGGCCACATCTTGATCATAGTCTTGTTTCACATCTTAATCAAAGATGGGAATATCTTCATCACAAATAGAAAGAGCTTGACTACAATCTTGTTTTTTGCCACAACTTTCCTCCACATCTTCTTCACCAAAAAAATAAAAGCTTCTTTCTCATCATATCTTGGTTCAACCATCTCATCATTAAAGAGCATCTCATGATGACATCCATCATCAAAAGTCTTTTATTCCAACACTAGTTCAGTAACCAATTTGGATATAGTCATAGGAGGGTTGTCCGATTGCAAAGCTGCTTTGGTATTGATGTCTGAAACTTGAAATGTCCTTTTTTTTTTGTTGCTTCTCAACCAACAAATGTGGCATGTGATTAAAAGGCAAGAAATGCTCATTGAGTTTTTTTTTTCCTCTCTCTCTCTCTCTCTCCACTCTCTAATCTTTTCTTGGCATTTTCTTTGTCTATCAACTTGTAATTATTTCCACCAATCGAAGACATGACCTTTAAGATTTTGATAAATCAATTTCACCTTTCTTGCTTTCAGCACATATGTAAGAGTTTTAGAAATCAAATTTTTTGGTCCCTAAAAATGAAAATTTTGTTGCAAAAAACGTTAAAGGATCGATTTCTATCGTCGTGAAGGTAGTCGCTAAAAGGTCGTTTTGAAAAGTCAAAAACAAGATTTTTAGCAGCAAAATTTAAAAAATGTCACTAATAAATAAACTTTTAGGAAGAAAATAATTTGGTCCCAAAAGTGTTTATTTTTTGAGACAATTTTTTAGTCTTAAAAGGGTAATAATTCATCACTAATATCCAAATTTCGTTGTTAAAAATATAATGATGATACTTTTGGCAACAAAAATATTTGGCTCATAAAAAGTAATTTTGTCCCTAAAATTTTGTCTCTAAAATCTTAATTTTTTGTAGTGATAACACTCCAAATAACTCTCAATTGTATTCAACCATTCCTTGAACACATCCGGAATATAGCTTCCATGGAATTTGAGAAACACTAAATCCTTGACATTATCATTCCACCAGGAAGTTGATGATCTTTGGAACCCTTGCTACCTTTGGAAAGAAGTTGCAAGCGTTGTATTTTCAACCAAGGTAGCCAATTGTAGCTCTAACTCTTCAACCTTATTCAGTTGATTTTGGTTTACCATTGTTTCTTTCAAATAAGGATTCATCCCAATTTCATCTTCAAATTTGTAGCAAATGCTCCACTTTGGCCACCTTGTCTATCTTTACCTCGTTGCGCCATTGACTTAAAACGACCCAATATTCATAAGTCACAACAATATGAATCAGAACACCGAATAACTACTCAACAAATCTCAACAAAGCAACCAATTTAGTGATTTTAGTAAACCCCACACAAATATTGCAACCCACAAATTGAACTTAACGAAAAAATCTATCACAAAATTACTACCAGTTCTGAAAGCAGTACATACACAACCCAGAATTAGAACCAATATTAGGTATAGACTATGTTACATCACTTCACAATAAAAATATTTGTCATGAGTAATTGACACTTGTAACCCCTTAAGGTTAAACGCCATATGCACAATTCACAAAATTACGTAAGTTTTTATGAACTTCGTACGTAATTTCATAAAAATCGTAAGTTGAATACAAATTAGCATAAGTCTATTTATAAAAATTTTAAAATTCACAAAATTACGTAAATTTTTGCAATTTACATAAGCCATCTAAAAATATATATAACTCAAACCAAAAAATTACATAACAAAAGTACATGTATACGGTATGCAATGCATACCTAAGAGTCTTTTCCTATTTAGAATGTGTCTCATAATTTTCATCAGACTTGTATATTTACATTTAATATTGTTATGTGTATATATTGTTGTTGATATAAAATGAATAAATTATCTTTTTGGTATTGTATGTTACATATAATACTATTTATTTTTCATATGATTAAAAATATGAAGATATGATCATTTTTGCTAAATTTGCATATTCTTAAATTTTGAAATTTAATGTGTTTGACCTCTAAATATACACTTGCATCATACATCTATATACTAGTCTATGTAAAAGTGGAATAGTTACATTTGAGGCGAGGTTACGTGAGAAAGCAACCAAGGGAGGTGTACATGGCTACCTCTGGCGGCGAAGGTGCGTCCCAAGGTGAAGAAGCTCTCAACAAAGGACTACATGGCGGCGTTAGAGGCACGACTCGATGGGATGATGGAGAGTGGCGAGTGGCTCACTAGGCTGGAGGAAGCTTTAGTTGGCCTTGGTAAGCTCACATCCCATATAAGAGAATTTTTCTCCTTCTTTGCTAGTCTTGTTGCTAGGATAGAAGAGTTGGAGGAAAAGGTTGACTCCTTCGAAGAAAGGGCGAACTCGTCTCTCTCTGAGGCAGCTAGAGGCAGTCTCACCGAGTGGAAGGCCCTGGAGGCAAGAGTGGCTAGCTTAGAAGTGGAGTTGGAGTTGTGCCAGAAGGCCATAGTCCGCTGGTAATGGAGGAAATTTGGCTCCAACGAAGCGGAAGGTTCGTGCGCCATAACCTAAGAGCTATGATGGTGCGAGGGATGCCTGAGAGATTGACAACTTCATTTGGAACATGGAGCAATATTTTGAGAACGTCAACATCGTGGATGAAGACGAGAAGGTGCAAACCGCTGCCTTGTATCTGAAGGACACTGCAATGTTGTGGTGGAGGAGGCGGTACGCCGACATGGAGAAGGGGTTGTGCAAGATAGAGACTTGGGCAGAGCTCAAGAGAGAATTGAAGAGGCACTTCTACCCTATCAATGTCGAATTCCAAGCGTACAGGAAACTGCGCAAGCTAAAGCATAAGGGGTCATTGCGGGACTATGTAAAGGAGTATTCCGCACTGCTATTGGAGATCCCCGACATGGCGGAGAAAGAGGCATTGTATGGCTTCCTGGATGGTTCGCAGCCTTGGGCAGCAAGAGAGTTGCAGAGTCAGGGAGTAAAAGACCTTACAACTGCACTAGTGGAGGCAGAGAAGTTGGATGACTTCAAAGCGCTAGGGAAACCCAAGGGCGCAAGAGAGAGTCGTACCAAAGGTGGGAGACAGTCTCCACAAACCACCGATGATGAGCGCAGTGATGAAGAGTCCCAAAAGAGACGGGAACGACGAAAGAATGGGCAACGCACTGGATCTCCAAGGAAGAGGTACGAAGGTAAAGGGCGGCTTGAGTGTTTCCTGTGCAACGGACCGCACATGGTGAGGAACTGCCCAAAGAAGAAGGCGCTCAGTGCCATGAAGAAGAAAGAGACGAAAGGCTCCGATAGTGAAAGCCCTTCAAAGAAGGAGACACAACTGGGGAGCATCAAACTTCTTGGGTCAATATCCAAGAAGAATGAGAAGATGCAGGAGCCGACGAGCATCTAGAAAAAGGATGTGCTATACGCGGAGGTGAAGGTTAATGGGATAAATTCACACGCGTTGGTAGATACAAGTGCCACTCATAACTTTGTGAGCACCGAAGAGGCTAAGAGGCTGGGCTTGAAAATGAAAGAGGACAAGGGTTGGTCCAAGCCAGTAAACACGAAGGCCAAGCCAATCCAAGATATCGTGAGGAGTGCTGACATGACCATTGGAAGTTGGATTGGACAGGTGGAGTTCTTGGTCATTGAGATGGATGACCACCCCATAATCCTAGGGATGGATTTCATGAGGAAGAACAATGTGATGCCAGTCCCGCACGCTGCAACCATGTTGTTGTTTGCAGGTGATCGACCATGTGAGGTCTCGTTGGTGGCCAGGCGTCTGCTACTCCAAGACAAGGAGAAGGCACTTGCGGCAATGCAGCAGACTAAGCAGCATGGCAAGGGCAAAGACGAAGTAGCGAGCACCAGCAGCACCAACGGACAAAGATCGTACCGGGATATGGTGGCTCGGTATGCTTCTGCGTCACAAGATCGGGTAAGGGAGAGTGTCATGCCCTGAGAATTTCTGTGACACAAAGGGCAGCATTTGAGGTGTGCCGAAGGTGCTGGAAGGTTCCAGAAGAGAACGGGCTAGAGTATGCTAGAAGGCTCTAGAACGTGGTGAAAGGATCCGGAGTGGCCTAAAAGATTCCGGAATGTGGTGGAAGAACCTTGGAGGGTCCAGGAGAGTCTGGATGGCTTTGCAACATCCTAGAATATCATGGAGAAGCCTACCATGTACTACACTAGTGTAGAGCTAAAACTTACTTGAATATCCCATTTAGAGTAATGCTTACATATACAATTTTTTTGTTAGCATGATACTTAAGACATTACATATTCATTAATCAATTGTTTAATTAAATATAACATAATATAATACAGGATCTCAAAAGGAATACAAGGTGTCTTCACATAGAGAGGTGAAAGTCCCTATGATGGAAGGAACCTCTACGCAGAAAGGCATTATTGCAACACAATATATATATATATATATACCAAAACAATAACCGCTAATATCTTCATGATCCGTCCATTGTCGTAACCAATTATTGTGGTGCAATAATGTCCACTTATATATTACAAAATTAACCATTTTAGATCTGATGTGATCGACTATAGTGTAAAAACGTATTTAGTATAGTCGAATCTCATGAATCACATCTTAGTATAGATTTAAAATTTTCTACGGTAGCAAGCCAATAATGGAGACGGGAATAGCAATATCGATCAGATGGTGATGATCAAAAAAAAAAAAAAAAAACAAATCTAGGGAAAAAATACAACATAGAATCCGCTAGAAAATAAACAGAAGGGAGACGAAGGCTAGAAAGTTGCCCTCTCCCATTAGTTTTGATATAGATGAGTTGGAATAGTGTTGAAAAATTTAGTCTAACAAAAGAGGTTTAGTATATGATATTTGTCCAAAACTAACTCAAATCAATCAACGCGCACTAGGTCATGGATATTCCAAAGAAAAAGTTCTCTATTTGATTAAGAAAAAATTCAACTGAATTGATGCATTTATTATTCATATGCTTAATACCCCATGAATCTTTCATAAAAGGCAGAGGTCGTTAGTGCGTAGTGGCCCTATTTTGAATCCATTTCGATAAATCTTTTAATGTGTATGGCTTATTAAGTACATCATCTTTATAAAAAAAATTACATTGATCCAACATTTAATCATTAATTAAATTAGTGACGTAAATGTGATCCGATTAAATTATTATAAATGTCTAATCAATATAATTTTTTACAAAAATAATATACTCAACAAAGTTTATGCATTAAAAGTTTGAATTATCAAAATAAATTTGAAATAAAATGACTTGCATACCAACAACACCGTCCAATTTGTTTTATTATGAATAGGAGATAAATCAAACTCTAGCAACCCAAGTACACATTACTCTTATATTTTTTTATTTATTTTACCACTACAACATAGGAGAGTTTTAGAGATCAAATTTTTTAGTATCTGAATTTTGTTGCAAAAGACATTTAGGGACTAATTTCTATTGTCGTGAAGATAGTCGCTAAAAGGTCGTTCCTAAAAATTTAAAAATTAGGCTTTTAGAGACAAAATTTTAAAAATGTCACTAATAAATATACTTTTAGGGACAAAATAATTTAGTCTCAAAATAATTTATTTTTTAAGACAAAAAATTTGATTTCAAAACGATAATAATTCATTACAAATATCCAATTTTCGTTACTAAAAATATAATAACGATACTTTTTATAAAAAAATATTTAATTTTTAAAAAATAATTTTATCTTTAAATTTTAATTTTTAAAATAATTTTTTATAGTGTACGTGTATATAACCATATCTTATGCCTCTTTAGATGACCCCCGTGCCTGTGCTGCTTCCACTAAAATTTTCACTTTTGTTTTACTCCAACCAAAAAGTTAAATTCCACATGGAGGTTAGAGGTTAGAGGAAACCCTCCAAAAGAAAGTGTATGGAGCAATCATTGAGCTGGAATATTTTATCTTCTGACATGCAATCTTTGTTAGCAGAAATTGAGGCAACCAAATCACATACATACCATTGTACAATAAATAATAAATAAATTATAGAAAAATGATCCAAGCCTCGAATTTAAGACTCGAATTTGTTTCAAAATATATATATATATATTTTTTCTTCTTCTTCTTCTTGAGAACGGAGGGAGGAGGGAGGAAGAGAGAGAAAGGGAGGGGGTTGGATTAGCGAAGACTTCGCCGTCATGACTCGTCGAGCTCACCGTCCGATCGCCTCCGGCCCGCCTTCGCCTCCTCCTCCTCCCCCGGTGATTATGGCCCCCTCCAGTTCGGCCCACCCGCGGGTCCCTCTTCTTCTCCCTTCTTCTCTCTCTTCTTCCCCTTCCCTCCCTCTCTCTCTCTTCTTCTTCCCTCCCTTACAGTTACATTAGGAGCCAAATTCGAGGCCCCTATCACGGCTGTAAATTATATTTAATTTTTTTATTTTATTTTTAACTTGTCTCTAGTTAAACTTTTAATTAGACTAAGCAGTTAAAATTTTTTACTGTTAAAATCATTAAATAAAAATCTCTTATCGATAATAATTTATGAAAATATGTTCTAATTATATTTTTTAAAAATTTTCACCGATAAGAACTTTCTATTTAATGATTTTTACTGTTAAAGTTTTTCATCTAATGAATCTTAATGATCAGAAATTTCAACTGTTTGATTCAATTGAAATCTAACCGGAAAAAAGTCATTTCTTAGAAAAAAAAAAAAAAATTAGAATCCATGTCAAGCAACAATTGGTTGTCTGAGCTATTGCTCACAAAATTGTTAGTTGAATATCTTCTATTTGGTCAAATAACAATATGTACTCATAAATGTGTTCATATAATTTAAATTTATAATATATATTTAGAAAAAAAAATTGATGAGTAAATGTTTAATAACCATAAAAGGATAGATTTTAGGCTATTAAAACTTTAGTAGTTAAAAAAAATAAATAAGATAAATAAATAAAAAAATTTGGTGAAATTTAGTCATTCTAAATAATTGAAGTTTTTCGTGACTAAAAGTTTTAGTCGCTGAAAACATGCAGGGGTGTAAATCTGGCCCAGCCTAATCCATGTTGGGTTTCGCGGGCTCTCGCCAAAATTCGAGCCTGCCTACGGGCCAAAAAATGGGGAATAGGCCTAGGGGTATTCAGGCCTTGGGGGGTCGGTGGGCCTAGGCTTGGGCCTGTCTTCAGGGTTGGGCGGGCCTGACTATTTTTTTTTTTGTTTTTTTAAATTTTTTTATTTTTCACTAAAAAACACACTGGACCTCAGGTAGGCCAAGTTTCGAGCCGGGCCGGGCCTTGAGTGGGCCGATGGACCTGGCCAGGCGGGTCGGACTTCAAAATGATGGCCCAGGCCCAGAGACTTAGTTTGGGCTCGGGCTCGGGCCTCGACCTAAACAGGTTGGGCCCATCCCAAGCCGCAGGAGGATTTCAGGCCATCCACAGGCCGCGAGTCATTTTTACACTCCTAAAAACACGCTATTAATTTTTTTTGAAAGTTTTTGACAACTAAGTTGTGTTTTGAAAAAATGGTTAAAAGCTTTTTTTTTTTTTTAAATTTTTTTTAATTTTTTATGTGAGAAGTGATGTGATCAAAAATGGGTTAAAAGTTGATTTTTGACTTTTTTTGGCATGTTCCCAAATGACCCCTAAATACTTAGTCGCCAATTGAGGACTTTTGATGACTGAAAAAGGTTTAGTCGCTAATTACATTTCTTGACAATTATTCAATGACTAATTTGGCGATCAAAAAATTTAGTTGGAAAAACTTTTCGGCAACTAAGAACTAAATTCACTTATTTGAGATTTTGAATTTTTTTTTTGATATTTAGGCTTCGTTTGTTTTGACATGAAATATTTTTGTCAAAAATATTTTACTCATTTTCCGTTATTTGCTTGAACAAAAAGTAAGTAAAATATTTTTACATAATTTTCTCAAAAACGACTTACTTTAAAAAATTTAATAAGTCAATTTTTAAAAGTTGACTCTTACTCATTATCTTCTCAACCCAATTAGTACTTTTAAATAAATATTTTAACTCACTAAAAAGTCGTAAATGACATTTTATTAAATTAAAAATTCTTTTTTAGGTAATAAAATGTTTTTGTTTCAAGTGTCAAGTAAACAACGAAAAACAAAAACAAAAATATTTTTTTATGTAAAATTAATTTACACGAAAAATATTTTTTTATATAAAATATTTTATGTCGAAATAAACATAACCTTAAATACAAAAAGTCTACTCACTATTATTGTCTAGAAATCTACCAAGAAAAGAGATGTAAGGTTGAGATTTAATTGGAGTTTTGTAAGACTATCCTAAAAACCACCCATTGTTTTTTCAAGTAAAATTCTAGGTAAAATTTTTAAATTTATAATAGGGTAATGACAGAGACCATTAAAAGTGATGTTCTAAAACAATCACTAATGATGTGGCATTTATTTAAAAAAAAAAAAAAAAAAACAGACATAGCAACATTATGGCAGTCGGTGAGACCTACTGTCACATCATTAGTGGTGACACTAATTAATACTCTCACTTATTTTCTTTTATAATATTAGTTATTCAAATAATAGGGCAGCCAACCGTGGACCGACCGTGCAATATTTTCAACTTTCTTGCCAATCCAACCCTAATTTTCAAAGACTATACACTCACGTCAACTAAGATAACTCCTCTTTCTCTTACCTTTCCCTTTTACTTTCTTGTTCATACGCATATAAAAAGTCAAGTTCCACTCTGGACTTTATAACCACCCAACCTTTTCCACTTCTCATTTTCTCAGGAAAAGCCTAGAAAATCAGCAAAGAAACTCCATAACCATAACCACAAACTCCTCTCCTCCAACATGAGCCATGGCGAAGACATTGCTTACAACGTCGTCATGGCCTTCCTCTCTTTCTCTCTCATTGCCCTCGGTGTCATCCTCTTCTTCCTCTACAAGAATAAACCAGTTGATGAGTTCCAAGAAACCAAACCCACCAAGCTCTATGCATCTCCATATTCACTAATGGACATAGATTCTGCCACTGATGGGTTCAACCACCGGCGACTTATTGGTCAAGGTAGGCTCGGAACTGTCTATGCAGCTGTGTTGCCAAATGGGAACTAGTCGCCGTGAAGCGGATTCATCCCAGCTTGTTTTGAGCAATGCAGGTTTCGGGTTTTATCAGCTTTGTGCTTGTGAATGTGTTTTTGTTTTTGGTTGTTTCGATTTGAGTTTTGCATATGATTGGCTTAGGACATGGGCTATCCTAGTTTTTTGTGTGGGCCGTTGGACCGACTAATTCAAGAGACTAACCTCAATGTCTACTTGGGGCGTCCCAATTAAAGGTAGGATAAAAGCCTCGTATGAACTGGCTCCAATAAATAATTTGCACTTAGGACGTTTGGAACTTGAAACTTTGGAGGAAACACACCCCAATTCTCAAGTTTTAACTATCCGGCCAATATAGTTGAATCATGATTTTAAACAGCTTTATCAAGATACAGATCAATATAGCTGATAAGATTAAATATCAGTCTCTATTGAAAATATATCAGTGAATAATGATATCGGATGTCCAAAATACTGATACACATCTGCTAATATTTATAAGGCCTTGGTTGGATGTGTTTCTAAGCAACGATGCTTCTTTTCCAAACTTTTTTATTGATGTTTTTGTACATTTACTACATCGTCTCATAAATAATAAATTTTTATTTATTTATTTTTTTTAATAATGCAGGTTTTGGGTTCTCATCGATGCTCAAGTGGCTGTCTTTGGCTCACCACCCCAACATAGTCCCGGTTCTAGGGTTTTCAGAGGCTCCAGGAGAGAATTATACTAATGGAGTTTGTGGGTATGATGAGTTTGGACTATTATTTGCATCAAAACTCCGATGACATGTCACTCCTTGATTGGCACAGGCGTTTGAGGGTGGCAGCTGGGGTAGCTCGGGCAGTTGAGTACTTGCATGAAGTGGTGGCACCACCTATAGTCCATGGTTGCATTAAGCCCTCAAATGTGTTGATTGATGTCAAGTTTTGTGCTAGGGTTTGTGATTATGGGCTATCTTTTTTGGCACCTCAGGAGAGGAGAGGACTTGAAGGGTATGTGGATGATGAGTATTGGGTTGAGAGAAGAGGGGTTTCAAAGGAATGTGATGTTTTCGGGTTTGGGGTGGTTTTGCTAGAGCTTTTGAGTGGGAGAGGAAGTGAAAATGGTTTGATTGTGAATTGGGCATTGCCTTTGATTAAAGAAATGAGGTTTGGTGAACTTTTGGACCCAAGATTAGTAATTCCCTCTGATATAAAGCCTATTGTTAGATTGGCCAAAGTTGCATCAGCTTGTGTTGGGAATTCTAGAAGAAACAGACCTTCTATTGTTCAAGTGGCATCTATTTTAAACAATTTGGAGATGGATCTATGTTTTTGAGTGATGGGTTTCTCCAACACTAGCCAATGGGTCATCTTGAATGTGTAGGATTTTTCTTTTCCTTTTTTCTTAAGTAAATTATATTGTAGTACTTGTAAATTGTTTCTTGTGTTAATTTGATACTTATAGTTTTAATTGTGTCAATTTTATCCTTAAATTTTACCAATTACGTTAATTTTGTCCAACTAATAGCATTTGTTAAGAAATTGAACAAAAATTAAAGACAGAATGACCGTTTTAAAATAAGAGAGTGAACGAACAACTTTATCTATTGATTTTAGTCCAATTTTCAATAAATTCATTATCAATTGAACTAAACAATACAATATAAAAAATTTAAAATTAAAATTGAAACAAATATAATATTAAATGAATATACAAAATAAAATACAAAAATTACAGATGTAATTTAGCCGTTGTTCTTTTCTCCACACAAAACTATTCACAAATTTAAAATTAAAATACAAGTGAAACGGAAACCAAATTAAGATCCTAAGTGGAAATTTTAGTAAGTTTTTGTCTTTGATGTTGTGAAATCAGATTGGATAAGATCGAAGTGGCTCAGTTAGAGCTGTCCCATGAGAGAATAAAATGTTTAAGTGGAGAGAGAGAGAGAGAGAGAGAGAAGAGTGGTTGGGCGGTGGTTGGTTGGTGTGTTGTCATGGGCGGTGATTTTAATCTTTTTTTTTGTTTTGTAATTAGGTGTGGAGTGGAATGGGGTTGGATCTTGTTTGGTGGTGAGAGGGACCCATTCCCATCAATTCCCTTTTGTACGTATTCTTTTAGTTTTTGGCTTGTCATTGCTTCATCATTTCAACTAGGGATGTAATAATGACTCGGTTTGCTATAGCTTGATCCTGCTCATTCAGGCCCGGGCTTGGATCGGTCTAAGCAGACTTCGCGGGTTCTCGTCTTTTTAGTGGGTCAGGTCGGGCCGGCTTATGGGTTAAGAAGGGAGGCCTAAACTCAAACCCAAGCCCACTCATAATCAGGTCTAGGGTCTGGGCTGCGGGCCAGGCCTAACCAGGCTTTTTTATTTTTATATTAGGAATAAAAATTTAAAAAAAAATATCAGAGTATTTTAGTTAAGATTAATGAGATATTTTGTTTGGTTATGTAATATTTCATAGTGATACTTAAATTTAATTATGTATGATTTATATGTTTTTAATTATGAACTTATAACTAAAAAAACATACAATTATGTAATTTTTTTCTTTCGAAATGAATAATTTTATATATGTGAAAATGAAACTTTTAATATTACAATATTAAATTATTTATATAACATTTATTGAATGAATAATTTTTATTTCAAAATGTAATAAAATATTATAAAAATTGATATTATTAAATAAATTAGGTATAGATTACGGATGATGGTAGAGCAATTGCATCACTATAGGTCAAGTACATCCCAACTAGGTTGGCACCTACTAGCCTACCAATCATTTGTATTATACTCCATCTCAATAATCTAATAAAAAAAAAAAAAATAAAAAGAAAAAAACGAAATGAAATGAAATAGTAAAAAATAAATTGTTGATTGATCATCGGAGGAGACAGACATTTTAGTCCCGTTGCCCAAGCATATGTCATCCAAATCATTTTGAATTCGCTCATTTTTACTACAATTTTATCTTCTTGTAAGCGCATGCATATGATCTTTGGATATCATTAATGCCTCAATCATTTAGGGTGAAAGCTTGCTCCAGTAATCACTCAGCACCCGTCCACGTACACTAAAAACTGTTTCCGAAGCAACTGTAGAAATATGAACGGTTAGTATGGGTCATCTGTAAAACCACAGGCCACATAGTTTCATTTTGTTTCAATCATTCTAAAATGTCAAAATCATCAGAATCATCCATTGACGGGCTTTCTAAATAACGTTGTAGTTCAGAACTACTTACACTTGTATGTTGAGATATTCTTATACTTTTTATTATTGAAAAAATACTTAATCTCCCACCTCGAGATGAGATTGTTAGTCTAGTATATGTATTTATAGATGCAGCTGCCTTGTATTCTTCAAATAATCTGTTGCATGTTTGCATAATAGGGACAAACTGTGTTTGATCAGCAAAAATACGCTCTAAAAATTCTTGTAAACTAATTTCTTTACACTTAGAATAAATTATTATGGCTAAACCTAATAGATGAGGCAAATGATTAAAATATTTATCAATTTTTTCTTTCATTGAAGTATAAATGGTTATATAACATTCATTATTCATATATTTTATGAAAATTTTAATTATTTCTGCTAGCATATGTAAAACAAATAGTGAAGTAGGAATATATATACATATATATAAGAAAATAATTTTGTTGAAGTATAAAAAAACTTTTAAAAAATCATTATACAAGGCTGTTTAGAACCAATTAAGTTTAGTGAGAGTCAATACTTCTCCTATTGATGTTATTATGAAAAATAAATCTATTGGTTTTCTTTGTTTACAAGTTATTTTTAACATATTATATGTTGAATTCCATCTACTATCTATATCTAAAATTAATTTTCTAAATGACATATTTTCTAGTTGATAAATTTTTCTATATTTCGAAATTCGATTACTATAAGACATAATAGTAATAACTGCATTTTTTATTACAAGTACATAAGTTTCATATACAGGCATATATAGCTTCTTTAACAATCAAATTGAAAATATTGGCACAACAACGAATATGAAATAAATCACCATCAACAAGTAATTGTAAAGTTGATTTTAAATGGGCTACAATTTGATTATAATATAATGCATTATCTAAACTAATCGTAAATATTTTATTTTGTAAAACCCACTCGTATAACACATTTCTTATTTCTATACCAAGCGAATGACTAGTGTATAGATGTTTAACTAATTTAAATGAAATAATTCTTTTATTTAATTTTCAATTATTATCAATAAAATGTGCAATGATACATTGATATTGAAAACTATTATTTGACCACAAATCAGATGTTAAACAAACACTTCCATTGAAATTTTTAAAGATGTCAAATAATTCACTTTTAACATCCTCAAATTTTTTAAAAATTTTATTTCTAGTAATATTTTATGAAAAATTTTGATATTGTGGTGCAAAACTTTTGTAAATCATTTCGGTAAAATCGGGACAATCACTAGTAGTAAAATGTTGTTCTTTTTTTAATAATATAATCAACTACAGAATTTTGTGCATGTATAGGATCATATGAAAATGTTTACAAATTATTAGTTGATGAAGCCCTTAATTGCATTTGATTTCGAATATCAAGTTGTTGACTTTGTAAATGTTTGTTAGCATGCCCTTTTAGATGATTAGTACCATCTGTAGATGCAACATTAAGTAAATGCGCACAATATTTACATTTTTCTTTAAATATAATTGTACTATCAGGATTATTTATAGATTATTTTTCAAAATGTTTCCAAACACTACCACTTCTGCTCCTAGGTGATGATTCAACTATTGGAAGAGGGATATTAGAAGGAGAATCAACAAATTCATGTTGTGTAGTATATGTATTAACATCGACATAAATATTAGGTATATTAGGATCCATAATAATGCAAGTAAAACAATATATAAGAATTAACAATTAATTTAAATAATATGTAAATACAATCAGTAAAAAATAATAATTTATATATGTGCACAAATAATTAATGAAAAAAATGAATAGCTAATAAATTTAATTAAACTAATTAATGTTACCGACTGACGAATGCGATACATAAATTTGCTTTTTATGATAAAAGTTTCTTGTTGCACAATTGCAATTATCACTTAGGAATAACACTTCAAAATTAATTGAGAGTTGAGAGAAATTGAGAGTTTAAGAGAGATTGAGAGAGTTTAAGAGAGAGAGAATTATTTGTTGTGAGATTTATTTTGAAAAATAAAAGATATTTATAGCAATTTGAATTATGACCGTTTATATATATATATATATATTATCATTTGAGTTGAGTGATTGATGAGGAGATACAACAAATCAATTTCGGCTAGGCTAATAGAGGCAGACATGACAGAGAGAAATAGAGACATCCATTCTTTCTGACCAAAAGAATGAAGCTAGAGATAGATATCAAAATATTGCCATGCTCTATTCTTTTTAGGGATTCTCTCTTGTATATACATAATATAATGAATATTTTATAACTTTACCTTCACTCTCTTCTATGTTTTCTGTCAGTCTATCCTAATAATGAATAAATATTTTTTCAATAAATTAAATTTGCTCACCACTTTTACATGTTATTTTACGTTTGTAATAGTTATAGGTAATAGGTAACTCATGCCTACTATAGCAGAGTAGGATAGGCTCCATTTTTGTCTCTCTCTTCTCTCTTGTTTCGGCTGCTAGCAGCCAACCACAGTGATAGTGTAGTGTGCCAGTGGGTCACACTTCATTTCTCTCTCTCTCTCTCTCTTGGCCAAAGAAAAAACTATTATTAGTTTGATTTTAATTTAACAAACTATTATTATTTTTTGTTTTATTTTTAAATTATTAATGTCATTTATTTAATTATATAAAATTTTATTTTTACAAGATTGATTTTTGTTTAATTATTTTAATTTTTTATTTTTATAACATCAATCTTTTTATTTATTTTATTTATTTTTATGTTTTTTTAAATTATTTTACCAGTGTAAATTGTTTTTTATTTTTATTTTTTGAAATTTGACCATTGGTAAAGAGAGGGGCGGGCCGTCTGTAGGGCTCAAATTGTTTTTGGGCCGGGCTAGGCCCCAAATGGAAGGCCCAAGCCAGGCCCAAGTCTTGGGTTGGGCTTGGGCAGCTTAACAGTGAAAGCAGCCCACCTCGAGTTGCTCACAGACCTCGGGCCATTTTACACCTAATTTCAACAAACATTTTGTCTTGGTCACTTTTTTTATTTTAATTTTTAAAATTTATTGTTTTTATTTTATCTCTTCATGTTTAATTTTTTTTTTAAATTTATTTTTAAAGTTAATTTTTATTTAAAATTAGATAAACAAATATCACAATAACTATCACATAATATAAAAAACATATTATTATATTAGACTTTAAGTTAATGTGAGAGGTGTGAATCATATATAAAAAAGTATTTTTATGTCATATAACTGTTAATATATCATTTTTTGTTTAATTTTTAACATACATTAACTTAGGAGTAATGAAAAAAATTTAAATATGAAGGGCCAAAATAAAAACTTTAAAGGCCAAAGTGAGAAAGTGGCTAAATATAAAGAGGCCCAAATAAGTCATTTTTTAAATTTATTTTTACTGATTTTTTGAATTATATCAAAAAAATTTATCCGTCTTGTATAGCCAAATCAAAAAAAACAATTTTTTAAATTTTTTTAAAATTTTTTTGAAATAAGGCAAAATAAGCACACAAAAAAAAAAAAAAAAAAAAGAAGGGAAAATTTACCCATAAATCCTATTTGTTGCAATGTTGATCCATTTAGTCCTAATTGTTTTTTTTATGATCTGTTTGGTCTTGGATGGTTTTAGAAAGTTGTAATTTTTTTTTTACTGGAATAACCTTTGATTGGTTTCATTTTGGTAACCGTTTATGCGCGTGTGTGATTTGGGGGGATCAGACAAAGATGCATGTTATTTTGGTTTGGGATTTTGCGGAGTGTATCACAATGGTTGTTGGTTTCTAACTTGTATGGGTGTGTGTAGTGTGGAATTTGACATTTTCGTTTGTTGGTGCAAGGGCAATTTCGTTGCTGGGCCTACGTGTGTGACGTTGGTGTTGCAGATTTATTTGTCGTTTGGGATAAGACAAGGTTAGTTATTCATTTCTAATTTTTTTTGATTGGTGCATTTTTTTTTTTTTTTTTTCTGTTAGTTGTGGGGTGGGGTGGGTCAGTTTGTTGTTGGTTGTTCTTGGTGCTTGCTAGGGACAATTTTTTTTATTTGTTGTTATATTTATGTTGCTGTCAACATTTTTTTGTTGTGATTTGTTGGAAATGTTCTGATGTGTGGGTGCTATGTTTGTGTTTTATGCAGGGGTGGATGATGCGATTTTGTTATTGTGCACATATGGGCAAACTAATGCTATTTTTCGATTGCATCACTCATCCACATTTGATAGTGTGGTGGATTTTATTTGTGGAAAGTTTGAGGGGCTGGTTTGGGGGTTGGTATGCTTGTTGTTTGACATACCCGATTATAATAAGTTTAAAGTGGATTGCGATAACGATATTTAAAACATGTTGTGCCTAATCAAGTCCTTTGGTAGTTGGAATGTCAATGTTATTATTCAGTTTGGGGGGGATTGCTCGAAGGACGGCGGGGTTCATCCACCCATTGGGCCGATGTTCGATATGGACGAACAAATGGATTTGTTGCCAGCATATTGCCCTTACAAATCGAAATGTTATTTGCCTACCGAGTGACAATATAGGATTACGCATGTGGGTCAATGTTTTGGAGGGGGCGCAAATGAGTTACGAACCGTACTTTCGAAGTATGTAGTCAAGTGTGGATTTCAATACCAGTATTTGAAAAATGATTCTGTACGGATTACAACTATTTGCAAGTTTGTAGCATCGTTAGGTTGCTCGTGGTTAGTACATGTAAGGGTCTCACCATTGAACGATATTGTATGTCTGAGAAGGTAGAGTAGTGTGCACATTTGTAGGGCTGTTGTACGAACATATTAAAATCCGCGTGCCGGGTCTGAATTGGTGTTTGGTGTGATAGTGGACCAGGTGCGTGGCCAACTGTTGACATGCTCGACTGATGTAGTGTTTGATATGAAGAACAATTATATATTGGAGATTAGTTATCGTGTTGCGTGGTTGGGGGTTGAGAAGGTACGGGGTCTAGTTTATGGGGATCATGCAATGTCGTTCAACCAACTTAGGTGGTATAGTGATGCTATCATGGAGAAGAACCCGAATAGTTATATTAACCTCAAGTTCGATCAAAATTTCAGAAGATTTGTTAAATATTTTATATCATTTCGTGCATGCATAGATGGGTTCAATCAATGTCGCCTTTTGCTTTTTTTGGATGGGACGTTTTTGAAGGGTCGGTTTAAGGGGAATTTATTCGCTGTGATTACAAAGGACAGCAACCAAGGTTAACGATGTTATTATATTTTGTTTTACATGCATCTTTTTCATACCATGATTTTTTTTTTGAATGTCAACAACATTAGCAGAATGTTCAACCTTATGAGATATTTGCATGTGTGACAAGTACGATTTGTTTTGCTAAAAAAAAAAAAAAACATAAGCAGCATGTTGTTTGTAGGTTTATTCCCGGTGGTTTTCGCAATTGTCGATTTAGAAAACACGGCCAATTGGGAGTGGTTTTTGCGGCATTTGTCACAGGTTGTCGACAATGAACGTACACTAACGTTTGTTTCCGATTGTAATACTGGGCCTCTACAATCAATGCCAACCATTTTTCCTTCGGCACATCATGCTTTCTATTTGTTACACCTTTAAATGAATTGCATGACCAAATGAAATATGTCAACGCAATGCACAAGGTTGGACTTATGCGGAAGTTTTCGGAATGCGTGTACGCGCCCACAGTAACATGTTTCAATTAGAAATTGAAGGCATTGAAACAGTCAACTGCAGCGATCATCGAAGATTTCATGAAAGATTTGCATCCTAAGCATTGGGCTAATGCATATTTCAGGTGTTAATGTATGGTTGTTAAAATTATATTTTCTTTTTACGTCACATTCAACCATCAGTGGTGGTTATGCATTTTTTTGAGGGGAGGATGGAAAATTATATGTTGTTTGTTGTTTATTAATCTAACGGTGGCCTTCTGTCTTTTAATTTTTCATGTCAGGGGTCAACGTTACAGTGAGATGTGGTCCAATGCGGTGGAATCATTCAATAATTGAATTCGTGAAGCACGTCATCTTTCGATCACTTAGTTGGTTGATAAGATTAGGGGAAAAATCATGGAAAAATGGACCGAGTGGCGTGTGAAAGCTACTACTTGGTCTTTCGTGTTGTGTCTGAAAATAGAGAAGAAGTTTAGGAGAAACATTGCAAGCGTGTAGGTCTTGGGTTATAAGGCAAGCTGATGATAATGTATACGAGGTTCACTCGCACCCGTCGGTGTTTGTTGACGTGGATAGGCGTACATGTTCATGTTTTCAGTGGCAGTTGAATGGGTTTCCATGTTCACACGCTATTGTTGCATTTCAGAACAGTGGTAGAGATGTTTGTGAATTAGTTAATTTGTTTTACCGTGTAGAAAAGTTCTGGGCATCATACTTCGTAACTATATACCCACTCTCGCTGGCAAGCCGACGTTCAGCACCAAAGATTATGTCATCGCTCTGCCAGTGGTCAAGCATCCTCATGGCAGGCCCAAGCAGAAGAGGGTTCCATCTAAAGGCGAGGTCGTACAACGTATTCGATGTGGGCGATGTGGAAAAATGGCCAACCATAACAAGAAGACGTGTAAGGAACTGATATAGGTGTCGAACTGCTAAAATAGGTTTAAATATATTACATTAGTTAAACATTTTAATTTTTCACTCGAAATAATGGGTTTCACATATGTTTACGTATGTGTTCCTTGCCATTTGATACGCTGCTATAATGATGTTTAGGTTTATTTATTTCGTTTTGTGTATAGTTAATGATATGATGGTACGTTACCAGTGTTCCATTTGGTTTGGGAACGCTTGAGTTTTGAATTGTATCATTTGGGAGTTGCTAGAGTTATTTACTTTCTGTTGGTTTTGGTTGTGCATTACGTATTTGTCACAATTAGAAGCTTATATGTGACGTTACATAGAATTCAAACACAAAACAAGCAGGTGCAAAATGTACGGGAAAACAACAACGAAGAAATGACACCATCACAACAACACCAACTCACATATGAACATAATACCATGCAACAGATATGAGTAGCCAAATTAATTGTAGCAACCATTTTGCTGGGTTAACACATTGGTATTCACATAGAAATAAATGTCCATATTACTATCATACATTCAGCCATACTCAACCAAACTCAATCATGCCATACATCCAAACACTATTTGCCGAATAATTACATAATACTCATATTAAATCATCATATGTCAGTGTCGAAATTCATACAGAACCAATTACGATAAATGTGTCTGAACGCGATAATGTTTGTGTCAAAATGACTAAATATCAACACATATAACCCGTCCATGGAAACAAATGATTAAATTAAAATAAACCATTTCAAAACATATCAGACCACAACGGCAAAATGATATATGCATGTTTAGTTGTGGCATTGTTCACCGTTTAAAAAATAGAAACCCAAATTTAATTGTACTGCCAAAAAAATGGGATGGCAATTTAATGCAAAGGTAGGTAGTCAACGTTAATTGAAAAACATGTTTAAACGAATCACCAACATGGGGATTACATCAGCGACTAGGTGCGGAGTCCTTACCTCGGGTCGTTAATGAATGTTTTCACCAAGGCTCCGCGGAACATAGTTGTGGTAAGGCCGTCTATTGAACTATCAATCTTCACATTGTTCACATATTGGCGCATGATGAAAAACACCAAAATTCCATAGTCAGCGCTGCAACATTGGCATCAGTTGTAAGGTTTAATATGTACTTGAGGGGGAGGGGATTAAAATAACGCACGTTGCAAAATTAACACAAGATAGAGCTGGTAAACACTTACAAGTCTGGTTTTTGCTGGGTAGATTCCATTATCGCCTCAAGTGTTCCGTCAAAATCTTTTGCTGCAGTGACATCGGCCATCGGTCCCCCTTCCAACAAACGTTTCGTGTAGTCAACCATCCACTATTTCTGTACATAACTTGATTTGGTATGTTTGACAACATTGGTAAATAATGCAATAATTTAGAAAAACAAGTCATATGTTACCATTTTTAATGTTTCAGTGAAATGATCATCTCAACTGCCTTTCCATTGTCTCATTGAATTGTAATGATGCCATGTCCTACATTCTGAATCATACACCATGATTGTCCAATGGTTTAACTAGTATATTGGCAAATGTATGTACCTGCTTCCTTTGGAAGCGTTGAAATGGACTTTCAGGTATTGGTATTTGCATGTCGAACTTGGGTTCCGCATCATGTCCTGCATACGTGCATAATGTATAATAAGGTGCCATTTACAATTTGAACATAGCATAAAAGGGAATGGAAAAGGCAGTGTTACCGTACCAAACATATACTACTGTAGAAGTATGATCGGTCCTAATATTCAATTTTTGTAGCTGCCCTATTTTGCAAATCCATAAGTATATCGGCATATGCATCAATCATCTAATGGCCAAATAATGTGTAACCTATTAGTGGAACAAATTATACAATTCGGAGACATGAATATTTGTGTATGACGATTGTTTCTGTTAAATGTACGAGACTTACACTTCCGTTGATGCTGTTGTTGTACCAAAGCACCTGCGTCCATAAGCGTACATGAATGCCACTCCCTTTCCAACCCCATATTATAGCTCTACAACAACGGGAAAGCATACCAAACAATTTAGTATTATTTATTTTTTCCATACACAAAATATGATACTTTCTTGAAATGAGAGCTCACCCGTTACCCTCGAAACTGTGTATGTCCTTTAGCCGCTTCTTTTCATCCTGACTGAGCATTCTCCAAACAACGTGTCAATGGTTTATTTTGAATCTCGCCTATGTCTTCTTCAAGGCTGCATCCTCATCAATATCCACCACGTCGCCGAGAGTATCCACAATTCCCATACGTACATGCGATGTATGTTTTGCACGTCCAACTACACCGGGGTACTCGTAATCTGGTAGCTTCCATGATCGTCTCGCTTTCTCCTTCACATGTTTAATTAATAAGCTCATTTCTGGGGTCATTACATTTTGCAACGAAAATTGGGGGTACTTGTTTTCCACGCAATCCCCAACTTCGGCCTTCACCGTCACACTAGGCCTTTTACTGTTTCTCTTAATGTTGTCTGACGTTGCATTTTTTGAATTCATATATTTGCAGTCGACTCCACCACAGTCAGACAGTGGGTTACGTTGTCCAAACCCTGTATCAGGAATGTTCATAATCTGCTCCTCGTACACATGCTCTGGTGTCTCCCTAACAGGTAGGTTGGGGTTCATAGTGGTCGACGTATAATTTACCAGACTCATGATACGTTCCACCTGTTTTGCCCCACATTTTATTCCACCAGTGCTGCTCGATGTTTTCAGGTTCGATGTTGATTTCATAATTGTTTGAGTCACTTCATGCGCCTCGTAGTTGTCTATTTGGTCTTCCAATCGTATGATGTTGCCTTTTAATGCACTGACAGCCCCGAACAGATGTTCTATCTCAGCATCTTTTAAACATAACACACTGTCGAAACCCATGAACATGTCTGTGCATTGCAAACCGATCAACCGTTCCATGGCGCTCACTTTTCCTTCAGACTTTTTCCTCGCTTCGATCTCTAGCTCTTTAATTCTAATCATGGCTTTTCTCAGTGTCTCCTCTGGTGTTATCGCTTTATTGCTGTAGACACCCCATTTTTGACCGACCTTAACACTCAGACGTCATCAATTGAGCGCTTGGTGATGTTGCATATTGTGCTCATTCTGAGGTTGCGGAGTCCCAGCTACGAGCCTTGCCTCCGGACTTCCAGACTCTTTTGTGCTTTGCCTCAGTTTGCGAGCCAGGCTCCGTTTTCTCTGTTTTCTCTTCCCAAAGGGAGGGAGAGGTCTCGTGGACCATCTCTCAGTGGCCGTAGGCTACGTTTTGTGGTCGTAGGCCATTTTGTCCATTTCGGAGCCCGGTTCCCGGTTTTCGGAGCCGTCAGGCCGTGTGCCTCGGTTCGGGACCGTCTAACCACCTCCGTTTGCCCCGGTTTTTGGCATGCATCTTATTTACTCCCTTTTGAGGGACACTGTGGTCCGAGAGACCAACTTCGTGGCCGTGCACCACTCCCGGTGCCTAACAGCCCACTTTCGGGGCCTTGAACTGCGTGTTTCGGCTCCCGAACCTTCATTCTACATTTTTGGGCTCCGACCTAAACTTGAGATAGTCATATTTTGAGGTCCTTTTCATGTTTGATTAAGGACCTCTTACTGTTTGACATCTCCATCTGTCACTTGCCTTTTTACCTCTTTTTGGGCCTTTTTGCACGGTATTTTAGGCATACTTGTGGGCTGCGTTGGACTTGGGAGTAAACTACAAAGTGTCTTATTTTGAGCCCCTCTTCAACTTTGTTGAAGGACTCTCGGTCATTTGAAACCCGTAGCTACCACTTTCCCTTTTGGCCATTTTTGGCGGGAAACTTGATATGTTTTCCCTCCCTTTTTTCCCTCCTTTTTCCCCCTCATTTTGTCTATATAACAGCAGCCCCAGCTGTGATTTTTAGGGTTAGCAAATCTGATTTGGGAGCTCCTCCATACAATCTCTCTCTCTCTCTCTATATTTCAAGCACCAAAATCATCCAAGTTTCTACACCCTCTCTTCATTACCACCTAGCACCATCACCACTACTCCATTTCCAGCAGCTTGGGGCGTTTTTCAGAGGCTAGGAGGCAACATTTTTGGTCCAAGAGGTAGCAAAAGGGTTGGTCTACAAGGGTAAGTTCATTTCCCCTCTTTTTTACCCTTTTCTTGGTCTATGTCTTAGCCCTCTTTTCTTGCTGATTTGAGCTCCGACCCTAACTGAAAAGGTCATAATTTTGAGCTATTCTTCATCTTTGTTCAAGGGCTCAACCCTGTTTGAGAGCCCCATTTCACACTTGCTTCAATACCTCTTGTATGCCATCATTTTTGCATGATATTTCTAGCCTATGAGTGATCGGTTTCTGAGCATAATGTAAACTGTGGGTGAGCCTATTTTGAGCCCCTCTTCAACATTTAAGAAGGGCTCAACCCTGTTTGGATCCTCTATCTTGCACTTACTTCATAATCCCTCCGATTTACCGTAAATTTGCATGATTTGTTTGGCCTATATGTAAATTGATTTGGAGTGTGTCATGAACTGTGAGTGGGCTTATTTTGTGTCCCTATACAACATTGTAGAAGGGATCACCCTTGTTGGGGGCCTCCATGTTGTACTTACCCTTATACCCCTTTTTGGCCCCCATTTTTGCATGCTTGGTTAGCCTATCTTACTTCTGTTTTTGAGCCATCATCAGAACTGAAAGGGGTCATATTTTGGCCCCCTGGACATATTTCACTGAGGGTCTTTTCTTGTTTGGTGAATGCTTTGTGTACCTTATGTTATAGCCCTTTGTTGGCCTCAATCTTGCATTGCATGTTTGCCATATTTGTATACTGTTTTGAGGGCTTCCATAAGCTGTAAATGTTCATATTTTTGGACTCTCTTCAATGTTGTAGAACTGTATTTTTCAGTTTGAGCATTGTATATATCACTTGCTTCATATTCCCACATTTTTTCCCCATTTTTGCATGCTGTTTTTGCCATACTTGTGATTGTTGTTTGGCCATTCTTTGTACTGGAAAAATGCTAGTTTTGGGACTGCCTAGGATCTGTCTTTACATGTCATGTCCATAATGCATATTTGGCATAGGCCAAGTCATTTCGGGTGCTTAGCATAGCATTTCGGGTATTGGGTGTAATTTTGCTATAATTCGGGGGCTGTTTTGCATCGTTTTGGCTGCTGAATTTTGCATTTTCCATATTCCATATGCCACATTGCATTTCGTATATCATTTCATGCCTTCGGGCCATGCCTCGGTTTGCGTGCCCGTGTGCACGCATTTCGAGGCACTTCATTTTCATCTCTCGGCATCTTACGTGAGTGTGGCCGAGGCTCTCTCATGTTAGTGTAAGCCCAATTTGCATTGCGAATGCTGTTTCATGCTTTAGGATCATCGCCTCGGTTTGCGTGCTATGACACGATTTTGAGGCACTCCATTCTCGCCCATGGCCTCTCATGTGAGTGTGGCTGAGGCTCTCTCATGTTAGTGTAAGTCCATTTTGTATCCTGTATGCCATTTTAGTCTTATTGCATTCCATATGCCATTGCCTCGGTTTGCGTGCCCGTGTGCACGCACTTCGAGGCACTTCACTTTTATCCGACGGCCTCTTATGTGAGTGTGGCTGAGGCCCCCTCATGTTAGTGTAAGTCCAATTGCATTGCGTATGCCATTTTACGCCTTAGGATCATTTCCTCGGTTTGCGTGCCCGTGTGCACGCATTCCGAGACATCTCATTTTCATAGCATTATGTATGTTAGGATTGCATATTAGCTACATTTCATGCATATATATTGCATCGTGTTCGGGATAGGAGTTAGCAGACACGGGAAGCGAGTGCGTTCGTACTCTAAGTAATGAGCAGTCTCAATTTCCCAATCACCGACACTCCGGATTACCCGTGATGGAGTTAGGTTTTGTTGTATCATTCATCTGCATTCATCCTATATTGAGTTGTGCAATTCGGTTCCTCGGCCATCATGCATCGATATGCGTGATTGGTGGCACGAGGATCGAGACATACATATATTTGTGAAATACATTGCTATGCCCCTTTCTCGCTCTCTGTTGCAGCAAAATGAAGAATCAGCAACTTTTCAGAGTCTGGCACACATTTCGAGGAAAGGTGCAAACAGAGGCTAATCGGGGCATCGATTGGATTTCAAGAAAGCACTAACATGCATCATTTCATTATCCAGAGCGGAGTCAAGGCAGTCCCTGGCTTGCATGCCAATTTACAGCTTTCTTAGTTAATTTGTTAATTAATTAGGAATTTGTACATTATTTGTATATTATTGATTTGTAATATTGAATGTATTATTCTTTTATTGATTGTATTATTTATTGGACCTTCTTGAGGCAAAGTTGTAATAAGTGTGCGTGAGTGTGATGTATGTCTTCCAACCCCACTTCTTTCTTCCTTTTATTTACCTTACGATGGTTAGATATAGGGCATATTTCAATTAGCATATCTGATGACATGTTTGCATCATTCATCTGTTTTGCTTGCAGACTCGGCGCATCATACAAAGCTGCATTTGTGTTTCAATTCCAAATTGAATCGTGTTAGTTGTAGCATCATCATATGCCATGTTTAGAATAGCCGAGCTGCTATAGTTTGCATTTTGCTTGTGTTGCATTAGGCATGTCTGTATACTTAGGATCATGCATTATTGCTAATGTAGTTTCTGTTTTGTCTTGGAGCCCTCGGTAAGTCTTTATGCTTTAGCATCCTTGCATGCGTGTGAGTGTTGCCATGATAACATGCTTACCATGAGGCTACGTGCTTATGTGATATAACGCCTTGAATACTGTGGGTGGAGGTTGAGTTATTTGGATTGGAACAATTCATCAAATGCTTGTTTTAAGCCCACTAGATAGTGGCAAAATCATATTTTCTTAAGCCCACTCGAGAGTGGCAAATCCACATTTTAGCCTACTTGCGAGTAGCAAACTATTTTCAAACAAACAAGCACGAAGTGTTTAGTTCCAATTCAGGCGGCTCAGTCTATACTTGTATGCTGTGCGCATCACATAGTAACCTAGGCTAATAACTGGAATAAGAACTACTTAATGTTTTCAAAAACAGATATCATGGTTAGTAGAGCCGGTCTTTGGCCGGGCGAGAATAACTCATGACCTTCTAATCGTGCCCAAGTTCGAGCCGAGGCAACTTTGGTGATAGCGACACGTGGCCTTTGGCACCGAGTCGGTTTCTAAATTTCCCATTTTAAAATATTTAGGTGGCGACTCAGATTCTGGCGGCGATCCATGTTTAGCACTTCTTTAAAAATCTGTTTTCAAAAGCGATTTGCGGATTTGGACTCTTCGGTTCACGATTAAGAACCGTGACATTTGGGTCCTTGGTATGGTGACCCAATATCGAACCGAACGAGGGCTCGCACTCTCTTCTCCCGGGATGCGTTCGGGGACGTCTACAATTGCCATTGTCGTCCCCCTGTGGTGTGCTGGACAAATCAAGCAGGTCGGGGAATAGTGTTGGCGTCGCATCTCCTACAGTGTGATTTTTAATTTTATGTTTCTTAGCTTCTCTTGCAGAGCTAGTATTTCCGCTAGTTGTTCTTGAATCTAATTCACTCTCAATGTGGCCACCATTTGGGGTATCTAGTTTCCAATAGTCCAAACTTGGTTCGACTTGTTCCATATTAACAGTGTCATCTGCAGTACCATCCCACATTGTTTCGGACGCAACACTTAGCACATTAGTCGTGGCAACATTCCTAGTAATGTTCACCTGTTGTTCCACCACAGCTGCGTTGGTGTTTAGCTGGTAACGTTCAAGTATCGTCCCTAACAGTTTCTGAGAACTCACTTGCATCAAAACAAGCAATGTCAACCATGCGTTACCATGGGCAACAAACTAATTGACAGTAATGCAGAAGTTTATTTGACGAACCTCAAATACACCTTATGTTGTTAAGTCCAATAATTTGACCCTGTTGATTAGTCTGCTAATATTCTAATTACAAAACCGTGGAAATAGTTTAGGCCGCTCAGATTCGATTAGGTTGGTATGCTCGCAAATGAAGAATTGCAGAAAAAAGGAATAGGTTACCAAATCATTTAATGAAAGCGCAAAACAGTAATACATTATGCACACACATTTTTTAATTGTAATAAACATTTGACAAACAACTTACCAACAAGTCGACCACGCAACCGGTCACCTTTTTCGGCCAGTTGTGGAATTCATTTAGCAACCTAATTAATGTATTTCGGATTGCAATTGCCCAGTCATAAAGTCGTAGCGTATCAAGTTTATTGATGACTCAGACGTATACCCAACCAATGGAATCCTCGGTCGATGCAAAAAAAAACTTCATGCAAATATACAAGCATAATAGTTTCACAACGTTTTCCTCATTAACTGGGTTGGTCCCTCATAATGCCTCCAGCAGCAGATCTTTGATAGCTTTGAAAGATATCCGCCTGATGTTTAGGCAACGACGCTGAATGAAATCCGATGAAAGCTTTGTCCTGTAGTTCAAGTCCGATTGTTCTACCGCATTGTATTCCAAAAATGAGCCGCATATCACTGTTATGGAATGGTATCCCCTCCCCTCAATATAAAACTTCTCGTCCGATGGATTGTACGTTTGAATGATGCGGCATATCGTCAAGTCACATTTCTTGTACGTTTTTTTCGTTAGGTGGTATGTTTGTATGGCGCCGATCATTAGCCAAAAGGGTGTTGGTTTGCAAATGCCGTATGTGGGCTTCACTCAACTCAATTCCAGCAATTGTTTTAATTACTGACCATATTTGGCGGTACATAAGCCGATGGGTGACCACGGTTTCTTCATAATGCGAGCTGTTTTTTTTCTTCTTGAATGACAGCTTACTTTGTCATTGCACTGCCAATTTGGTAGACGTTGATACAGCGAATCTTGGTTCATGCTTGTTCCTTCTTGCACTATGTCGAGTTGAGTTTTGGCGCAAATTACCTGCCACATTCAGAACCATCTGTTAGTACACCATTTTCACCTAACTCCAACATCAAAACATTAAATAATCGATTTATGCAAGTACTCTGTCTACTTAAAATAATTATCTTAATACGCATTACGCATTTCAATGGTAGAAAACATTTGGGTCACATAATGCAAAGTTACAACAGTGCTACACATACCATGTTTAATGTTACCTTATCCATTCCTTAAATCACAATCACAAGCAAACATCACCCTAATGTCTACGACATATACGACAATATTTGTATGTTCAACGAGATAATGTAGATGGTCGTGTCAGCCATATATAATTTGTTTCGGATGTACACAGGCGCAATTAAACGTATCATATCAACATAAGCATTCCACCATAATCAATCGTCTGACCAAAACAACATCGCATGACATAACGTATACAATACAAAGCCTACCCCACTTGGGTAGTGTTGTAATATGTTTTCTAAATGTGTGTTTATCTAACGTGCATTTTAACTTACTCAGGATAACATTCAATGTCATATATATATACGTTAAATACCAACACACCCACCAATTGGTTTTGTTGACCACACAGTGAAGAATCGTAATACAGACGGACAACGATATCCAATTCCTCCTAACATACAAAATACTACATGCACAACCACCCGAAAAACCAAAAAAAACATTTACACATCCCACATTAACCTAAACGACTTTGTCGTAAATGTTGGTTTAATAGAAACCGCGTACGACATGTTTACACTTGCAATTAACACTAACCATAAACAGGGGCCACTATGCCCTGTAGACCTATTTACACATAAATAACATTATGCCCAAATCTACACTGCATAGCTGAATGCAGATTTCGGCATTAACCCTGGTTCTAGTAACATTACACAAAGCAACATTACAAATATTCGACAGTTGAATACCACACTAACCCATGGGTCAACAATCACATAATATCACACACACAAATACCACAAATATCAGTGCTAGATTGGAAACTAAACGACACTGGTGAACTACCACCCGTACAACCCAATGTACATTCCTAACTAATGGGATATCAAATACCATACTCATGCCACAGACACATCGCAAAAAACATTGATAATTTAACCCAAATTTCATAAAACCCATACACTCCCACAAACAAACCCTAATATTACAACAGTCAACATCGACTACATACAAAACGAACATCACTAACCTTCCCGCCTCGAAGTCATCTTCCACACAATTGGGTTAATCGTGTGACTGTCAATGTCGGCTGATTTTATACGAAATTCCTTGTCCAACCAATGTAGGTTTCACTATCGAGTCGTGACTGCGTTGTGTGATTATTGCCAACAACAATCTCTTATCAACATAATACCATTCAAAATAGGTACACACAGAAAAGAAAATCAATATCATGATTCAAACTTTTTCCATTCCTCATAGCGTAGGATTCGCTGGCAAAGGAAGGAAATGATAAAAGTTTATACTGAGCTTGGTGCAAATGTGTAATTTTACCTAATTGCAAAATCCCACATTAACCTCTGTGTTCAGTCAAACGTGTGCTGGTAGTATACCCTTTTACCGTAATTTCATTTATTATGGGACCTTTGGGTCCATAAAATAAAACACAGGATTAAATAATTTACAATTTGGAATTTTGGGATTTAATGGTGCTTCACCCAAAAAAAAATTCCACCATTTTTTGTTTACTTTAATCTTCTTCTTCTTCTTCTTCTTTTTTTTTGAAATTTAAAAAAAAAAAAATTGAAATTTTCCGTTTGGTTTCATCAAGTAAAATCTAAAAATCACTAAACACAAAAATAAATTAATAAAAAAATACTTTAAAAAAAGGGATAAATTGTCAATAAGTCCTAATAGTTAGACTTAATTCCTATCAAATCTTATTAAAAATAAGTTTTAGTAAAATTGTCGCTACAAATAATTTTTTATGATGCTTTTTTGTATATTGCTAAAAATTGACAATTAATGACTTTTTTTGTTACGATTTTTATAAATTATCGCTAAAACTTACAATTAGTGACTTTTTTCTTTTACAAAATTTTCTAATTATCGCTGAAAGTTGAAAATTAGTGATGCTTTTTTGCTACGATTCTTTTAAACTATTGATAAAATTTATAAATAGTGACATTTTTTGTGACAGAATTTTCAAACTGTTACTGAAAATTAACAATTAATGATTTTTTTTAATAGTGTTTGATGAAAAATGTCATTATCATAGGATCTATTAGACAATAAGTACACCAAAAATGTTAGAGATCCCAAAAATTTTACCAAAATTTCTACCAAAATGTCTCACATGATTATGAGACTTATATGAGCCCCACATGATATAGATCTCATACCCATATAAAACATTTAGTAAAAATTTTAATAAAATTTTTTGTGTCTCTAACACTACTCTAAGTCCACATATTAGATGCAAGTTTCTCAAAAAAAAAAAAAAAATCTCAAAGCACACAGAAAAATTACGGTCCTACCTATAGCAATGTCACAAATTTACTTACAAACGACTCATGCGGAATCAACCCACACCATAAAAAATAAAAAATAAAAAAAATCACTTTATATATATATATATATATTGGATTATTGTGGAATGAAAAATCATACATGTCCCTGAATTTTTTTAGTACTCAGCAAATATGTTAATTTTTTTAATTTTTTTAATTTTTTAAATTATCAATAGGTTCAAATTCTATTTATTTTTTTTTTTTGTGTGCCAAAAGGACATAATTTATCCGAAAGAATAACTATTTGTTGAAATAAACCTATCTATCTATCACTCGAAATCAACCTATTTATTAAAATTAATTTATCTCTTTATCGGTTGAATTTCACCAAACTAACTATCTGTTGAAATGTAATACATGTTACTCATTCAAAAACCTATCTGTTGAAATATGACTTATATATTATTCATTCAATGCTCTATTTGTTAAATATTATACATTTCTCTATTCACAACCACCACCTACTATTGCCTGCCGCTAGTCATTGTCGGCAATTACCTATCACTAGCAACTTTTCTGATCAATTTCCTAGCGTGTTCTTATCACCAAATAATTTTTTTTTCTTGAATCTAATTCCTTATACCCCTTTGGAATAAACTTTTCATCAATTTTCTCAATTTTTTTTTTAATGTTTGTAATTATTTTGTATCATGATTTGTGTGAATATTTATAATTAATTTTTTGTTTGAAACGTAAAAAAAAAAAATAAAAAATAAAAAATGATATATTGTAATTATCTTGTATAAAAATCTGTTTGTCCAAAGTAGGTTCTAAAAACGACACTTAACCACCATGCCAACCTCATTGACTTTGTAGGAAATTTCTTAATCGCTTGATTTGTCTGTAAATTTCTACTTAACCCACTTATTTACCCTACATTGCATATTAAACCACTAATTTACCCTACATCAATATTAAACCATTTTTTTATAATATAATTATATATTTGTTTATCAGATTCAAATTTTGACATCTTCCCAAAACCCTGACTTTTTATATTAGAAAGTGCTATAATACACATTCCTTGAAAGGGAAAATGCTATACTTAAAAATTGAACTGCAATGGTCCATAACTTCCCATCAAGTTAGATCATAACAAAATCAAAAGGGAAATCAATAGTGTGTATCACTAAAAACGTGCACATCATAAGAATGTTATAATTTTTATAATAAAAGTTTTGAATGTTTGTGATATGTTATCTCATTTTGTAATAAAGTTACAAATAATAAATTTATAGTGTGCACACTAAAATTACGAATGACAAAATTATGACATTTTGTGATGAAAAAGTTTGATATTTTATAGTAAAAAATAGTGACATTTTGTCATTTATGTTAGAAAATTTTGTGAAATTTTGTAGAAAAGTTACGAAGAATATATAACATATATACCTATTTAGTGGTACACAAAGTAGTATCTCCAAAAATAAAATTGGTTTATAGCAAAAATACCATGAAAGCCTCATAATTAAGACCACTTTAGCTCATAACAAAACACTACAAAATTTTATAACCAAGGCAACTGTAGTTCATAACCAAGCACAACAAAGCCGTGCAACTATAGTTTAAGTTAGGGCATAACCAAAACGTAACTGGCCACAATAAAGAGTCATACCCAAATCACTACAAATTTAATCAACCACATAACCTCATAACAAAGCACCAACATAATTTATAACTAAGACCAAAAAAATTTATAATTGGGATAAAGGATATACACCTTCAGTGATGCTACGTAGCTCGAAATCCCTCCCCTCCGAATCCCCCGAACCAAAAACGACGCCGTTTTTGGTTCCTTTTTTTTTTTTTTTTTGCAGATCAGAACCAGGAAGAAAAAGGAGGAAGAGGAAGGAGGAGGAGGAGGAGGGACTGGAGGGGGAGGAGGAGGAGGGACTAGAGGGGGCATAATATTCGGGGGAGGAGGAGGCGGAGGCGGAGGCAGTGAGTCGGAGGCTGCTGCTTCTTCTTTAAGGCGACAAGCGGCGGCGAGGCGACGGCAGGGCTGAGGCTTGCAGCCCTCTTCTTCCTTCTTCTTCTCTCTTTCTCTCCCTCTCCCTCTTCCCCCTGCGTTTCAGTTTCAGACTGAAAATGAAGGGAAAAAAAGAAAAGAAAAAAAAAACCTAATGCCCAAAACGACGTCGTTTTGGACATTAAGGGGATTCGGGGGGCAGAAGTCTTGAGCTACCAAACATTATTCATACACCTTTTAAATGGTAATCATTTAATAATCTCAGAATATTATGTAACATTACTTATGTGGTGTTTTAAACTAGTTACGTAATGAAAAATTTAATGAGTCATATGACTCACTTTTGTTAAATAGTTAAGAGACAGAGAATAATTCACTTAGCGTTTATTACAATTTTTCATTGACTGAATTTTCAAGTACAACAACCTCGTGACGATTGCATGTGTGGTGGAGTGCTATTAGTCAAGGCCTTTGAAAGTTCTCATGTGTGTGGGAAAAATGAGGGTCTCATGACTATTTGAGATGTGAATAACAAAAGACCCTTACATACGATGGAAGCTTTGTCAGCTAGATTGAGGGCCTAAGCTAGTATACAGTGTGAAGCCTTAGGTGTTTTTGGTTATGGGCAACAATTCTGGTGAAAAGTCATGTAGTAGGGGATGCCTTGACGACATTAGACCCATCGGTGGGGTGAACGCCTTCCTCATGGGCTACCTCAGTGCACTGAAGCAACTGATTGATTGTATGAATGTGCAATAACATGTATTTGGGATGCATTTGAAGTGTGGGACTTCTGTAAGGGAGTTGCTTTTACTTGACCAAACATTGATCCTCCAAATGTTAAAATAAGTGAAAATTTAGCACTTAATGTTCAAAAGAGATTAGTGAGCTTGAACTTGGTGAAGTGTAAGTGCTACACAGGCAAAAATTTATTCCACTACACTTAAATAGTCAACTCTTGACAATTTAGGAGTATTTTAGGAAGATGATTAAAAGCCGACTTTTTTTTACTTTTTCTGATTTTTTTGATTTTTTAACTTTTGTTTTTTTTTAATTTTTATTTATTTATTTATTTATTTTTGTAAGAGAGGAAATTGGTTAAAAGCTGAGAAGTAACTTTTAACCCACTTCCCAAAATATCCCGGAATACTACATAAATAATGTCCTTACTATTCTAAAGGGAATGGCTTCCCTCCAGATCACGGACTGGAGGGTACTGTCGGGCCCATGAGGACCCATCAAGGGTCCCGTTTTGATAACCCAAACCGTTCAATGTGTAGAATTTGTTGAGTGTTATATGTCTGTAAAAAAATCACGTTGATCGAATATCGATAGTTATGTGATCAAATTAGATTTTTGTAAACCGTTTATTTTTCACCATCCATTTTTATTCATACAACACTGATTTGATCACATAGCTATTGACATCCTATCAACATGATTTTTTACAGGCATATAGTACTTGACGAGTTCTACATATTGAACGGTTCAAATTATCGAAACGGGAGCCGTGATGGGCCCTCACAAGCTCAACAATATTCTCTAATTCGTGATTTAACTGGAGAGAACTCATTCTCTATTCTAAAAATAATAATTTTTACTTTTAACATGTGTGTACTAAAGAAATTTTCTTTTATAATATAATAATTATATGACATGACCTTTGTGTGTTTTGTCAATAGCCTAGAGGCCAAGAGACCAATAATTTTAGCTGTTGTTTAAACAAAGAGTTTTGTTAATAACAGTTCTAAGAATTATTTTAGGTGTTGTTTAAACAAAGAGTTTTGTTAATAACAATTCTAAGAATTATCGATAAGTACTTTGGCTTCTTTTCAAAATATGGTTAAAGGTAATTTTTTTAGCTTTTTTAAGTCATGTCTCCTTTTTATTTTTTTACATATTTCTAAAATAAAAAAAATCAAAAAGTTAATTTCTAACCTACTTTCTGAAACAAGTCAAAATATCAAAATATTTATAATTTCAATATATTTTTCATACCTCAAAATATTTTTACACATTTTAATATATTTTAATATACTTTTTCAACACTAACAACAATCCTAAGAACTCTTTTTAGCATTTTTCTTAAAATAAGCCTTGACAAAATTTGAAACAATTTATGTATCATCTTCTTAATAACTAGTAACAGAAAAAATTGTATTTAATTAAACAATCTCAAAGGTGAACCAGTAGACACACCCCACCAGGATGGTTGGTGGAAAGTTTCCACAATTAGCCTTACCAACTCAGAAGAATCTGTCTCATGAGATTATAATATTGAAATCAACACTTTGCATTATATAAGCATATGATGCTATTCTGATGGGGCATACTAAAGCACCTCCACCCAATATATTAAATTTAATGTGCCAGTTCAATTTTATTTTGACATAAAAAATGAAGTTTATTTAATATATTAAATGTTGAGTTAGGATTTGACATAAACTCAACATGTTAAATTTGATATGTTCTATGTTGATGTCAAATATTAAGTCTACTCAATAAAATAATTTTATTCTTAAAAATAATATAATAATAGATTTGACATATCGAATAGAGAATTTTTATCAAATTAACATATGCTAATTTACCACCTAAGCCTTCCAAAAAAATTTAACACACCAAATTTTGAAAATTTGGATGGAGATGCCCTTAGGCTCCCAATAAGTATAGATTTGTTAGGCTTAAAAGTTGCTTGGGTGAGTAAAGCTAGTTGGGTCTTATTCAGATTGGGCTTATTTTGTAAAGTAGGTCCAGCATTGGGGGCATTCTATTTGAACCCAAAAAATATCTTAATACACCTAATTTAAATTTATAAATTTTAATTCTTATTAATCTTAATGTGAATTTACTAATAAGGATAATTTATATTAAACCCTAAAATTTTTTTTCTCATAGTACACCTAATATTCCTATTCAAATCTCTACATCTTCTTTCCTAAGATCAAAGTTTGTCTTCTTCTTCTTTCTCCAAAACTCCAATCCACCTTACCAAAACTCACCATTATCATTAACATCATTGGTTTTTTTTATTATTTTGAAACCCTAAACCCTATAAGAAAGTTTTGAACAATCAAACAATGATAAATTAGGGTTTCAAAACTTGGGGTTTCAAAACTTATTTTCCTCCATTGTTTGATTGTTCAAACTTTCTTCTAGGGTTTAGAGTTTCAAAATAATAAAAAAAGCAATGATGTTAATGTTAATGGTGAGTTTTAGTAAGGTGGATTAGAGTTTTGGAGTGAGAAAGAAGAAGAAGAAGACAAACTAATTTTGATCTCTTGAGGAAGAAGATGTTGAGATTTAAATAGGAATAATTGATTATGGTGTACCATGAGAAGAAAAAAAAAATTGTTTTAGGGTTTAATATGAATTGTCCTTATTAGTAAATTCACATTAAGATATAATAAGAATTAAAATTTATAAATTTAAATTAGGCGTACTAGGATATTTTTTGGGTTCAAATAGAATGCCCCCCAGCATTGTGGCCTGATTTTGGGTTTGGGTATAATTGAGATAGCAAGAAGAAATGAACAGAAACTTTTTGAGACTGGCCCAGCCGAATAAATTAAGAATGTAGATATATATTAACTTGGTTAAAACATGGATTATGACTGTGTTTTTTTTCAGGATTTGATCAAAATCCTCTTATAATAAAATTTTAATCTATTAAGGATAAATATAAAAAAATTTCTTGAAAAATCTAATACATATTACCATTACCAAAATATTAAATTTTAAAATAATATAACTTTTGATCTAGATGTCGGTTTTTAATAAAATTAGTATTTTTAAAATCCTCTTATCAAGATCTATCAAACAAGATCTATGTTGAATTTGAATTTTTTTTAAAAAATATTATTGTCGTTGAAATTGATCTAAACAGTAATATATTACTTTGTTTGATAGTAACATATTACTTTAGTTCATAGTAAAATGTTACTCTGATTTACAGTAAAATTTTACTTTGTTTCATAGTAAAATTTTACTCTGATTCACGATAAAGTTTGTATAAAAGAAGAAATAACTTAAAAACACACTACCAAAGTAAAACTTTACTGTCATTGTTTAATAAAAAATCAGCAAAAAAAGAAAAAAAAAAAACAGATTACATATTTTTTTTTTAGAACAACAGAGTACATATTAAAGAGTAACCACAACAAGTAGAGACGAAATTATTACTTTCATATTTACAAACTAATAAACAAACAACAATATATATATACACATAAAACCTTCCACGCATTCACGGAAGAGCTCAAACTCATCTTCTAACTTTTCATTGGTCAGATTTTAGAAAGAAAATATGGAACTTTTTATTGATTTTAGTTTGGCTTAATTTTATTTTTTGTTCCATTGCAATTAGGTTCATGACACACACACACACACATATATATATAGTTAAACTCTCACACACACACACACACACATATATATATATGTATGTATGTATGTATAATTTGTAGATTGCAAAGCAAATCTGAGCCAAATGCCATGTTTGCGAGCTTCAATAAACATAATCTATCTCTAATTAGGCCTCTTATATAAACAAAGGTAAAAAAAATGCCCATAAAAATCAATGCATGTCCTTCACGCCCCAATAGAATAAAACTAAGGGACTTTATGGATGAAGAAAATTTATGTTTGATTTCAGGCAATACACGCTTTCTACCAGGGACTTTTAACCAAATTTCCCTTTTGTTTACTATGTTAACAAGAACCTTATATTTTTTTCTTTTCATAAATTATTATTAATTAACTTTTAACAATGTTAGCAATCAACTGCTTTAGAAGTTTTAAACTAAGGATTTTTTTTTTAATACCAAATTCTTGTGTTTTGAAAATATATTTTTAAACTCAAGAACTTTTAAATTTACTGTTTTGAAGGCCTGTTGTTTTTAAAAATCATGTTCTTAAAACAACATGGCCTTGATAAATATGTTCAAAAGAAGTGATTTTTTAAAGAACCTGAGTTTGATAAACAACTCTATGCATGTGTATATTGGTCCTGGCCCAACGGCCCAAACCTAACAGGCCTACAATCCACAGTTGGACCATCAATACCTTTTATTTTGGATAAATCTACAATAATAATAATAATAACAACAAGAAAAAATTAGTCTAAGGTTCCTTTCTCATTTTTAGTAATAGAAGAAATCCACAATATTATTTTGTGATGTTTAAGGTCCCTCAACCTCACACCTATATATCACAAAGAAATTTGACTCTCTTAAATCAAACCTCATATCTCTCTCTCTCTCTACCAACTTCACCATTGACAGATGGGAGACAACAAGCACAAATGAGGCCGAAAGCCCAAAAATCGACTCCGCGAAACTCTAGATTTCCCAACCACCACCACCGCCGGCATAGTCTTTTCTTCCTCTCCCGCCATCGACAATGACGTTGTCTTCTCCGTTAGCAAGGTCGAGCAAGTATGTAGCCATTGTGCTTGCTCTCTATGGAACATTTTCTCTGCTCTCGCTCCCTTTGATTGAGAATCTCGTCAACTTTGAATGCTATATTAGCCATTGCTACAATTGCAACTATCTCTCTCCCCATCTCTCTTTCTTAATCCTTCAAATTTAGCAATAAACGGGTATGCTCTCTTATCTTTTTTTTCCTTTGCTCAATTTTTCTGGGCATTAGTCAATTCTAAAAGAAATTGATTAGTTGAGTTCGGTTTTTTTTTTAATTATTTTATTTTATTTTTAAATTTAATATTTTTAGTGGGTAAGTTGGTTTGTTGAATTGTGGCTTTGATCATACTACTAAGTTCTATAAGATATTATTTTCAATTTGTTTCACTATCTGGATGGTCTTTGAATTTTGTGATTAGTTGTCTATTGTGTGAATTGTTGAATTGTTTTGATAGGTATAAATTTTGGAGTAGAATTGTTGGATAAGCTAAGACAGAGGCTTTCTTTACAGAGAAATTCTCTGTGAACAAATTCAGAGAAATTTCAATTTTCTTTGAACAAAGCCAGAAAAATTTCAATTTTCTTTGAATTTCTCTCGTTTGAATTCAGAGAAATTTTAATTTTCTTTGGTTTGAACCCAGAGTAATTCTCTGTATGTAATGAGACAAATTTCTCTAGCTTGGAGAGAATTTCTTTGAGAAATCCAGAGAAATTCTCTGAATCGAATTTTTCCTGAATCGATTTGAGGGACCTTAGACATTATGAAAATATTAAATGTTCCTTATAATATAAAATCTTAATATCATGGACCGTAAAAAAAATTTCCCTAATAATAATAAATTATTAATAAAAAAGAAAAATAAATAAATAAAGAGGGTGAAGGCATAGTTTGTTTACAAAGGGCAATTTAAATTCAAGTGGCTTTCATGAATAATGAAGGGTACCAACCCATGAGAGATTTTAAAAAATAAAAACAAAATCAAAAAAAGAAAAAGAAAAAAAAAAAGGAAAACAATTGAGCTATAGTTTAATAATAAATGCTAATTTTCTATTTTTCGGTGGAAAATATACAAGTCAAGTCCTCTTTGTACTCCAAAAACTTAATAGATGATGTTTTGGTTTTCTTGTATCACAAGGCAAAATGTTGGTGACCGCTACCCCCCCTCCAAAAAAAAAGTTGATCTTTGGCAATTAATTAATCAACAATGCTCGGTAGTTTGAATTTTTATGACCCGAATAGCTCGAATGTCTCAAAATGATATTATTTTGGGGGTAAAATGACATCGTTTTGATATATTCGAGTCACTTGAGCCACAAAAACTCGGGTTACCAAGCATTTTTCTTAATTAACAATTGAAGTGTTTTTCATGCCCTTTTTTTTTTATATTTTTTATTATTTATAAACTTGTTAATTACTTTTTGCAACTATAAACAAATCAAAGTAGAAAAAGGAAATAAAAAAATTTATAAAAAGTATTCATGTTGTCATGGTCTCCTTTTTTTCAGTTAAAGTAATTCTAGAGTCATTTGGAGACTAGGGTTGCATTTGATTTGCTCTTTTTTTGTTTAATGCTAGCCAAGCAAATGCTCCCGTCTTGGACAACACGAGTAATTTTTATTGTTGATCTTCCTACTTAAAATAATAATAATAATCGAGATCAAAAGGTCCAATTATTCAAAATATTTTCTTTGATATTTTGAGTTAATTAGCTTGATTTTCACTCCAAAGGTTTTTACCATTTTATCTCTGGTCGATTTCTCATAGAAATTTTGCAAAAGATAAAACAGATTGTCATCGAGGTCAACGTTTGAACATTGTATCTTTAATTCGAATAGAGTCAATTTTCATTAACTATTAAAATTTTCCAGCACTTACCACCCAAGAGGCCAAACATTCCAAACTTTTGGGTCCCTGAAAGTTTTCTTGGTCATTAATTTCATGGTCTCAGAATTAATTAAGGTACGCGTAAACTAATTCAAACACTTGTTATAAAAAATAAAATAAAATAAAATAAAATGATTTTGGTGGAGCGTTTGGTATTTCCATTTTTGGAAGTAAGAAATGTGTCTCGGGTAAACATTGACACTTTCGATCTTTGCATTTGAGTTGTAGATCAGGACGCTCACATGCCAAGAAGTTTCCCATGTTCTTCCAGCTGTCGAAGGAAATTTTGATGGTTACACAATTTTGCAAGGGCAGCAAAGGAAGTCTGATACCAAAATAAAGTGAGAATACTTACGTGTATATCTTAATAAGGTAGGCTTATTATTCAAAAGATTATGTGATAATTAAAGATATATTTCATCAAACATTATTAAAAAAAAATGTCACTAATTGTTAATTTTGAGTGACAATTTGAAAATTTCATCACAAAAAACGTTATTAATTATAAGTTTTGGTGACAGTTTAAAAAAATCGTCACAAAATGTCATTAATTTTTAACTTTAGCGACAGTTTGAAAAATTCGTCACAGAAAAATTTCATTAATTATAGATTTTAGTAACAATTTGTAAAAATTGTGACAAAAAGTCACTAATTATCAATTTTTAGTGACATGCAAAAATAGTCACAAAAAATTATTTTTAGTGACGATTTTATTAGGATTAATTTTCAATAGGACTTAATAGGAGTAAAGTCCAATTATTAGGACATATTAGTACTTTTTGGGGTTCTAATTTTTCACATAAATATGACAAGAGCCAACGATATCTGATTAACGTGATTTTTTATAAGTATGTTTTACTCAATATCTTCTAAAATGTGAATAGTTTAGATTATCGAATTGAACACTAAAATGAGCCCAATAAAATGTGCAATAGTTGTTGCAACGCACCATGCATAGCAGCAACCCCAAACTCCATTTTTTTTACATTGATCATTTATTCTTAAGAAAAAGAAAGTTGTGTTATGTTTCACCGCAATTTGAGAAGTTTGTTTTTACACTATCTATTTAATTTTGAATTGAAAAACAAAAAACCTAAAAGGTTTAAAGAGCAAAAAATATTTTACCAAAATTATTCAATGATTCTCAATTTTTAGCCAAAGAAAGTTGTGTTATGCTTCAGCACGATTTGAGAAGTTTGTTTTTACACTATTTATTTAATTTTGAATTGAAAAACAAAAAGCCTAATAAAAGGTTTAAAGAGCAAAAAATATTTTACCAAAATTATTCAATGATTCTCAATTTTTAGCCAGAAATTAGATTCTTATACAAAAATGCTTAGCGGATTCACCTTGTATTGTTTGATATTTATTCCCCTCATAAAAAGGTTTAAAAATGTTTTTCTTTTGAAAATAGACAGTTTTTGAAAAAAATTGAAAAGAATTTTGAATGAAATTGATTAAACCTTCAATTCTTTTATAGTAATTTGCAATCAAAGATAAACAATTATTACATCACATAATGAAGTCATTTTTTTTTTTGAGCAATGCTACGTTTCAGGAAATTTTTTTTAGGAAAACGATCAGGAAAATGGAGGAGGAAGAGGAGGGGAGGAGGAGGAGGAAGAGGAGGAGGAGGAGAAGGAGGAACTGGAGGGGGCCATCAAAATGGAAGGAGGCGGAGGCGGAGGTGGGCAGAGGCGCAGAGGCGACGGTCAAGCGACGATTGGGGGCAGCAGACGACCGACGGCGGCTGCGACGATCGGCCTCCTCCTCCTCCTCCTCTTTCCCTCCTTCTCCCCTCCTCCTCCTCCTCCTCCTCCTCCTCCTCCATTTTCCAGATGGTTTTCCTGAAAAAAAATTCCTGAAGCGTAGCATTTTTGTTTTTTTTTTCATATTAAATTGCATATGCAAATACATAGGGGGAGAGAACACTTTTTAAAAGGGGTGTGAGTTGCCTCCAGCCTTGATGTAGACTAGACTAAAATAAAGGGGTTGATAAGGTCTTTGGACGAGTTTTATTTTGATGATTTAAATTATTTATATTATAGAAGTTTCTCGATATATTATATATAAACAAATTAAATTAATTTGATAAATATAATATGTTTAATTTATGGTGTTTGTTATTAAGAAAATAGATGGCTAATTTTAAAAAAATACATTTGTTGTTTATTTTTTTTGGAGGAAAATGTGATAAATTAAATAGATTATAATTATTGGATCGATATAATTTTTTATATAGATAATATACATGAATGACCTTAGAAATAAACAATTTTGATCATAAAATGAAACACATGATAGACCGCACAAGTCCAAGCAACTTTGGCTTTTCTTGAATTTCAGGACGTTTTGACTTTTTTAAATCACATCCCCTCTTTATTTTTTTACACATTTTTTCCCAAAAAATTAAAAATTAAAAATTAAAAAAAATTAAAAAGACAACTTTTTACCTACTTTCCAAAACAATCCTAATGGAGTCTAGCTTTTTTAAGCACTGGTTTGAGAAGTTGGGTTGGGGCGAGTTGGGGCTAAAATAGTTATAAAAAGATAAAATAAGTTTTTTACTCAATATGACAAAATATCATATCCAAATCAGAATCGTTTTATTTTTTCTCTTACAAAAGTCAAAAAAAGCTAAAAAACCTGTATCCCGAACGAGAGTTTATAGCCTCAGACTAAAATATCTAAAAAATTAAAAAGTTAAAAAGTTAACCCACATCTGAAACGAAGCCTTAATAAGATTAAAATACCAACTAAAACTAATATAAATAATATGAGGATATAATGATAAATAAAAAAAATATATGACAATATCAATTTTTCATCTATATGATTAATGAACTATTGATGAAAAAATGACTAAGTATTATATGAATTAAAACTTTACAATGATACAATGTAATTATACCAAAAATTTTGAGATTTACAATTTTTTTTTTCAAATTTTAAAGGAGATCGGTGTAATTTATCTTATGTTTTGACCTATTTCAAAAAGTAAGTTAAAAGTTAATTTTCGGGATTTTTTTTAAAAAATTTTTGTTTAAAAAAAAAATCGTACAAAAAATAGAAAAATAATATGATTAAAAAAAACCAAAATATGTGTTTGGTAACGTTTACGTTTTCAGTTTATATTTACAAAAATTTTATAAATTGGTTTTTGTTAATTTTTAGAAAAACATAAACTACAAACGCGTTTGGTAATTGACAAAATGTTTAAAAAATTTTAAAAATATAAAAAGAGGAGAAATAACAAGTGGCAAATGGCGAGCGGTGGTGGAAAGTGGTGAGATAGGTGGTGGTGGGTGGGTGGGTGGGTGACGGTGGCGGATGGTGAGAGGTGGTGGCGGGTGGTGGGTGGCAGATGACGAGTGGTGGTGGGTGGGTGGGTGGTGGGTGTGTGAGTGGGTGGTGGTGGTGGTGGTGGTGGTGGTGGTGGTGGGTGGGTGGTGGGTGGTGGTGGTGGAAGGGTGGTGGTGGTGGCGGGTGGTGGATGGTGGTGGCAAGTGGCGGTGGTAGCGGTGGCTAATGGTGGCGGGTAAGTAGCGGGTGGTGGTGGTGGTGGTGGTAGGTGGGTGGTGGTGGTGGCGATGGGATGGGTGGTGGGTGATGGTGGTGGTGGTGGTGGTATATGGGTGGTGGGTGGTGGTGGTGGTGGTATGGTGGTGGCGGGTGGGTGGTGATGGTGGGTGGTGGTGGTGGTGTGGTGGGTGGTAATGATGGTGGGTGAGTGGTGGTGATGGCGGATGGTGGGTGGTAGTAGGTGTGGTGGTGGTGGTGGGTGGTGGTGGTGGTGGTGGGTGGTGGTGGTGGTGGTGGCAAGTAGGTGGCGGGCGGTGGATGGTAGTGGCGGGTGGTGGGTGGTGGTGGCGGGTAGTGGCGAGGGGTGGGTGGTGGTGGCAAGTGGGTGGTGAGTGGTATTGAGTGGTGGTGGTGGTGGGTGGTAGAAAATGGTGGCAGGTGGTGGCTAGTGTTGGGTGGTAAAAAAAAAAAAAAAACTGAAAACTCAAAATGAAAACACATTTTTTGTGTTTTTATTTTTTGGCCAAATTTATAAACTGAGACCACTGATTTATAAATCAAAAATTTTACCAAACAAGTTTTTATTTGAGTTTTTAAAATTTTTGTAAATATAAACAGAAAACTAAAAACGTAAGTGTTACCAAACGGTACCTAATAAATTAGCTTTTAATCTCATTGCCAAAGGAGACCACAGTTTGCTCTTACCTATGGGTTGGGATTTAAGATAACAATCAATTAGTTGTTTCAATATATGAGAAGTTATTTGGTAATTTTAAAGTAGGATAAATTATAATTTTTCCTTTTTATATTTGATCACTTTTTTACTTTAGTCTTAAATTTTTTTTTTTTTTTGGCCATTCATGTTTCAAATAGGCCATTTTGGGAACAAGCTTATAAGCTAACTTATTTTTTAGTTGGTTTATTTTAGATCACATTATCTCTTTACTTTTTATACTTCTTTTTGTAACAAATCAAAAGCCAGATTACAAGCCAATTCCCAAAACAATCCAAAATTTTCTCGCTTTACTTTTAAAACTAATTTTTATTAAAAATTAGTCAAAAATGATATATTAATAGTCGTGGAATAAAATATTTTATTATATATAACATATCTGATATAAATTTAAATTTTAATATAATAATATATTTTTTATGTTATGTGATCGTTTTATGACATTTTTTTGTTTAATTTTGAAGAGAAATTACTTTTAGGAGTAAATGGAGAAAAATTTGTAACATAAAGGATTAAAGTAGAAAAAAACAAATTTTAAGGGCTAAAATAAAAAAGTAACTAAATATAAAGAGAACAAAGTATAATTTATCCTTTAAAGTATTATTCCACACAATTTATGTTAAAATACTTATCGTGTTGTCACCTTAGGAATTGTTTAAAATGATCTAAATAAATATATTTTTTTAATTTTTTATAAAATAATATAAAAAAAACGAAATAATTCAAAAAAAAAAAAAAAAAAAAAAAAAAAAAAAAAAAAAAACATACTACATAGATTATACCAAACAAGCTCTTGTCGTACTAGGATTTTGTCCAAATATGAGGGAGTCAATGTAATTTTATCTTAAAAAAATAAAACTTGCTGGCTAAGTTTTCTGCTGTGGCTACTGTGAGAACCCGAGTGCATATCAAGCATGACTTTGACCCCTACATCAAATACAAGACTTTTTTTTTGAAACACTCCTCGTGCCACCGTCTTCGATCTTGCGTTAAACTCATTATTAAAAATTTTAATTTGATAAAAAAAAAAAAAATCTTTTTTTAACTCTAATAATTGTATCAAATTAGTATCAAATTGAGAATTTCATTTTTTTTTTTATTTATCAAACTAAGAATTAACTTTTATTTTATCAAATCTATTTATTGCCATTACCGGATGTCCTCCTGGATGACCACTTCCTGCAAAAAAAAGAAAATTTACATCGACCGGCCACCACGCGAACATCCGCCCAGTCGTCCTCCCAGTCGACCGGTGGTCTGATGAAACTCCAAAATCTTCCGTTGAACCACTTGGTATCAAATAAAGTTTTTACTCAAATTTAGTGAAAAAAATGATGTATCGTTGGAGATGCTCTAATAAAAATGATAGCTGCAGTTTATATGATGACAATTTAAATTGACAAAATGATAGTCGCGATCGACAAGCTCTGGCCGATCGATCACTGATGATCCGGTCATTTGTTTGGATGAATAATTTGTGTTTAATTTTGTATTTAGTCCTCAGTGTGCATAGCATTATAAGATAAAATGTATCATTTTGATCATAATCATTTTATTTCTATTTTACAAAATTATAAAATAAAATAAAAAAAGTAAAAAGTTCTTCCTAAACGAAATTGTTTTTAGCCAAATTAAAATAATTAAAAACTAAAAAGTTCTTCCCAAACAAAAATTAATATAGTGGCTAACTTAATATTTTTATTAAAATTTTAAAAATAATTTAACATCGCCAAATCTTGCAATGGCTCTTCCAAACAACCCAAAGTTAGTTTCTTCTTGTTCATGAAGAAGTTATTTGGTAGTATGGAAGACAACTCATATTTTAATTTTATGTTTTGTGGGTGTGTTTGTGTGGAGATAAAGGTGTACTTTTGGTCCGGCCTGACCCATTCAGCCTTGTGGGCTCTCGCAGTGCGGTCAGCCTGGCCCATGGGCGTAAAACCAGGCCCGTGCCCCAGCCCAAGGCCAAGGGTATTCAGCTTTGGGCGGCTAATGGCTCTGCCCATGGGCTTGGGCCTGGCTCGGCTTTAAATGGCCTAAATAAATTTTTAAATTTTTTCCCACCAAAATTTTATTATTTTCTATTAAAAAAAATAGGCATCGAGTGGGCACGCTGGGCCGGGCCTGGCCTTGAGTCGGGCACAGGTCGGCTCGACCTGACCCATGGGCCCACTGGTTTCAAAACGATAGCCTGTGCCCTAGCCTAAGGCATCGGTTAGGCTCGGGCCTTGAACAGTCGGGCCCACTGCCCCGGCGGCCTGGCCGCATGGGCCACGAGCCAAAATTACACCCCTAGTGGAGACCACTTTATCTTAGGATATTGTTTTTTAAGGGTAAATTACATTGATCTTTTTTTAAATTTTAAAAAAATATAATAAGTTTTACAATTTTGAAATAATTATATTGATCTTTTTTTTAGTGGAAAGTATGAAAACATAAACATATATAAGGTAAAATATACATTTTAATGTAAAAAAGGTAATAATATCAATTTTCTTTTTTGTTCATATGACTAACAAGAGTTGGTGATCATTTTTTTACCCCGACTGCAAGAGTTGGTGATCTGCCCAACTCAAGTGTTTTAGTCGAGATGATTTACCCCGGCTGCAAAAGTTGGTGATCTGCCCAACTCAAGTGTTTTTAGCCGAGATGATTTACTTCGACTACAAGTGTCATGACTCGAACCCGCCCCTATGGGTTAAGGACATAACCGGCCAGAACTCCCTGTGATTACCACGGCCTCTAATCAAACGGACGAACTCTATCAGAGTAAAGGCCAAACGGAAGCAATAATTAAAAGCTTTGTCCATAGAGCCGTGCTTATATGCACATCAAAACAAACCATGCTCATATGCGTTAATAACCCACGTCAAAAGTACAGTAGCAAAACTTCTTTACAAACAGGATCCTCTACACCGAGTCAACCCATAACAGACTATATACAAAATCCACAAAGTCCTTGCCTACAAGACGAAATATAAATATATAACAAAAATGGCAAGGCTGGGTCTCGTGCGTGAGACACAAGGCTGACTCTCCAAAATCTTATATTGTTCCTGGTAGACTTCACTGGGGCTGGGTTTGCACTTCTCTTGGCTCACCTACAACCACATGAATGAGCGTGAGCGATAGCCTAGTGAATAATATCGACATGAGAATTTATATAACATTAGAACATTCCGAACTACCTTGGGCCCAATGCATAATTCTATTTAATATATATATGTAGTTAAACGAAACACAAATCAAGTGGTTATAATTTAAGATTTTGGCCTTTGGCCTATTCAGTTTCCATCTTGTCAAAACGGCTCGCCCATTCGATTAGGTCAAAACGGCCTTCTACCATTTATTTATATCAAACGGCCTTCGCCCATTCATTCAGATTAAAACGACCTTTCGCCCATTCGCTCAGATTAAAACGCCTGCCCATTCATTCAGATCAAACGGCCTTTGGCCCATTTGAAATTCAGATCAAACCCTTTGGCCCATCTTCGTCAAAATGGCCTTCGCCCATTTATGCATTCTAAACCTTCGCCCACTCATTCATTTCAAAACGACCTTGGTCCATTCATACTTATCAAAACGACCTTTGGTCCATCTATACTTATCAAAACGACCTTGGTCCATTCATTTATTCATGTCGACTTACGCCCTCAATCCCAATTAGCAATTCATAAAGCTTATAAGGATAAACAATTGACATTCGCAGATATTCAAATATCGATATTACTTCACAAAGGATCGGCTTGTGGATTTGCCTCGAGCTTGACCCTACACATTTCATGAACACAGGTCATTAATGAGCTCAATCCGTTCTTTAATTCACATATTCCTCTTTAGGCTTTATCCATATCTCATTAACTTCATTTATAACGCTTAACATATGCCTAAGAGTGCTTGCAAGTGAAAGAGAACGGACCCGGTAACATGTAATGCAAAATGCAGTATTTCTGAAACAGTGGTCCTCTCCGATGAGCGTGGACTTCGCGCCTTTCAAGCGGACCCTTAGGTTCAAGCGAAAGTCTCGGGTTGTTCTATTCCCGCCGAGTGTGAACTTGTCCGCTGAGCCGGATTCTCCTCATTTCATGGCTCCCCGCCGAAGGTTCAACTTTCGCTCTGAGCGGGGCATCATGTCAAGTTCAAAATACTTGGGAGCTCAGATTCTGTCGCCGCTTTAGCGGCACTTCAGCCGGTAGTGAAGTCAAAGAATTGGAAATTCGGTTGAGTTCTTGAGCTCCAAATTCGACATTCAACGCCAGTATTTCTTTGCATGTTATAGCTCAATTTTCACACATTCACATAGTAAAATGACACCCGATGCACTACCATACAACATTAGGGAGCTCAATTTCTTGATTTATTTACATGCATGACCCTAATTCATCCAAATACATCACCATCACATTGAATTCAGCATGCAACAGCTTACTCTTTCATAGTTCACTCTTGTATGTAAGGAATGCGATTATTCACAATCTTATTTGATGAAGAAGTGGTCATACACAAGGACTTCTTTTCAAGCTTCAACATAGATTGCATAGCATTAAGCTTTAAACATGGAGGATCATAAGCACCTTCATGCATGCATGCCTTATTTGACCTTAGTTTCAACATGTATGACTCAATCCCTTTTACATACACACTAATTCATGCTCTTGACCGTCCATTAGACTTAGATTCACAAGATGATAGCTAAAGAAATGCGTATGAATCACTCACCAAAAGGCTTTAATCTTCTCAAACTCTAGTCAATTCTTGAGTTAAATCTTCAAATTCCTCTAAGCTAAGGCCAAAAATTGCTCAAGTCTCCTCCTTTCTCTCTCTAAGTCGACTCTCTCTTCTCTCCTTGAGTTTATTATCGACCAAATAAGGCTAAGGAGAGAGAGATTGAGTGTTTAAGACCTTGACAACAAAGCTCACTAACATAATATTTTAACATAAAATATTTGGGCTCTTAATTCATCATTGTAATCGCTTTGAATGACTAGAATAAATTTTCAATTAAATTTCACCGTGTAGGCTCTAAAAATTATGCCAATCACAATGGCGAATCGATTCCGGGGTTCGCAAATGAGCCGATATGGCCCTCAATTTAATTTCCAAGCGGACTATTCAAAAGCGAGATATTCCTACTGTGGAATGATATAGAGTTCCAAAATCACATATATCCACATAATGGCACGTAAAATCATGCTAAACACATAATCACATTTAAATTAAGAGAACCCAATTAGCATATTACGGAATAGGGCATACACAACAAGAGTTGGGCGATCTCACCAACTCAAGTGTTTTGAAGCCGAGATGATTTATCTCAATCGGGAAGAGTTGGTGATCCGCCCAACTCAAGTGTTCTAGCCGAGATGTTTTACACCTTGGCTATAGGAGTTGATAATTTGCCCAATCTCTACAGGCTCCTCAGCCGAGATGAATTTAGCTCGCTAGAAAATTTATCCCAACTATGTGCATGAATTACTTTGTTTACGTAGTTTCAGAACAAGGCTGTTTATTGTGACTAAGATAATCTTCTCGGCTCTATGAAGAATGGCGTGTAAGAAAACGAATTACAACAAACATTGCGTGAGTGTAAAATAACAACTTTTCATTGATGGAAAAATTGGGTACATCTACGGTAGGGCTCCTGCTCCGATTAGAAATTCGCATTACAAAATCAAAAGAGATAAGCTGAATCCAAGCTGTTAGATGGGAGAGATCGGCAAAATCGTCATCGGTTCCTTTTTGTCGCGACCCCTCTAGGTCAACCACAACAGCCTTTTCTCTCCTTCTCGGCTGAGCTCGTTGGCTACCGCTTTTCTCAGCTTCTTTGTCTACCTCCTCTTGCGAGGCATTGAAGACTTCATTGGCATAAGGAATAAGGTAGACTAGCAGGAAAAAGCAGGGGTGAGAAGAAAACAAATACCCTGTCTCCGATCCTTGGCGCGTAGCTTTTTTTCAAATGGCCTTCCAAACTCGCATTTCCTTAAAATAAATGTCGCTTAGTGGCTTCAACCTTTTGCTTGGTGTAGTTATCCTCGACCTCTTGAAACCGAGATTGTTGGCCTCATCCACTTGCAGCCTTCTTCCCTTCTTTTTTCTGACCGCGTAGTTGGGCTTTTAGTTCGATCCCTTTCTTTACCTCGCCTTCCAACCAAGATTGGCTACGAGGAGTCTCGTGATTGTCAAGATTGGCCATTTCAAGTGAAGACTTAGACCTCCTAAGTCGGTCTCCAAGATTTTTGGCACTGGTTGTTGCATCGGCCACCTTTCTCGCCGGAGCTTAGAATCCTTTTCCATCACTGTGTGCCGCTTCGATAACCTCAGAAGAGGACGTGAAGAGATCAAACGCGAAGAGTAACCGTGGGAAACACTTAACAAATTTGAATAGATGCGCAGAGTTTACCCGACTGGCGGATTTAACCGAGGATTTGACAAGCCGCCGGTGCAACGGAAATATGCCTGTCACCGCTTCGCCACATCTTTGTAACAAAGCCATAGTGCTTTTGTCGTGTCAAAGCCGAAGGTGTTTCTTTATCGCTTTGACAAGAGAGCGAATAGCCGATCTTTTTTCTCCCTTGTTTCGCACCGCGGTGCTGGGTGGCGGAGTTGGTTCAAATCCTCTGACCCAAGTTGTTTCGCCCGGTGGCTCAATCTCTACCACAAGCGTTTCCGCCGAGGGCTGGGTCGATGCATCGCAGGCCTTTTTGCTTGTTTGAGTACCTTCTTTTGCCGGGTTCGCGCCAAGTGGTCGGGCGCGATGACGTTCCGATGATTGTCTCGCGGGCTTGGCGGAGATGTAGCGGTGATGAGGTTCTTGATTATTTCGCGCCGCCGCTTATCGCTTTTCTTGGTTAGGCGGATACATACGCACGTCAGATGGTGTTGATCGGTGGTGGGATGGCGCCCACTTTGAGTAATGGTAGTTTCAGATGTAAAGAGAAGTTCGTGGCGATCTCGGTGGCTATACCTCTGGCGGCTCGATGGCGGCCTCGCTGGGTTGAAGTAATTATTGTAAGGCTTTAA